>JAJPUD010003293.1:109022-125233 GCA_023553655.1 Myrmecobius fasciatus | reverse complement strand
TTCCTTCCTTCCTTCCTTCCTTCCTTCCTTCCTTCCTTCCTTCCTTCTCTCCCTCCCCCTTCTTTCTTTCTCTTGTTTTCCTTTCCCTTTTTGTATAATTATAGTTAATGTGTACAAATTTTACTCTTGCTGATCTCCCTCTGCATCATTTCCTACTGATCTTTTTCTATTTGCTTCTATGCCTCCTGTTTGTCATTTTTTTATGACCCCATAATATTGTTGTACTGAGATACCATCATTTATTCAGCCATTCTCCAGTTGTTGGACGTGTAGGTTCTTTCCAATTTTTTTTTCTTTTATAAATAGAGCAACTATGAATATCTTTGTACAGATAAGTCTTTTTTCCCCCTTTCTTTTCCCTGATATCCTTAGGACAAAGTCCAAGTAACTGAATGAAAGAATTGATAGGTTTCATGCCTTTTTTCACATATTACTGTATCCTTCTCCAAATATGGTGCTCCATCCTAGTCTCAAAGGAATGTGACCCATTACTGGGGAGACAAAGTGAGATAGTCTTCTTAGAAGAGGGAACTTCTCTGCCACCAAGTCTAGCTTTCCTTATCTGAGGGTCACACTCAGGAGGTAGGTCCACATCTCTGCTGGGAATCTGAGATCCAAGGTAGAGCCCCGAGGGGTGAATGAAGACGGGTTGATTAACAGTGACAGGCAGGCACCAACTGGGGTAGGGAAGGAGGGGGGGAAAGAGAGAGAGAGGGAGTGAGTAAGAGAGAGAGAGAGAGAGAGAAGGGAAAGGGGAGGAGGAAGGGAGGGAGGAGGAGAGGGAGAGAGAGAGAAGAGAGATTGAAAAGGAGGGAAAGGAGAGAGAGAAGGAAGGAGGGAGACAGATAAAGAGGGAAGGAGGGAAGGAGGAAGAGAGAGAGAGACACAGAGAAAGAGAGGGAGGGAGAGAAAGGATAGAGAAAGAGGGAAAGAGGGTGAGAAAGGGGAGGGAAGGAGAGAGGGGAGGGAAGGCTAATAGGAGAAAATTGAAGAAACTAGATATTGACCAAGAGAGTAAAAAGCCCCTCCTGGGGGAGGGGGCAGCAGAGGGAGGAGAGGCAAGGCCCCCACATGCTGGGAGGATCTGGGAACATTACTGGGGCTGGAGTCCTGGCTGCACATTCCAGCTGGCTGGTGGGGGCTTTCTGTTGGGTGGGGTCTGAAAGGGGGAAGAAGAAAAATCCCTGTATCTGGGTTTTGTCTTGATGAGCGGAAAGCCTGAGCCTGAGGCAACAGTCCCCCCTGGGGTCTGCCTTGCTCTGTGGGTGACTGGGAACTCCAGAAATGCTGGCAGGCCTCTTGAAACCCAATTTGCATGAGAAACCCATGGTTTTGGGAGGCCCTGAAAATGTCCCCCCCCTTACATCTCCTCTCCCTTCCCGCCCCCCCCAACTTTTTCAAGCTAGCACTTCCAACCACAGAGGTATTGTTAGCCTGTGATTAGTTTCTTTTTTAGAGACAGAAAAACAGAGGATGACTTTAAGGAACTTCTCTGAGGAGTTAAAGGGAGCTTGGGGCCTCCCTGGAAAGGCAGCCTGGGAATCCAATCAGGGTCAAATGCTGGCTGTTTCACAGGCTACTTACTGAAGTCAGTCTGGTCCTTGTTTATGTCTAATTGATAGCAATCAATCAGGCAAAGGGCATTTATTAAATATCTACTATGTGCCAGACTTTGAAGATAAAAAGACAAAAAGAAAAATACTTCCTGCCTTAGAGAAACCTACAGTCTGTGGGAGAGGTGAAATATTGAGGGGAGGCAATATGGTCTAATGGTTAGAATGTTGGACTTAGGAATGTTGGACTAAGGGAGACCTGAATTTGAAGCCTGCCTCCTATATTGTGTTGTGACCCCTGGACAAATTCATATACTCTCTCTAGGCTCAGTTTCCCCTCTTGTGAAAGTAAAAGTGGAAATTTTAAACAAAAATGAGTGGGTTAGTCTGGGTGACTTCTGGGGTCCTTTCAGCAGAAATCTATGATCTTATGGTCCTATGAACTCAGACTAATCCATACCAGAGCAGTAAATCCCATCTACAACATATCTGGCCCATATCCTTCACTTAAAGACCTAAAGTAGGCTCCCCTTTAGTCATAGGTAATGGGGCTTCATGAATCAAAATGGATTTGAAGTTGAGAAGAACAGAATATGAATCTCATTTCTAGCACCTCATCTAGGTGATCTGGACAAATCTTTTAAATTCAGTCAGTCTCTGTTTCCTCATTTGTGAAATGGTATTTATAAGAAGGGTTCTTATTATATAGGGTTATTGGGAAGATTAAATGAGATAATAGATATAAGGTACTTATCAAAACCCCAAAGTATTAAATTTCAGCTATTATTGTTGTTGTTGTTATTTCCTAAGGAAATCTTTTACTTGCTCTCATTTTTAGGAAGTTTTTCCTTACAAAGGAACCCAAATCTACTTTGTTTTTTTGTACCCAGTTCTACCCCTGGAGTCAAAGAGAACAAAGTTCATATCTTTTGAGTCCTGATTGGCTCTGAGGGAATGATATTTGTGATTTGGTTCCCTATTCAACTAGGGTTGGTACTACATTGTTGTTGCTACTTGTTCTTGGTTCTTGAAGAGGACCATGAGATCAGGGAGGTGATACCATGACATATAAGTGAGTTGGATTTAAGTGAGGGAGGTGTGTTCAAGGTCACCTGCCTCACTACTACATTGAGAATGTGGTAGTTGTTCCATAAATGATTAGTGAGTTGAATTACACTGAATGAAAACAAAATAATCAATTCAATGAGGGGGAAAAGCAGTAAAAAAATTTCCAGCCTTGATTGAATCAACTAGTCCATCTACTTAAAGTCAAAGCCCACAGGGATAAAGAGTTACCATCCAGATAGCTTCTTCCTTGAATATTAGGGAATAATATTATTGAAAGCCCAGATTTTTCTTTTTTCTTTTTTTGCTTTTTGCTGAGACAATTGAGGTTAAGAGACTTGCCCAGGGTCACAAAGCTAGGGAATGTTAAGTGTCTGAGGCCAAATTTGAATTCAGGTCCTCCTGACTTCAGGGCTGGTGCTCTATCCACTGTGCCACCTAGCTGCCCCCAAAGCCCAGATTTTTCACAAATCAAAAGAAGTAGTGAACATCCATGTCCACCAGGACCTTGGGGACAGTACTTGGCCAGGGCTATGGGAGAATTGGTTTAGAATTGGAACCAACCTCAGAGATCATGTAGTTCAAATGCCATCTTCTATGAGGGAAAGTAACTTACCCAGACTCACATGGGGAGTAAGTAGTGAGTTGGGATTTGAACCTAGGTTTCATCTTTCCAAATCTAACTTTCTTTCCTGTATTCCATAGTCTGATCATATAGAATATAGTGTGAATGGGTGGTGAATGAGATAGATAGGTGAAGCTTTCTCAAGAAGTCTATGAAACTAGGCCTAAGTCACATGATCCATATTCCCAGAGGTCTTTAGAACCAGAAGATCAGTCCTTGAGGCCGCAGGTTGCAAGAAGTTATATGATCTCAAGGGCTAGAGGTCTCTAAAGGTCAGACCCTAAGTCAGTGATGGGAAGTTATAGGAAATGATGTGACCCACAGGAAGCAGACAACATTGGTGACCATTGGTCAATGATGGTTACTTCCTTTTAGTCTATCTAATGAAAAGGCTCCATGTCTTCTTTTGCTATTTAACTAGTTGTTCTGCTTCTGGCTTGTCATGAGTACGATCACATGTTGGGAGCTGAGATGTTTCCCAGGTGTGCTTGGGCCTCTTCCTGCAGGGACTAAATAAATGCTTTCTCTTTGTACCTGAAAATGGAAAAAAAGAAAGTATGAAAAAAGAAAGAATAGGAAGGAAAGGAGGAAAGGAAGGATGAAAGAGAGAAAGATAAAGAACAAAAAAGAAAGAAAAGGAAAAGAGAATGAAAATAAAAAAGAAAGGAAGAAAAGAAAGGGAAAAGAAGGGGAAAAGAAGGAAAAAAGAAAGAAGGGAGGGAGGAGAAAAGAGAGAAAAATAAAGAGAAAGGAAAGGAAAAAGAAGAAGAGAGAGGGAAAGAAAGAAGAAAAGAGGAGAGAAAAAGAAAAAAAAATAAAGCATGAGAGGAAGGAAAAAAAAAAAAACTTTTGTCATCTCTCACCCTGGAAGCTTGTCAGTATTCTTGGAAAGGGGGTAGCATTTTGCCAGCCTGGAGTGGGACTGATTCCGTTGGTGCCCAAGGAGCACATGTAGCTCCTCTATGTCCTCTTCCGGGTAAAAATTATCCTCCTTATATTGTACCCAATCAATAGCAGTGCTGCAAGAAACTGGAGTTACCAGCTGAGAAACCCTCAGGAGTGTTATTTACTGACAAAAAGGGACCATTTTTTCCTGCCTCTAACCTCAACCTAAGGAGGTTCTTGGAGTGACTCCTTCAGACAAGGCAATAGAGGCAGAAGGGGAGGTGGTGGTGGTAGTGGCTGGGAGAGCAGTGGGAACACTCATACCTTGACTATCCAGGACAAGTTAAGTTTCCTGTAAGTTCCATTTCTGTGACAGCAAGTGGGGCTGGGGAGGAAGCCTGGGGGAGGAAGTCTGGGGCAGGCATTGCTACATAAAGCTGGCAGAAGAAAAGGGGAAAAAGGAGGAGAGAGATGGGACATATATTCCATAAAGAAAGTGGAAGCGAGGGAGAAACCCCATTGCCACAAATTGGCTTGTTTATGGGGACAGAGCCCCATCCATTCTCAGAGACCAGGTGGCCCAAGCTAGGGAGACAGGCATGTCACATCCCTCCAATAGCATGTGAGCTCCAGAGGTGGGAGGAGAAGCTGGGGAGGGATCATTATTCATTGTCATTCTTATATCCTCAGCACCTACCACACTGGGTATGCTAGGTGCTTAATAAATGCTTATTGACTGGAATCACTTTTAATCCTTTCTAAGATAAGAGGATGCTTCCAGGTTCACTGATCATTTCAACCCAGCCACCATTTATTAAGCTCCTACTATGTACAAGGGATGCTTTCCTACTTTGAAACTCAAGCTCCTTTCAAAGCTCAGCTCAAATGTCATCTCCATTCAAGACCCAGAACTTTCTTGATCCTCTCTATTGTTACATTTCTTAGTGGAAATGACTTTGGATTTACTTTGTATCCACTTTGTATTTCCTTCTCCAGCTCCTTTCAGAGTTCAGCTCAAATATCATCTCCATCCAAGACAGAGACCTTTCTTGATCCTCTCTGTTGTTATATTTCTTAGTGGAAATGACTTTGGATTTACTTTGTATCCACTTTGTATTTCTTTCTTTGAGTATATGCTACATCCCATTTCTCTCCATATATATATATGCACATATATATACATATATACGTCACTTGATTCATTATAGTCAGAAGAGACTTCAGAAACCATCGTGTCTAAGCTTCTCATTTTATAGAAGAGGGAACTGAGTCCCACAGAGGTGACATGACTTGTAGCTGTCCTGATATGAATGGTCTCTCCTTGTTAAAATGTAAACTCCTTAAAAGCAGGGGCTGTCTTGCTTTTAAATTTACATTCCCAGAGCTTAGCACAGTGTTTTGCATATTATAAGAACTTTAAAAAATCCTTTTTATTCAGTCATTCATTTATAGCCCAAGGTCAGAGAAGCAATGACTGAAGCTGAATTTGAATCTTGTTCACTAACTCCAAAGACAGAGGACCCAGTTTCAATGTCTGTTTCTGTCACTTGCTGCTTTTGTGACCTTGGGGAAGCTATTTAACTCTCAAAGGCACTGCAAAGTTCTTTCCCAGCCTTTCCTCCTGAACTGAGAGGGACAGAATCAGGGAACTCTAGGGGTGCCCTTCTCCCCAGCAGCAGCTCTGAAGGGCCCAGGGGAGCACATTCTAAGGAATGATCTGTCATCTCATTCATTCTCAGTCTCTTCTGAGGGTGGTGGAATAATGGTCCCTCCTTTAGGAAGCTGCCAGGAAGGGATTCAGTCCCTTCTCTACTGCTGGCCAAGGAAGGAACCAGTTCAAGAAGAAGTGAGCAGATATGGCCCCGTTCCAGCCTCTTCTACCAGCCCCAGTATCTAAGGGGGGTGAATACAGGGGATTGCAGTGGAGGGGGTGAGAGCTGGGTTGGTTGGTCACAATGGGAAGAAGGAAGCAGAGACTTGAGGGTATGCCATAAACTAGGAAGACTGACTCCTTGGAACATGGCAAGGAGCTGGCTGGAACTGAGCTCAAACAGATGTGCAGGTATTATAAATCTCTCTCCTTGAAGCTAGAAGCAGAGGACTCTCCACATGGCCTGCTAATGGTAAATCTGTCAGCACCCACAGTGAAAGTCCTCCACTCTCCTCCTATCAAGGTGAGAATGTCTGCTTTCCCCATCCCCCAGCCCTGTGACTGGCTTTTGCCAACTCTTCTGATCCAAAGCTACAAAGGCTTGTTTCCTCCATGGAACCATGGAGAGAATTTTTAGGGGTACACCTGTCACATCCTCCGATCCAGGAGACACACTACAAAGCAGCCTCTAGGCTTAGGATTCCAGGAACAGACACCTAGAGCTAAAGGAAACCTCAGAAGCTATGTGGTCTGTGAACCCATTGTGCAGATGAGGAAACTGAGACCCAGAGAAATTAACATTACAATTTAATCTTGATTCATGGGATCAGTAGATCTGCAGCTTTCCTTAGGTCTGTTCATTTCTTTTTCTTTTTCTTATTCTTTCTTTTCTTTTCTTTTCTTTTCTTTTCTTTTCTTTTCTTTTCTTTTCTTTTCTTTTCTTTTCTTTTCTTTTCTTCTTTTCTTTCTTTCTTTCTTTCTTTCTTTCTTTCTTTCTTTTGGCTATACATGCACTTTTTTTTAATGTATTTCCTTATGAATCATGTTGGGAGAGAAAAATCAGAACAAAAAGAAAAAACCATGAGAGGAAAAAAATCAGAAGAAAAAGAAACAAAGTGAAGATAGCATATGTTGATTTACATTCAGTCTCCATAGTTTTCTCTCTGGATGTGGATGGTGTTTTCCATCCCAAGTTTATTGGGGTTGCCATGGATCACTGAAGTTTATTCATTTCAAAATGCTGGAAACTACCTCTGAAGTCCATTCTCTTTATTTCTCAAATAGGGAAACCAAAGCCCTGAAAGTTTAAAAGAGCATAGATATAGAGTGGGAAGGGACCTCAGAAGTCCATCCCTTCATTTCACAAATAGGGAAACTGAGGCCCTAAAAGTTCACAGGATCATAAATGCAGAGCTGGAAGGGACCTCAGGAGCCATCTTGATCAAATCTTTTAATTTAGAGAAGAGGAAACTGGCCCTCAAATATTAAATGACTTGCTGAAGTACATATAGGTAGTGAGTAGCAGTACCAAATGCTCTGATTGCAAATCTAGCATCCCATCCATGACCCCAGGATGCATTAGATATGTAATATTCAGATTTTTTTCTAATCATTCTTTGTTTTAAGATAATTCCATGGGCAGATTTTCCTGAGATATTTGTATGATATTGATATTCATACAATATCTGAAAGTTCACAAAAAAACATTCTGTCTATTATTCATTCAAGGCTTGGGAGAACCTGTGGAGGCAGATGCTACAGGTTTTGTTATTCTCATTTTACAGATAAGGACAACTGAGGCTCAGAGATTGGCCACAGATCTCAAAACTAGTAAGTGTCAGAGACAGGCTTCATAGCCAGGTCTTCTTGGCTCTGGGGTAGCTACTCTATCCACTGTACAATACATAACAATGTACAGGGTTCCTTACTCCAGATTTTATCCAGTTAAAGGCCTCAAAGTAAGAAAGCTAGGAAGATTAACTTTCTCCACCAACTTTGGTTGAGTATATCCATATCTCATTTTCCTCATCTGTAAAATAGGCTGGACAGGAGAATGGCAAATCACTCTAATATCTGCCAAGAAAGCCCTAAATAAGGTTTCAAAGAAGTCACTTCACTCTTTTTGCCTCAGTTTCCTCATCTGTAAATTAGGCTGGAGAGGGAACTGGCAAACCACTCTAGCATCCTTGCCAAGAAAATCCCATCTGAAACAATTGAATAACAAAAAAACATATATCTAGCTCCTCCTATGTGCCAGGCAGTGTGCTAAATCCTTTATAAATATCTAATGTGATCCTCAAAACAACCTTGGAAAGTAGGTGCCATTATTATTTCCCCCAAAGTATATACAACACATTTTAAAATTTAATCTGTTAATATTTTTGCTATGATTTCCTCAAGCCTAGACAATTAAAACAAGTACCAATTTGGAACATTTGCTGATTTCTAAGATGTAAAGGCTCATACTGGAAATTAAACAATTTAACAAATTTAACAGCTCTTGGGAGCTGGTTCAAGCTGGCTCCAGCATGTCCCTGGAAAGTGCTGACCTACATTGGGAAGAGGAGTTTCCCCAGGGAAGGTTCCTTATGCCAATGAAATCATGGATCTGGACGGATGAACCATAAATGTCCCTTGCTTAGGAATCAGATATCCTTGTTCATTCTTCAGATGAATTTTTGAATGCTATTCTTAAATGTTTGTTTTAGTCAGTGGTCATTTCTCTGGTTTCTGATTTAGAATTTCTTTGATTTCATTGCTAAGAAGTGACTTTGAAAAAGTATTCTTGAATATAGTGTCCATGTCAGAACCATTAAGACCCAGAGCTTAAGGCCATCTAGATCCAGTAGAAAAAGAGAATGTTGGAGCTGGGAGAAGTCTTAGAACAGAAAGGGTCAGGGCTAGGAAGGAACTTAGAACAGGGACTATCAGGAGTGGGTGGGGGACCTTAGAACAGGAAATGCCAGAGCTGGGAGGGGCCTTAGAACAAGGAATATCTGGACTGGGAGGGGGCCTTAGAACAGGCAATGTCAGAGCTGGGAGGGGCTTTAGAACAGGGAATGTCAGATCTGGGAAGAGTTTTAGAACAGCAAATGTCAGAGCTGGGAAAGGCTTTAGAATACAGGCAGAACTGGAAAGGGCCTTATAACAGAGTATATCAAAACTAAGAGGGAGTTTAGATCATAGAATGTTAACAGTAGAAAGCATCTTAGATAGTAGAACATGAAATATAGAATGATCAAAGCCCTTAGAATTGTATAGTACAAAGAGTTGGTTAAACAGTAAATACTATAGAATTAAGATGTCTAAAGGGGGGTAGGTTGAGCATCGTGCTCATTAGGACACAGTGCTAATGAGATCAGCTCACATGGGTTCAATTCCCATTTGGGCTAGTTAGCTTAGCTTTGTTGCAAGGGCACAGATGGCATCTCCAGTGGTAGCCAGTCAACTTACAAATGGGTGACATTGGTTGTAAGAGGGACCACTGGGGTGGAGGTGGAGCATATGGATGGATCAGCACAAGTCCATCCCCACCAGTGGAAAAATAACACAAAGCATGTGTCCTGACATTTTTAACTACTTCTAAGAAGGAAAGAACATTTTAAAGAAGTGCAACACACAATTTTTTTTTTCCAGTTTTCTAGGCTTTAAAATAGCAAAAGAAGTGATGTGAGTTAATACTAAATTGGAATTTTTAAGATATTTAAATCAATTTTTATTTTTTAAACAATTTTATTATTTTTTAATTACAACTTTTTATTTTCAAAACATATGCATAAATAATTTTTTCTACATTGATCCTTGCAAAAACTTATGTTCCAAATTTTTCTCTTCCTTCTCTTAGATGGCAAGTAATCCTATACATGTTAAACATGTTAAACATATATATATACATATATATGTTAAATCCAATATATGTATACATATTTATACAATTATCTTTCTGCACAAGAAAAATCAGATCAAAAAGGGAAAATATGAAAAAAAAACCAAAATGAAAGCCAACAACAAAAAGAATGAAAATGATATGTTGTGAGCCACCCTCAGTTCCCACAGTCTTCTCTCTGGGTGTAGATGTCTCTCTTTATCACAAGACCACTGGAACTGGTCTCAATCATCTCATTCTTAAATTAATTTTTTTAATGCAACAAAAAGGTTTTTTCTTTTAATTAATTTTTGATATACTTACATATAATATCTTTTTTCTTTTGTCTTGCTTTATTATTATTATTATTAAAGCTTTTTTATTTTTAAAACATATGCACAGATAATTTTTCAACATTGATCCTTGCATAGCCTTGTGTTCCAAATTTTCCCCTCCTTCCCCCTATCCCTCCCCTAGATGGCAAGCAATCCAATATATGTTATACACATTAAAATATATGTTAATTCCATTATATGTAAACATTTGTACAATTCTCCTGCTGCACAAAAAAGATCAGATCAAAAAAGAAAGAAAATGAATAAGAAAACAAAATGCAAATAAACAACAATAAAAAGAGGGAGAATGTTATGTTGTGATCCATATTCAGTTCTTACAGTCCTCTCTCTGGGTGTAGATGGTTCTCTTCATCATAGAATTATTGAAATTGGCCTCAATCATCTCATTGTTGGAAAGAGTCACAGCCATCAGAATTGATCATTATATAATTTTGTTGTTGCCGTATACAGTGATTTCCTGGTTCTGCTCACTTCACTCAACATCAGTTCATGCAAGTCTCTCCAGGCCTCTCTGAAATCATCCTTCTGGTCTTTTCTTATACAACAATAATATTCTATAACATTCATATATCATAACTTATTCAGCCATTCTCCAACTGATGGGCATCCCCTCAGTTTCCAGTTTCTTGTCACTACCAAAAGGGCTGCCACAAACATTTTTGCACATGTGGATCCCTTTCCCTTTTTAAGATCTCTTTGGATTATAAGCCTAATAGAAATACTGCTGGGTCAAAGGGTATCACAGTTTGAGAACTTTTTGAGCATAGTTCCAAATTGCTCTCCAGAATGGCTGGATACTTTCACAGTTCCACCAACAATGTATCAGTGTCCCAGTTTTCCAACATCCCCTCCAACATTCATCATTATGCTTCCCTGTCATCCTAGCCAATCTGAGAAGTGTGTAGTGGTATCTCTGAATTGTCTTAATTTGCATTTCTCTGATTAATATCGTAAATCAATTTTTAAAAACACATGAAAACATATACATCAGATGACTATTTGTTCTTCAAAGTAGTCACCTTGGGATACTGCACACTTACTTTAATGATCTTTCTATTCCTCAAAACATTTTTGGAAATTCCCTTTTAGAATTGTTTTCTGAGATGATAGCTGTCTGGGCTCTGTTACTAGTGCAGGTGCAGACTTGGGGCACAGGAGAGAAGTCCCCCACCCCCACACCACCTACACACACATAGGAACAGTCGTCAGGCTACAAATTCTGTGCATGCTAATTCAGTTTACCCTCCCAGAATAAATCTGGTTCTTTCTTAAGATTCATTCTTCCATGGCAGTCTCTTCATATATTGACCAATTCTTAGATGTCCTGCTTGGGAAAACACTGCATGAATTTAATGCCTTGTTCTCCCAGGTGGATCTCCTTCATAGGATTCAGTTTCCAATGGGACACCATCCCTATCAGTCTATGATGGCTGTGTTCATCCACTGTGGTTGGATTTGATTTCTCTGGAGAGATTTCTTTGGCACCAACACTGATGTGATCCAAAGGTGGTCAGTAATAGAAGCAACTGACATTTCTAAAGCACTAAAGGAGGGACTGGATCTGGAATCAAGAAGACCTGACTTTAAATCCAGCCTCAGACACTTACCAGCTGTGTGACTCTGGGAAAGTCATTTAACCTCTATCTTCCTTAGTTTCCTCATCTTTGAAATGGGGATAATAATAGTACTTACTTCCCAGGTTTGTTGGGAAAACCAAAACAATAAAAGTACTTTGCAAATCCTAAAGCACTCTATAAATGCCACATCTAAGGTTCATAAAACATTTTCCTTATTACAACATACTGTACACATGGTGTCTATTTTTATAAGTTTTATTAAAGCCTTTAAAAATACCACACAACAGTCCTATCCCAACTCAGTTCCTCTCCCCTCCTCCTTCCCTTCCCTCTTCTTCCTTCCTCTCCCCTCCCTTCTCCTCCTTTCCCCTTGCTTCTCTTCCCCTCCATTACTCTCCCCTTCCCCTACTCTGTCCTCCCCTTCTGGATCTTTTCTTTCTGTCCCTTTCCCTCTCCTCTCCTCTCCTTCCCTTCTAGACCTTCCCCTCCCCTTCTCTCCTCTCCTGCCTTCCCTTCCTCCCTTTCTCTCCTCCCTTCCCTTCTTTTCCCTTTCCTTCTCCTCCCCTCCATTTCTTCCCTACCCTAACCTGTCTTCCCCTTCTGGATCTTTTCCTTCCCTCCCCTCTCCTCTCTCCTCCCCTTCTGGATTTTACCTACCTCCCTTTTCCCCTCCCCTTTTCTCCTCTCCTGCCTTCCCCTTCCTTGCCTTCCCCTAACCTCTCTTACTCCCTCCCTCCCTCTCCCCCTCCTCTCCTTCCCATTCCCTGTGTCTTTCTTCTTTACTCTCTTTGGTAACAGATGACTATGCAGATGATTCCCAGATCTCTCTCTCTCTCTCCAATCCTAATCTATCTTCTGAACTCCAGCCTCAAAGCTCCCATGCCCAAGGATGACCTTCTCTTCCAAGTCCCCCCAGCCTATCATATTCATCAAGTCTCCAAATCAAGCTTATTCTCTTTCCCCCTCCATTCTCTTAGTGATTTCTCAGTTTCTGTCAATGGTCTCCCAGAGTTACAGCCTCGATATTATTTTTGGGAGTTCCTTCTCCCTAGTGACTCCCATCCAATGAGTATCAAAGCTCTGTTAATTCACCTCCCCCAAATTTCTCACATCCTTCTTTATTCCTGTGACCATCCTGACAGACCTTCATTATCAGTGGCCCAGATTTCAATCTCTTAGTGGCACTGGAGGAAATTTGATACACTTAATTCAATTCAATAAGCATTGATTAAGCACTTACTATATGTCAAGACAAAGACAAAATCCCCACCATCAAAAGGCTTATATTCTACTAGAGGAAAACATTTATATAGAGGAGTAAACTTAAAGCACATGCAGCAAAATGATGGAAACAATGGAAAGTACTAGCTTAGGAGTCAGAGGACCTGGGTTCAAATCCTACCCTGATGCTTCTGACCTATGTGACCTAGGTCAAGTCATGTCAATCTTCTGATTTCACTTCCTTATCTATAAAATGAGGGGGGGGGAGGTGGTCTCTGAAGTCTCCTCCAGCTCTATGTCTAGGATCTCATCTTTCTATGACCACCATCTGGGGTTTAGAGGTTTATTATAGAAGGTAGCACTTTTTCTGAACCTGGCAGAAAACAGGGCAGAAGTGTGGAGGGAGAACACGTCCCAGGAATGAGGTAGGACTGAGTACTCACATGCCAGGACTGTTAGAATGGGAATTTTTTTTTTCCAAGTATGGTTTGGACCAGACCGCCTTTGAGATTCCTTCTAATTCTCTTTGATTTTGTGATCCCACGATGCCCTGTGCAAAGGCATGGAAACAGGAGAGAGTGTGGTGTGCGAGAAACAGCAGGAAGGCCCATTTGGCTGAAAGAAAGTCCATGAAGGAATGCATTGTGTATAAGGCCATCTGCTTACGCCTACCTTTCCATTTCTCTTTTCATCACCTGCAATTATGATGCTTCGGAGATTGCAGTGTTCCATGGTTCCCGGCCAAATATCATCACCGGGAGAATATCATGGCATCAAAACTATTGGAATTTTTAAAAAGATAGGATTTTGAGTCAGGGAGAGATTTAGCAGGGTTCAGAACTTTATATTTTCTTACATAAGGTACAATTTTTTTTTCCTGTTTGATAAAATACACAACTCATCATCCACCTTTCCAAGATGTTTTCTCTGAACTAACTGAATATTCCACACAACTCTAGCTGTATAATGCTATCCAAATATGAGCTGTTATTAATATCACCACCATCACCACTATTATTACCATCACCATCACCATCACCACCATAATTACCATTACCATCATTATCACTGCCATTATTACCATCATCATCATCAACTACCATTATTACCACCACCATTATCACCATCACCATCACTACTATTATTACCATACCATCATCATTATTATCACTATTATCACCATCATCATCAATATCACTGCCATTATTACCATCACCATTATCAATCACCATTATTATCACCATCACCATCACCATCATCACTACTATTATTAGCATACTATCATCATCACCACCATTATCACCATCACCACCATTATTACAATCACCATCATTATCAGCGCCATTATTACCATCACCATTATCACCATCACCATCATCATCATCATCATCATCTTCCTCCTCAACATCCTCCTCCTCCTCTATAATGGTATTTTTATCTGTATTTGATAGAGTTCAGATAGAAATGGTCTTGGGGACTAGTTGCTATCCTAACACATTGCTTTTCTTTTTCCACATTTACCTGCAAACTATTGTGAAACTGCCAATTCAGCCATTTGTTCGAGGCTTCTTTTTTGACATGTTATCAGTCAAGTTCAGTGAGTTATTGCCCATGGAGGGCCTTTGAATTCTTCTTTGGGATCTTATCATCTCATAACTCAATCAAAATGTTAAGCACTTGGCAGTCTTTCCTAATAAAGCTAATCTAGTCAATAAACACTTATTATGTTCCTGGTGTGTGCCAGGCATTGTGCTAAGTGTTGGGGATACAAGAAAAGAAGAAAAATAGAGACTGCCTTCAAGGAGCTATTCATGTCCCCTTGTAATGGGGGAGATGACATGCAAACGGCTTTCTATAAACAAGATATATGCAGGACAAAATAGAGCTAATTAACAGAGAAAGGAAAAATTGGGAGATTGGAAAAGATTTCTTGTGGAAAGTGGATTCTTGCTGGGATTTGAAGGAAGCAAAGGCAACCAGGAGGAGAAATATCTGTTTGTTCTGAAAATATTTCTGTAAGTTTTTAACCTATTTGTCATTTCCTGTGAGGACATCTAATAATTCTTTTCCTTCTTTCTGAAATGGGAATTTTCTGTAGCTGCCTTTGGATGATGGGAACCATGTTTTGTTTTGATGACTGGTACTTTGTAATATAATTTGAGGTCTGGAAGGCCAATTTCCTGCTCATTCTAACTCCCTCCACCAATAATTCCCTTGATATTCTCCATGCTTTTTTTTCCCCTCTAAATGAGTTTTTGTTATTATTTTATTGCATTTTATAAACAATCCCATTGATAGTTTGATTGGCATGGGCTTAAAACTGTAAATTAACTTCAGTAGTGTTGTCATTTTTATTATATTGAGATAGCTAGGAAGTGCTGTTAATATTGTATAGGTTTTCATTATATTTTCCAAATCTGTTATTATCTATTTATCATCATCATCATCATCATCACAATTATCCCATTCCCATATTTTTTAAAAAATACTTCAAATAGAAATGGCATGAGAACTGGTAACTCTTCCACTATCATCATCATCATCATCATCATCATCATCATCATCATCATCACCAACTCAATCTAATCCAGCAAGTATTCATTAATATTGTGGAGGCTATCAATACTAAAAGCCCGCAGTTGCAGTGTTAACCACTTTTATTCAGTTCAATCCAACATCCGTTTATAAAGTACCTACTATGTATCAAAAGCTATATTTTCTATTGGTGATCCAATGACAAAAATCAACATAAGTCCCTGCCCTCAAGGACTTTATATTCTATTGGATTCATTAAGCTCTGAAGGACTGTGTATCTTTCTCTCCATTCTACTCCCATGATATGCTTAGCTCTCCAAAGGAATGAAGAGGAATTGACTTATTCGTGGACTGGAGGTTGTACTTTGGCTTTTTCCCTAGAATATTTTTCTCTTGCATGTCTGGAATGCTCTCACGCCTCATCTCTGCTGTTTAGCTTCTCTATCTTTTTTTAAGTCTCACCTAAAATTCCCCTTCCTACAGGAAGCCTTTTCCAGTAGCCCAAAATGTTATCACTTTTTCCCCTCATTTGATTATCTCTAACTGATACTGACCATAATCTTGTTTGCATGGCTATTTCCATTAGATTGACATCCTTGAAAGCGGGATGATGTTTTACTTTTCTTATGTCTGACACCTAGGAAATTCTTAATGAATGTTAATTGATTGACTAATAAATTCATTTGTTTCCTTTTTAGATTGGTTTATGTCCTAATAAAATCCTTTTCTACCTTTCTTTCTTTCCTTCCCTCCTTCCCCTTTCCTCCCTTCTTCCCTCCTTCCCTCCTTCCTTCCTTCCCTCTTTTCTTCTTTCCTTCCTTCCCTCTTTTCTTCTTTCCTTCCTTCCTTTCTTCCCTCTCTTTCTTTCTTTCTTCCCT
>JAJPUD010003293.1:95761-109012 GCA_023553655.1 Myrmecobius fasciatus | reverse complement strand
TCTTTCTTTCTTTCTTTCTTTCTTTCTTTCTTTCTTTCTTTCTTTCTGCATTCCTTCCTCCCTCCCTCCCTCCCTTCTTCCTTCCTTCCCTTTCTTTTCCTTTCTTTCTTCCCTTTCTTTCTTGTCATTGGATTTACCTGTCTTTAGCATTTTTACTAATAGAGTAACACATCACGTAGGGATCTCAGAATCAAAGGGTAATTATTATAATTGTTAGTACAGTTATGCTTTCCATATCATGACTTTTCCTATTGTAGTTTCAATACATCATGCATCAGAATAAGACATCAAAAAGAAATCTGGGGGGAGTTTTGTGGAAACTGCAGACAACAAATAAAGGCCAGCAGATGAAAAAAAAAAGAAGTTTAGAAACTCAGAAATGTGTTAAAAATATGTATGAGATTGTATAATATTAAGCCAAAATTCACAATAATACACCATTAAAATTAAAATAACACCCCATTAAAAAAAAGAAAAAAATATTTTCTGGTATTAAAGGAGGGCCAACATATTTTATGTAGATTTTACAGATCACCGGGGCACTGTACCCCTAATCTTTGTGATATGGAAAGGATAACTGTAATCAGATTTCCTTTCCAGGATCATTCCCTGAAAATTTAAGAATGAATTGACTCTACAGAGATCTCTGTATTCTCTCTCTCTAACATGAGTTTTTTCCAATACTGTTTTCTTATGTACTCACAGACTGACTTTGGGAATGGGTAATGGACGGGAACTTGGCACTGGAGCTTTGGGATTTTATTTTGGATAATTAAAAAAACATTGTTCCTCTACTAAAGTTCTCCCTTTGTGTCTCATTCTGGTATGGAGACAATCCTGAGTCCTTGAAGCCTCTGCCAGAGGAGCGGAAGGTTTGGCAGGTTCTCCTAAGTTGGAAAGGTTTCTAGTATGGGTTGAGCAACAGATTGCGTGTCTATCATCTGAGGACCAGCCTAGAGAAGTTTGGAGAGGTTCAGCATTAGGTTGGCCGTGGGACAATGAATTTTTCAAGCAAAGCAATTTGGGGAGACCATATACTAATTTGTAGAGCGGTTGGAATCTGGGTCACTGGAGAGAGCATCCATATAAGAAAACAAATAATAGTAATAAAATAATAATTACTATTATAATAAATGATATGCTTGTAATATTTTAAGGTTTGCAAAGCACTCTGTATTATCTCCTTTAAGTTCCCCCTCCCAACAACAACTCTGTGCATTATTATCCCCAGTTAAAAAAAAAAAAAGGAAAAACACGTTTAATGAGGTACAATTTCAAAGAGGATGGTATGGAAAATAAATGTTTATGCAGAAGATCATAGAATCATGGAATTATAATAGGAGGCCATTAAATCCAATGCCTTCATTTAATAGATAAGGAAAGCGATATTGAGAGAGATGTGGGGATTTGCTATAGCTGGGAAGAGTCAGAGGCCGGATTTGAACCCAGATTCAATGATTCTGACAGCAATATTCCAGCTGCTAAAAATATAGCAGCATGAGGATGGTTTTTGCAAACAGAGAAAGTAGCAGGCAAGCCTGGAGGTAAAACTGTTAAGAATCACCCCATCTGTCCTCTAATTCTGAAAGGAAAAATATTAACCTTTCTTCATCTCCCCCCCACTCCCAAACTGATAGCATTCATAGGAGAAAAGAATCACAGACTAGAATCAGACTGCTTGCTCCCTCGGCCTGTCCCTTGTTCAGAGTCAATCCTGCTGCATATCAACTGTAAAGGATCACCTTTACCTCAACACTCATCACCTCTCTGTTTCACCCCCTCCTCTCCTCCGTTCACTCCCAGAGTTCTCCAGGGGCTGATTGATGCCTTTGGTTTTTACCAGGAGAAGTCTGAGTCCTGTCCCTGAGAACTATCCCTCCATGAGACCAGACCATAGATCATGTTTTGTTTCTCCCCAAAAGGATTTTCTTTGGCTCTTTGGATGATCTGAATTTGGGAATATTTTTTTCTTTCTTTCTTTATTTTATTGTTTCCCTTTGTCTTATACCGCCATTTCCTTTTAAGCACCCTACCATTTTCTTCTAACAAAGAAATACAATTTCCTCATAACCAAGAGACTCAATGACCTCATCAGATATAATATACTCTCTTTCTCCTCCATAGCGCTCTGTCTATAGAGTGCTGAGCCCGGTGACAGTAAGATCTGAGTTCAAATCTGGCCTCAGACATTTGCTAGCTGTACACCCCATTTGCTTCAGTTTCCCCATCTGTAAAATGGGGGTAATAACAGTACCTACCTCCCAAGGTTGTTAGGAAGATCAATGAGATCATGTATATAAAAAGTGCTTTTTAGCACAGAGTAAAACTGTGTACATGTCAGCTATGATTATTATCTTTCTCCTGGTGGTAGATATCTCCCCCTTTCCATTTTTTTTTTGCTTAGGCAATTGGGGTTAAGTGACTTGCCCAGGGTCACACAGCTGTTACGTGTCTGAGACCAGATTTGAACTCAGGTCCTCCTGACTTCAGGGCTGGTGCTCTATCCACTGCGCCACCTAGCTGCCCCCTCCCCTTTCCATTTTTAAGAACCAAGATGGGCAATTACAATTGAACCATTTAGTTTCATTTTTGTTTATTTTACTGTAGTCATTATGCATATTACTCTCTTAGTTCTGTTAAATTTATTCTGTAGCAGTGGGGTACGCTTCCCAATTTTTTGAACTAGATATTAATTTTTTTTTCATACAGAGCAGGGTAAAATACATATTGTGTGGGGATGTCTGCATATGTAGACAGCGGTTTGTAGGTAGTATGGCTAGACATGTCCCACTCTTGCGGAGAGCGAGACAAGGGCAGCAAGAATTTCCAGCAGAATAACTGAGGGAAGGGGCAGGCAGGGTCCAGGCCCACTGAGGCTGGGTGATCTCACCTACAGTCTCCAAAAAAGGCCGTCAGGGTAAAATTGTATCTCTCTGCCACCCCTCAAATACCTCTGGTATAGAGATCAAAGTTTGGGTTCAGAATGAAAGCCACCCCCCTACAAGGAGGGAGGGTTGCTTTTAGCTTAACACTTGCCAGCTGTTAAACCAGCCTCTTCTCATCAAACAGGGATCACACAAAAGACCATCATGAAGAGCTAGTAAACTTTGGTATCAAAGAACACCAGCAAACATCAATAGGAGAAGTTATACTAATTAGAATATACCAAAGAATACACAAGGGTAAATGAGCTCTTTAGTTCTAAACTAAACTTTAGTTTAGTTTAGAAGAGAGAGAAGTTCTCAGATCAAACACATAGACAGGGAATGAGATAGCCCAACAGAAGTCTGCTCTAAGGGGCTGTAGGCACTAGGAATCATGGGGCAGAAGGGAGGCTGACTTTCTCTACATATCTACAGCTCCAGGGCTCCAGTTTACCATTATCCTGCTTTTCTCTCAACCCATCCTTTTTCGAGTTCTTCTTTCAAAGTGTCTCAACAACCTGAAGTAAACCTTTCTCCACTCGTCCAACCTTTTCGCTCAGCGTTCTTTCAGCCACTTGGGGGTCATATGCCCTTACATGTGTGTGGCACAGGTCATATGGCTTTCCTTCAGGAAAACTACTCCAGGCTTGATTGGAAGCAAGGTTATAGCAAGAATATTCCATGTATTCCTATATCCCCATTTGTCAGCCATTTCCCGATTGATGACGACCTATTTGATTTCCATTGTTCTCTCATCCCAAAGAACTGCTCCTATGACTATTTTGGCATATGTGAGTGCTTTCTGCCTTTGACCTTTGTGGAGTCCATCCTTTGTCATGGAATCACGAGGCCAAGGAATCACCGTTTCAATCATGCTTCAGATTTGTCCAGATGTCACATAGAGTAAGGGAGGAACTTGCATCCTTCAGCGATAGCCCAATCCTCTGAATTTAATTCAATTCAACTAATATTTCATCAGTATCTACCAGTGTTAGGAATACAAAACAAATAAGTGAAGGACCTGTCAAATTGGGAGAAACTCCCAGTATGGGAATTATCTCCACCAATCCAAATGGCCACTCCTTTATCAATCCACAAGTATTTATTAAATTCCTACTATATGCCAGACAATTTGGTAGCTAAGTCTTAGAGACACACTAGAGAAATTAAATTATTTGCCCCAGGGTCACAGAGCAAAGAAGTGTCAAAAGTAAGATTTGAACTCAAGTTTTCCTGGGTGAAGTCCAAGGTTCTATGCTTTACTGTCTCTAGATATCGAGCAAAAAACAAACAAACAAAGACAAAAAGGCTAAGGAGGAAGCCTGTCTG
This sequence comes from Myrmecobius fasciatus, assembly GCA_023553655.1. NCBI lineage: Eukaryota > Metazoa > Chordata > Mammalia > Dasyuromorphia > Myrmecobiidae > Myrmecobius > Myrmecobius fasciatus. Next base: position 104,759 of record JAJPUD010003293.1, on the reverse strand, counting down.
GAATGGATCCATTGGGAATGAACTTTAGAGATCATCAACCTATTTTTTGGGGGAAGAGAAAACTGAGATACAAATTGGGAAAGTAATTTACTCCAAATCACCCAGCTCTCAAGTTGCTCTAACTAGAATTGAGTTACCTTAACTCCAGTGTAGTGATTTCACGAGTCAACAAGCATTTAGCTGAGAACACATTTCTTGGTGGGATTTCATGCTATGGCTGGGATCAGAGAAAGGAGTGATTTTTTGGCAAAGCAAAATTTTAGGTTAATATAAACCTGGCTTTTTTGCAGAAACCAACATTCCCATTTTCTCTTTTCTCCTTCCCTCACAAAAGAAGTCAGTGATAGCAAAAGCTCTGAGAATATTTTCCACTGGACTGGAACTTATCCCTGAAAAAAAATTTTTTTAAGCCAAAAGCAATGGAAAGGAAGCCTTTATTATTAGTATGGACTCTATCCTAGAATAATAGATTTAAGGTTGGAGTGGAACTTTAGAGGTAATTGAATCCAACTTCCTCATTTAACAGATTGACTGAAAGCTGGGACACTTGGTTTTTATTTCTGAATCCCCAGTTCCCAGCACAGGACTAGCACAGATGCTTAATAAATGTTTATTGAATAAATGAATGAATGAATGTCACTATAACCCAGGAAGGCTATGACTTGACCAGAGTCACAGAGCAAGATTATGGGTGGATGAATGACTTGTGACTCTCAAGTGTAGAATCTGTAATTTAGAGCTCGAAAGGATTATAAAGATCTCTTGGAGCCAAATTCATCATTATACAGATAAAGAGACTGAGGTTCAGAGAGTCCAAAGTCATAGAGGTAGTAGGTTGCCAAGGTGGGATCTGATGCTAGGTTGTCTAATTCTACAGCAAATGGCACTGTCCTCTGTATTGTACGATACTGCCTTTGTTGTTCAGCCTCTTTTCAGTCTTGTCTGATTTTTCATGACCCCATTTGGGATTTTGAATGGTTTGCCATTTCTTTCTCTAGCTCATTTTACAAATGAGGAAACTGAGACAAAAAGGGTGAAGTGATTTACCCAGGTCACATAGCTGGTAAGAATCTGAGGTTGGATTTGAACTCAGGTCTTTCTCACTCCAGGCCTGGTGTTCTATCCACTATGGCACCACCTAGCTGACCAATGTTAGCTTAGTTTGATGTAGTTTATGTTTGGAATCTTCACTTATACTTATGCTGAGAGGATTTTGGGGTTATTTATGTCCTTTCAAGTACTTCCCAATTCAGGGAATAGGAAAAAAGAGCCTTGTTCCATCTTGTCACCCCAAATTTGGGATCCTAATATGCTAACCAGAGCAGGGCACCCAGGTGATGCTGCAGTAGATAAAGTACTTGGACTTGAAGTCAGGAAGATACATCTTCCTGAGTTCAAATCTGGCCTCAGACACTGAGTAGCTGTGTGGCCGTGAGTCACTTTACCCTATTTGCCTCAGTTTCCTCATCTGTAAAATGAGTTTGAGAAGAAAATGGCAAATCACTTTAGTATCTTTACTAAGAAACTCCAAAATGAATCCAAGAAGAATCAGACATGACTGAACAACAAGAAGAAAATAAGAACAGGAAAGAGACCTGAGCAGACATCTATTCTAACACTCCCATCTTACACATAGGGACATTAAGACCCAGATGTGACTTGTTCAAGGTCACATAGGAAATAAAAAATTAAAAAAAAAAAAAGCAGAGCTGGGTCTTGTTCCCAGGTCCTTGGACTTCAGATCCAGCCTTCTTTCACCCACACTCACCAAGTGGAAATGTTGGAGCTGGGGGCCTTCCCAGACTGAGCTCGGTGCCCAGGAGAAAGTCATATAAACAAATGCAAACCAAGTGGTTTTCTCTGTGTGTGACTCTAGGGTGTTTGAGCCGACTGGAATCTCATCCAAACCAGGAAAGACCCTAATAAACAGTTAATTATATGGCGGTTCTGTAAATAGTGGCAAGAATACAGAAGCTAACGTGTAATTACCCTTAATTTAGTTGAATCCATAGCAGAGCTTCCAAGAGTCCTCTGACACAGTAGTTATTATTGATCTCCAAGTGCAGACTTGTGGTCAGAAGACAAGGTCAATAAACCCTTGCCTCGATGGTGTGAAGGTATTTGGTCCCAAAGTCCAAGTGCGTCAATCACTTACAAAGAATCACAGAATCTTGGAATCAGAGGCTCAGAGTCAAGGATCCCAGACTGAGGGCCTGAAGACAAGGGATGGAAGGAGTTTCAGAAACCACGGTCTTCTTTAGAGTGCCAGGAGAAGAACTGATTTGTACCCAGACAGGAAATCTCCATGACATAGGGTCACTGATGAAGAACTGGGAGGGACCTCTGAAGTCATCTCATTTAGCCTATGGGCAGAGATCAGACATGGGACATGGAGTTGGAAGGGACCTCACATTCCATCCTCTTATATTACAGATGGGGAAACTGAGGCCCAGAGAGTTTAAATGATCAGACACTGAGAGTTGAGAGAGACCTTACTTCCATCTAATCCCGCCTCCTTGTTTTACAGATGGGAAAACTGAGACCTATAGGGGTTAAGTGACTTGCCCCAAGTTGTACAGTGGCCCAGCCAGGATCCAAAATTAGGTTTTGTTGACTCCAAGTTCAACGAACTTGCCTTTGCTAACTCCTGATCAAGAAGTGGTTGTTTAGCCTTTGCCTAAAGACCTGTAATAAAGGGGGAGCCCACTACCCCCTGGGGCAGTCCATTTGATTTATGGAATTTTAAAATAAACTATAAAACATTTATGAGTTTTTTGAGAGAGAGAGACAGAGGGACAGAGACAGAGAGACAAGAGAGAGAGACAGAGAGAGAGAGAGGAGAAAGAGACAGAAACACACAGAGAGACAGACACAAGTGACATAGAAAGAGACAGAGAGACATGAACAGATACAGAGAGACACAGAAAGAGACAGAGAGAGACAGAGATAGAGGAACAGGCAGTGAGAGACAGGAGAAAGAAGAAAGATACAGGGATAGAAAGGGAAAAAAAGAAAGGAGAAAGAAAGACAAAGAGGAGAGAGAAAGGAGGGGTGCATAATGGATCAAGTGCTGGATTTAGAATCAGGAAGACCTCAATTCAGATTTAACCCCTGAAGATTATTAACTGAAAAATACTGGATAAGTTACTATAACAACCGCCACAATGATAACAACTAACATTTACTTAGCATTTACTATGCACTAGCTGCTGTACTAAGTGCTTTACAATCATTATCTCATTTTATGCTCACAACAACCCTGAGAGATAGGTGCTATTAATATCTGCATTTTACAGATGAGGAAATTAAGGCAGAGGTTAAGTGACTTGTTCAGGGTCACACAATAAATGTCTGAGACTGAATTCAGATCTTTCTGACTCTAGGCTCCGAATTCTCTCCACTGTGTCATTTTGCTTCACTTCTTAGTACTCCCAGGAGATTCAGCTACCCCTTGCCCCAAGAAGGACAGAGGTACGTGTGGTACAATGGAGTCAGAGAGTTTAGGCTCAGATCTTGCTTTTGCCATTTATTTCTTGTGTGACCTCAGGCAAATCACTGTTTCCTCATGGTGAAGGGTTGGATTTGACTTGATAGTCCTGAAGGTCCAGTTCTAAACTTGTCATCTTGTGGTCTCCTAGGACAGAGAAGATTTGACATGTGTGATCATGGTCTGAGTGTCCAGCGCTGATGAGTGCAAGGCTATTACTGCTCTTTCATGTCTTTTACTTGGCATTGGCTACAAAAGCAAGAGCCTACCAGAATGCCAGAGCACATATTGAGGCAGACAAAAACAAGGACCTATGTCAGAGCAGGTATGGAAAGGCTACGAAACAAGGATCTGCTAGAATGTCAGAGCAGGTATTGAGAAATACCCAAACTGCACAAAATATGGAAAAGTTCACCCACTAGACCTCAAAAGTTTTGGGGACAGAATTCAAGGAGTTTAAATTCATTAATTTTGCTTTTTTTGCTGAGGCAATTGAGGTTAAGTGACTTGCCCAGGGTCACACAGCTAGGGAATGTTAAGTGTCTGAGATCAGATTTGAACTTCAGGTCCTCCTGACTTCAGGGCTAGTGCTCTATCCACTGTGCCACCTAGCTGCTCCAGATTCATTGATTTTTGAGAAGCCTGCAAAGCACTGAATTCTGCTATCAATTTTTTCATCCTTCAGTACAGGATCATAAATTAGAGCTGGAAGGGACCTTGCAGGATATCTAGTCCACTGCCACCCCATCCCACTATTTCACCAAGGAATAGAGCCCCAGAGAAGGAAAACAACTTCCCTGAGATCCCACAGATAATAAATAGCAAGGCCAAGATTCAGTCTTCAAACTCAGAAAATCAAACTCTCCACCAGAGACATCACTATGGTGGGACAATCGGGGCTTTGCCTCTGGGTGCTAAATTTAGAGGGCGGTGAGGAAGCATTTTTGTCCCTATTATGTGGTGGATCCAACTAAGCTTAGCACATCATTAACAAGAATAATTAGTTAAAATGAAGTTACCAGATGGCCTGGAGTGAGCTCTATACCCTTAATTGAGGGCACTTTTAAAATGAAGTTGTTCGCCCCAGGGTACTGTTTGTGGTCCTAGTTTTGATGGCCCCCCTGTTTCAGCACTGAGGAAAAGGATATTTCTCCCAGGAGAAGTCCTTCTGGGTGCAACTTGCAGCCCCCTATAGCACAAGCTTAGCATTGAGACTGGGTGTTCCATCCACATGAATCTAGTGTCATCTGGGTTCAATGACAGATGTCATCTCTGAAAAACCAGCTGCTGCAGGGGATTGTTATGTTGACCTTTTTGAGCGTCCCCAAGGGCCACAAACTCTCCTGGAAAGGGGCCGTAAACTGGGAATTGTCTACTAACTCTCAGTCCTGCCAGTTTTTCTATGATGAATTCCTTCTCATTAGTAAATGTGCTCTGCTCCCACAGCCAGACACCCTCTGAACTCAGTGCTGATTGCCTGTATGCTCACTTGGCAATTAATCATGGCCAACTGCAACAAATCCCAACCACCAAGAATTTCTCAAACCCCTGCTCGGTGCCAGGCACTCTGCTACATATTGAGGGTACAAAGAAAAAGATCAAAACAGTGTCTGTCCTCAGGGAGCTCATATTCTATATTTGTAGAAAGAACATTCATCAATCAGTCAACAAACTGTTATTAAATACCCATTATGTGGTTGAGCAGGCAGCTAGGTGGTGCAGTACATAGAGCACTGGGCTTGGAATCAGAGACACTCATCTTCCTGAGTTCAAATCTGACTTCAAACACTTACTTGTGTGACTCTGGGCAAATTACTTTACCCTGTTTGCCTCAGTTTCCTCATCTGTAAAATGAGCTGGAGAAGGAAATGGCAAACTATTCCAATATCTGTCAAGAAACCCCCAAATGAGATCATGAAGAGTCAGGCACTTCATCAGCAACACTTGTGTGGCAGGTGTTCTATTGCTTCCTGGGGTAATGGAAATGAATGACCGTCCCCAGGGACCTGATGTTCTTGGGGTGGATGGGAAAGAGAGACTTAGAAAGAGACATGAACACATACAGAGAGAAATGTTCTTGAAGTGGACGGGATAAACGTGCACAAAGAAGGAAAGATCAAGATAATTGAGGAGGGAGAAGAGCTAGGACATTTGGGGAGGGGGTGTAAATTAGGGAAGGCCTCATGGAGGAAGTGGTACCAGAACTGACCCTCAAAGGGAAATGAGAATCCTAAGAGCTGAGAGAAGCTTAGATTGTGTGTGAAGCATGAGATATAGGGTACATGTGCCTCGTAGCATCCTTGAATGGTTGTCGTGTGTGATGTTTGTATTCTAGTATTTTATATTATAATTATAATATCTCCTATTATTCAATTAATACTGTTTGCCTTTCCATGTATTTATCCCAGAGGCATCAAACTTAAATAGAGACAGGTGCCGCTAATCTGTACATAAAGATCCCAGCTGGCTCCATATTGACTTAGTTTAAAAACATAATATTATTTGTGTCTTATTGTATTTTATTTATTTTGCATTTATATATTATTTAGCATGTAATGATTTTGAATTCATCTTGTATATATGTGTTTATTTGTTTTATATTTCTCATTTATATTTTAATCTGGTGGGCTAAGTAGAAGCTCAACATTTCTGATGTACAATTTGTCTACTCAAATATATAATAAAATTCTAGGGGAAAGGGGCAGATAGGATGAGGGATGGCTAGGGACCCGGCCTGGAAGGATCACTCAGGTTATATGAGTCGGTTGAAGACTACCTGAAATATTGACTCTACAGATCTTGAACCATTTTCTTGTTCTGTCCCTCTAATTCAATTCAATAAATGTTTATTAGTCATGTGTATCAGAAATAGGGGCAACCAGAAGGTACAGTGCTAGAGCACAAGCCTCAGAGACAGGAAGATTCATCTTCCTGAGTTCAAATTCAGGCTATAAAATAAGCTGGAGAAAGAAATGGCAAATACTCCAGTATTTTTATTTATTTATTTATTTATTTTTTACCAGACACACCACATGGGGTTATGAAGAACTGGACACAACTGAAAATGAATGAACAAATCAGAAATCGATCACTCTGAAGATTTCCACCCTGAAGTCCTCTTTCCCTTCCTCCTTCCTCCTTGTCTTCCTTCCTTCCTTTTACTCTCTTTCTTTCCTTTCCTTCTTCCCTCACTTCTTTCTTTCTCTTTTCCTTTCTTTCTTTTTTCTTTTCTTTCCTTCCTTTTTTCTTTCCTTCTCTTTCTTCCTTCCTTTCCTTCCTTCCTTTTTTCTCTTTCCTTTCTTTCTTTCTTTCTTTTTCTTTCTATTTCTTTCTTTCTTTCTTTGTTTCTTTCTTTCTCTCTCTCTCCTATTTCTTTCTTTCTTTTCTCCTATTTCTCTCTCCCTCTCCCTCCATCTCCTTCTCAAATCCCATGAATCTTCTCATTTATCTCTGCTAAACCTGGTATTCTTCTCCTAGGCTTTCTCAGCCCCACACTTGAGTTGGATATAGAAGCCAAGCTCTCTGTTAATTGCAAAGACTCCCCTGCTCCCCTGGCTTTTGCAGCTGAGGCTGACAGTCTTCTAAGTGAGAAGGACAGTGTTGACTAGAAGCAGTTCATGTGTGTGAACAGACAATGCATCCACAAGACCTTGGCCCTGAATCACAGGGTAGGAGAACTGCTGATCAGCTTCATCTGCCTGATTGAACAAAAGTAGTTCTGAGAAGTCTTATCCTTGCAAGTCAGCTGAGAAAGGGTGAAATGGGAGAACAAAGTAGAAAGAGTAGAATGAAGAGTTCTTGGCCCTAAAATGAGCCCAAAATGGTCCATGAGAATGCACATGAAAAAAATCAGTGCTTCACTGAACACTGAGGTTATCGATGACAAATCAAAGGCAAAAAGCCTTGGTTAAAGAAAGAGAAGGGGGAAAGCAAAGAAAAGAAGAAGGAAGGAGAGAGGGAAGGAAAAAGAGAAGGAAAGTAGCGAGAGGAAGGGAGGAAAGAAGGAATGTAAGAGGGAAGGAGGGGGGCATGGAGGGAAGGAAGGAGGAAGAAAAGAAGGAAAAAAGGAAGGAAGGAAGCAAAGAAGGAAAGAAAGGAGGAGGAAGGAAAGTAGCAAGAAAGGGAGGAAGGATGGAATGTAAGAGGGAAGGAGGAAGGGAAGGAGGAAGGAAGGAAGAAGAGAAGGAGGAAGGAAGGAAGAAGAGAAGGAAAGTAGCAAGAGAGGGAGGGAGGAAAGAAGGAATGTAAGAGGGAAGGAGGAAAGAAAGAGAGAGGAAGAAGGGAAGGATGGATGGAGGAAAAAAGGGAAAAATAAAGTAAGACAGGAAGGGAGGAAGGAAGGAGAGGAGAAGAGAAAAGGGGAGGAAAGGAGGAATGACAGGAGATAAAAAGAAAGGAAAGGAAGGAGTGAGTAAGAAGGGAAAAAGGAAGGAAAGCAAAGAAGGAAGAAAAGAGTAAAAGTGAGAGGCAAAAGAAGGTAATGAGAGGAAGAAAAAGACACAACAGAGCAAAGGAAAGAGAGAAAGGAAGAAAGGAACTTAAAATGAAGACAAAAGAAGGAAGAGAAAGATATACAAAAAGAAAGAAAAAACAAGAAGAAAAGAAAGAGGAAGAAATGAAAGAAAGCAAATAAGTAAATGGAGAGTAAAAGGGAGCTAGAGAGAGAAAGGAGAGGGAGCAGTGAACAAGAGAGATAAAAGAAGCATGGAGGAGGTAGCAGGAGGGAAAAGGGAAAGGCAGACAGAAAGATGCAGGGAAGGAGGAGAAAGAAAGGGAAGGAGGCTGAAAATGAGCTGGGGCCTGGGATGGCACGAGTCTCTGATGAAAATGCCACATTTGCAAACACGCTGCTGCCTGACAAGTGCCAACAGGCCCATTCCAGAGTAAAGAGGCTACATCTGTCAGTCCTTCCCCCGCAAAATCAGCACTTTGCCTCATTTGCTCGGCTGGGATTTTGCAAACCTGGTTTCCTTCTGTGTGGACCCCACAACCCAGTGGACCTTTGAGTGGCTGGGCAGACAGAGGAGATGCTGAGAGAGGAGGAGCTGAGTGCCCATCACTAACCAGGGTGTGCCACCCAGGCAGCCTGGTATAAAGGAGGGCACGCAGCCACGCATTGGTCAGTGTTTAACAACCGGATCTCTACCGTGGGGAGGACTCACTTTGAAGTCGAATCTGCATTTCTAACATTTGCTTCATCACTTTAATTCTAGAAACAAGCAATGATGCCATGAGTCAAGCCTCAGTTGGTGACACTTTCCTGATTTCTGAGATGTCAGTGCTCACTATGAAATTTTAACAATTGGCTCTTGCTTGGGACAGTTTGGGTTGACTCCAGCACCGCTAAGGGAACAAACCAATGACAGACTGGAAGGTAGTTTCTCTTTGCTCTCTGTCCTTGGTTCCTGGGTCTTTTCTTAAAACAGACACACACACACACACACACACACACACACACAGAGAGAGAGAGAGAGAGAGAGAGAGAGAGAGAGAGAGAGAGAGAGAGAGAGA
>JAJPUD010003293.1:48114-83467 GCA_023553655.1 Myrmecobius fasciatus | reverse complement strand
AAGGGGGTGGGTGGGGCTCTAAAGGGGAAGGATTGTTTGAGGGAAGTGGTTTTCAAAAGCAAAATACTAGGGAGGAGGGAAAGGGGATAAGAAAGAGAAAAGCATAAGCTAGGGTAAATAAGATGGCAGGAAATACAGAATTAGTTATTTTAACTGTGAATGTGAATGGAATGAACTCTCCCTTAAAGCAGAAGCAGATAGCAGAGTGGATTAAAAACCAGAACCCAACAATATGTTGTATACAAGAAACACATCTAAAACATAGAGATACATACAGGGTGAAGGTAAAAGGCTGGAGCAGAATCTATTATGCTTCAGGTGAACAAAAAAAAGCAGGGGTAGCAATCCTGATCTCAGACCAAGTAAAAGCAAAGATAGACTTAATTAAAAGAGACAAAGAAGGAAATTATATCTTCCTAAAGGGTACCATAGATGATGAAGCAATATCAATACTAAACATATATGCACCAAGTGGTATAGCATGGAAATTCCTAGAGGAAAAGTTCAGAGAGATGCAAGAAGAAATAGACAGCAAAACTATAATAGTGGGGGATCTCAACCTCCCTCTCTCAGAACTTGATAAATCAAACCACAAAATAAATAAGAAAGAAGTTAAGGAGGTAAACAAAATGTTAGAAAAGTTAGGTATGATAGATCTTTGGAGGAAATTAAATGGAGACAGAAAGGAGTTTACTTTTTTCTCAGCAGTCCATGGAACTTATACAAAAATTGACCATGTGTTAGGACACAAAAACCTCAAAATCAAATGCAGGAAGGCAGAAATAATAAATGCATTTTTTTCAGATCATGACGGAATAAAAATCACATGCAATATAAGGCCAGCAGAAAATAGACCAAAAACCAATTGGAAACTAAATAATTTTATCCTAAAGAATGAATGGGTGAAACAGCAAATTACAGTCACAATTACTAATTTCATTCAAGAGAATGACAATAATGAGACCACATACCAAAATTTGTGGGATACAGCCAAAGCGGTAATAAGGGGAAATTTTATATCTCTAGATGCTTATTTGCATAAAATAGAAAAAGAGAAAATCAATGAATTGGGCTTGCAACTAAAAAAGCTAGAGAAAGAACAAATTAAAAACCCCCAATCAAATACCAAACTTGAAATCCTAAAAATAAAAGGAGAGATTAGTAAAATTGAAAGTAAAAAAACTATTGAATTAATAAATAAAACTAAAAGTTGGTTTTATGAAAAAACCAACAAAATAGATAAACCTCTAGTTAATTTAATTAGAAAAAGGAAAGAGGAAAATCAAATTGTTAGTCTCAAAAATGAAAAGGGAGAACTTTCCACCAATGAAGAGGAAATTAGAGCAATAATCAGGAGTTACTTTGCCCAACTGTATGCCAATAAATTTGATAACCTAAGTGAAATGGAGGAATATCTACAAAAATATAGATTGCCCAGATTAACAGAAGAGGAAATAAATTACTTAAATAGTCCCATTTCAGAAAAAGAAATAGAACAAGTCATTAATCAACTCCCTAAGAAAAAATCCCCAGGACCAGATGGATTTACATGTGAATTCTACCAAACATTTAAAGAACAGTTAACTCCAATATTATATAAACTATTCGAAAAAATAGGGAATGAAGGACTCCTACCAAACTCTTTTTATGATACAGACATGGTACTGATACCTAAACCAGGTAAAACAAAAACAGAGAAAGAAAATTATAGACCAATCTCCTTAATGAATATTGATGCAAAAATCTTAAATAAAATATTAGCAAAGAGATTACAGAAAATCATTCCTAGAATAATACACCATGACCAAGTAGGATTTATACCAGGAATGCAGGGATGGTTCAATATTAGGAAAACTATTAACATAATTGACTATATTAATAACCAAACTAACAAAAACCATATGATAATCTCAATAGATGCAGAAAAAGCATTTGATCAAATTCAACATCCATTCCTATTAAAAACATTAGAGAGTATAGGAATTAATGGACTTTTCCTTAAAATAGTCGGTAGCATCTATTTAAAACCATCAGCTCGCATCATATGTAATGGTGATAAACTGGAACCATTCCCAATAAGATCAGGGGTGAAACAAGGTTGTCCACTATCACCATTACTGTTCAATATTGTATTAGAAATGCTAGCCTTGGCAATAAGACAAGAAAAAAAGAGACTGAGGCAGACAGAGGGTTAAATGGCTTTCCTCAAGGTCACAACACCAGGAAGTGTCTGAGGTGGGATTTGAATTCTGATCTTGCTGGCTCCAGTCCAGTGTTCTAATCACAAGAGTTGAGGTTGTCCTTTAGGAGATTTGATGGCTCCACCCACCTCTCCCATCTTTGGAAGTCATCCTAACTTTTTGCTAATGTGCTAATCACCCTTCACCAAATATCCTGGAATATTAGTAGGAGTGAGATGGTGAAGCTTTTCCAGGGTGACTTCCAAAATGAACAATCAATCCTTCGAGATATAGTTATTAAGCACCTGCTGTATACCAAGCATGTTGCTAAGAGCTGGGTTTATAAAGATAAAAAGAAATCAACCCTGTCTCCCAAAAGCTTATTGTCATGGGGGTGGAGGGGAGAGGGGGTAGCCATTGAACCTCTGGGGACTTTCAAAAAGTCTGAGCTGGAAGTCTTGACAGAGCATGTAAGCAACTCATACCTGATGTTTGGACAAGTGGTTCTCTACTTTTTACTCTGAGATCTCTAGAGAGATGGAATCAACTACCTTCCAAGGAAGTCCATCAGCCCATGCTCAAAGCTGCATTAATCATTTGGGCTCTATAGGTTCAAAACTTTAGTTCTTTGAAGTCATCGAGTTTAACTCTCTCTACTTTAAAAATTGAGGACCCAAAGAAAGAGAAAGACAGGGAGAGAGAGACAGCGAGAAGGAGATAGAAAAAGGAGACAGACAGGGAGACAGAAACACAGAAAGGGAGATAGAGAGACAGATAGAGACAGAGACAAAAAGAGGGAGACACACAGAGAAAAACACAGGGAGACACAGAGAGATGGACACAGAGACAGAGATGGAGACAGACACAGAGACAGGGAGACAGCCACAAAAACAGAGATATAGAGAAGGAGACAGAAACAGACAGTGAGCAAGGGGCAGAGCCATGATTTGGATCTTCCTTTCTCCTAATTCAGCTCTCTGGTCTCAAGTTTCTTTATCTCTAAAAGGACAGTAAGATGGGTGAAGTAATAATGTTCAGTCATTTCAGCCTTGTCTGATCTTTTGAGACTCCATTTAGTTCTTTTAATTCTGTCCAACCTTTGAAGAGGTCCTGGAACCTCATGGAATCTCTCCTGCCTCTTGGAATTCTGGGATTCATGTTGCCTCCCTTGAACAGGTGAGTAGATTGCAGTAAAGTAAGTGGATAGCTTATATGAAGTAGACCAGAAAAATTTCAAGACTCAGATTTGGAAGGCAGTCCTGGGGTCATTTGGTTCAATCCACACCTAGACAGTTAGGTGCTAGACCTGGAGTCCACAAAGCCTGCGGTCAAATCTACTCCCAGACACTTAACCAAGTGTGAGATCCTGTGCAAGTTCCTTAGCTTTGCCTGCTTCAATTTCCTTCACTGTAAAATAGGATAATAATTGCGCTTACCTCCTGGGGTTTTTATAAAGATAAAATGAGATACTATTTGTAAATGTTTCACAAACCTTAAATGCTGGCTTTTATTATTTCCCCAAAATGGCCCTCCATCTTTTATTTGAAGCCATCTAGTAAAGGGAAGGTACACACACTGACCCAACTCAGTTTATTTCTATATCAGAAACTAATTGTTCGGGAATTTTTCCTTACTCCAATCTTCAGTCTGCAACTTACAAACATTGATCACTCCCTATTTCTGTTCTCAATCAAGCAGAAAAAGTCCATTCCTTCTTTTTCATGGCTACCGTTCACATACTTCAAGACCATTCTCTAAATGAGTGTTCTCTCCTCCTACCCAATACCCCCAATTCCTTCATCTAAATTCTCTGGTGGCTCAGACGCAAGGTCCTTTGCCATTCTGACAACTTTCCTTTGGACACGCTCCAGCTTATCTCAGTGTCATTCCTAACCAGATGAGGGTAGCTCACATCTGGTTAAGAAAGCCAACACCATTTTAGTCTAAAACACTGAGATCTCACTTACAGCCTAGCTTCTTGTCTGTCCTTACTTGAATGTTGAGCAATGAGAAAATGCTGCCAGGGGCTCAGGTCACACTGATGCTTCCTAAAAGCACAGGAAGTCAATGTTGTTTATCTCACTACTCACCAGGCAAAAGCTTTGTAATTCCTTGCTTGTATGAGACACAAGAAGGAACTGAAGGAGAGACAGAGACAGAGACAGAGAGACAGAGATGGATAGAGACAGAGAGACAGACAGAGAGAAATAGAGACAGAGACAGAGAGAAACAGAGATAAAGGTAGAGACAGAGACAGAGATACAGAAAGAGAAAAAAAGATTCAAAAGGATCAATTTCAGAGATTTTAGATAAAGTAAGTATGTTTAGAAAAGAAAAAAGATCCAGAGATCTTAGTTGACTGCAAGTTCAATATGAGTCAATAGGGTGATATGTTGGCCAAAAAGACTTATGTGAACTTGGATTCCATTAAGAGAGTCCCCTTTGTTGTTCATCAATTTCAGCTGTATCAGACCCTTCATGATCCTATTTGGAGTTTTCTTGGCAAAGATACTGGTGTGGTTCGCCATTTCCTTCTCCAACTTAGGGTCACACAGTTATTAAGAATCTGAAGGCTGATTTGAACTCAGGTCTTCTTGACTCCAGGCCTGATACTCTATTCACTTCCATACCTAGCTGCCCCGAGGAAGTCCTAGTTCCCTAGCACCTAGGAGGTCATAATTTTCCTGTCCTCTGCCCTGGACAGACCCCATATGGGATGTTGTATTCATTTCTGGGTACCAAAGCTTAAGAAGAAGATTAATAAAATAGTGAAATCAAATAGGATAATATTTGCCAAGCACTTAGTGTAATAGGCACATAGTAGTGCTTAAGAAGTGCTTACTTCCCTTTCCTCTGATAAGTTGGAGAAAGACCAGAGGAAGTCAGTCAGGTTGAAAACCGGGGGAAGAAAATGGAGGTGTTTATTTTGGAGAAGATTCAGAGCATTTATTTATTTAAAAAACATATTTCCACATTAGTCATGCTAAGAAGAATCAGAACAAAAGGGAAAACTCCTGAGAAAGAAGAAAAAAAACAACAAAAAAAGTGAAAATAGTATGTTTCGATCTGCATTCAGACTTTATAATTCTGTCTCTGGATGAGGATGGCATTTTCCATCATGAGTCTTTTGGAATTGTTTTGAATCACTGTATTGCTGAGAAGAGATAAGTCATTCATAGTTGAATGACTTAAATATGAGCAACATACATTGTTGTTGTCACTGTGTACAATGCTCTCCTGGTTCTGCTCACTTCTCTGTGTATGGATTCAGGTTTTTCTGAAATCTGCCTGCTCATAATTTCTTATAGAACAATAGTATTCCATTATATCCATATACCACAATTTGTTCAGCCATCCCAATTGAAGGACATTCCCTCAATTTCCAATTCTTTGCCACTACAAAGAATATCACTATAAATATTTCTGTTTGTGTGGGTTCTTCCCCCCCTTTTATGATCTCTTTGGGATACAGACAGACGTGGTATGGCTGGATCAAAGGATATGCACAGTTTTGTAGCCCTTTGGGCATAGTTCCAAATTGTTCTGCAGAAAGGTTGGTTCTCTTCAAAACTCCACTAACAATGCACTAGTCTTACAATTTTTCCATATCCTCTCCAACATTGATCATTTTCTTTTTTCCATCATATTAGCCAGTCTAATAGATGTACCTCAGAGTTGTTTTGATTTCCTCTTCTTTACTCAATAGTGGTTTAGAACATTTTTTTCCCCATATCACTACAAATAGCTTTGATTTCTTGAAAAGCTGTCTGTTCATATCCTTTGACCATTTATCAATTGGGAAATGACTTGTATTCTTATAAATTTAATTCAGTTCTCTGTATATTTTAGAAATGAGACTTTTGTCAGAAATACTGGCTGTCTTTCAAGCATTTAAAGACTCATTTTATGGGGAAAAAATTAGACTTCTGTTGGATCCCCAGAGGATGGAATCAGAAGCAATAGGTGGAAGTCATGAAAAAGCAAAGTTAAGCTTAGGATGAAGGAAAACTTCCTAAAAAGGAGTGCTGTCCAAAAGAGAAATGGGCAGCCTTGGAATATGGTAGCTTCCCCATTACTGAAGGATTTCCAGCAAAGACTAGGTGATAATCTGTTGGGAGTTGTTAGAGATGGGAGCATTTTTGTTGCATGGTGTAGAGAAAGTGACTTGAGAGATGCTTGTGATTCTGAGGTCCAAAGATGACCTTTGGGAAGAAATGTGTAGCAAGGTAGCCCGGTGGGAAAGGAGCTGGCTCAGAGAGTCAGGACACTTGGTTTCAAAGCCTTCTCTTATTATTCATATAATCTTAAGCAAGTCACTTAAACTCTCTAGTCCACAGTTATAAAATAAACTATAAAATGAGCTTGGCCTAAAAGTTTCTACCAGTTCTAAATCTCTTGTCCTAGGACCTAGGACCAATACTTTACATATGATTACTTAGGATCATAGATTGGGAACTGGAAGAGACCTCAGAAGGATTTTAGTATAATCCCCTCATTTCATAGCTGAGGAAAATGAGGGCCAGTGACCAGTCCAAGATCACTTAGATAATCAGTGTCAAAGGTAGGATTTGAACCCATGTCTTCTGATTTCATAGCCATTGCTCTTTATACCATATTGTTTCTTGCTTTGTGGTATTTTTTTAATAAATCAAATTTACCATAAATGTATGGAAAGAGAATTATTAGAGGAAAGAATGTAAACCCTATAAAGAAAAAAAACCATATATTGATACTCTATTGATTTCTGTTGAACAAGGGCAGAGACTTGATCTTATTCTGTTCTTTTGGGTCTTACATTAACTTTCTCATCCCAGGCAAATATTCTCCAGTTGATTAAGAAAGCATGGGGTAGGGCAGCTAGATGGTGCAGTGGATAAGAGCACCAGCCCTGAAGTCAGGAAGACCTGAGTTCAAATCTAGTCTCAGACAACACTTCCTAGCTGTGTGATCCTGGGCAAGTCATTTAACCCGAATTGCCTCAGCAAAAAAAAAAAAAAAGAAAGAAAGAAAGAAAGAAAAGCATGGGGTATCAAGACACTCCATAAGACCCAGCTGCCACAACTGAATTTGCTGAGGTTATGGCAACCTTGATAGAAGAAAGGAAAACATCCCAGTGGATGCACATTGGGTGGCTGCCATCTTGGGAGCTACCTGTCATCCATCACAGAGAGGCTCATTGTCTTTCCTCAGTCCAACTCACCAAGTTATGCAAGTAAAGGCATAAGGTGGGCACCCTCCTCCCCCACTTGCCCCCATCCCATAATAGCATATCTCTCCCATAAAGAGAGATCCATTGGACCAACACCCAAAGACAATGGCTTGTCCATTCAGTTGCCTTCATCCTCAGCTCCCCGCTGTTCTCAGATAGGTTTGAGGAAGGATAATGTAGGACACATTTAGCTAAGAAAAAGTCCTGGGTGGGGGAAATGCTGGTGTTGCTACGATCAAGCCTTGATGGGATGAGGTACAGATGGGCGAGTGAGTGTGAGCGCGCCTGCGCGTGTCCACACAAATGTCTGCGGCGGATCACATTTCCATGCTAACGAAACTGTTTCAGTGGGTAAACATACACACACACACTCTTGCTGATGAAGCACTTTTCAGACCCACAGAATACAGGGTCTAGAGATATTAGGTAGGAGGGGGTGGGGTGGGGAAGGAAGGAGCCTTTCAGGCAAGGGCATCGCTAGCCCTTGGGTGTTCCAGCCGAAGGGTGGAGGGAGAGGGAGGTGAGCTCTGTCAATGATCTCAGGAACTTGATGCTGTCATCATTTAACCTTCAAGGAAGGTGCTGGTGTCATGGGCCGAGTAGAGACAGGGACACCCACCAGCCCCAGACCCCACTCCCCCCAACTCCTGCTTCTGTGGCCGGCCCTAAGAGGGGGCCATAAGGTAATGGCCATATCGGCTTCCATTCTGGGAGCCATGGAATACATTCTAAGCCATGCAATAAACTATGCTTTGGGGATGTCATTGAGCTCTCCCCATGCCCATGACATCATCATC
This sequence comes from Myrmecobius fasciatus, assembly GCA_023553655.1. NCBI lineage: Eukaryota > Metazoa > Chordata > Mammalia > Dasyuromorphia > Myrmecobiidae > Myrmecobius > Myrmecobius fasciatus. Next base: position 75,281 of record JAJPUD010003293.1, on the reverse strand, counting down.
ACCATGGCAACCGATGTAATTAACATGAGAGAAAGTACAAGGAGAAGGAAAAAGACAAAAAAAAAGGGAAATGCCCCCAAACCTTGCCCAAGTTGGAGGCAAGTAAATAACAGTATATGGGGTGGGGGGAGACAACGTGAGGGGGCTGTAGGAGGCTATAAAATTTTTACTGCCATATATTAAAGAAGGCTATCCTAACTTACCCATGGCTGAATGAGTAATGAGATCCTTGAAAGTATATGTGTCTTACCATGTACAGGGCGTGGGTCCTGGTATCATGGTCTGGGAAGTTAGAATTAAGTAAATTGGGGCAAGGTGCAGACTCCAAGTCTTTTTCTTCATGCTTAGAAAGGGAACTTGACTACTCCAGCTGGGCTAGCTGTCACCCAAATGGGGATAACAGCAGTGGCAGCAGCAGCAGTCATGAAAATAATAATCATAATAAAAGAATACTAGAAAGCTAACTTGTCCCCAAACTGTTTCTGTCTGAATACGATACAAGAAGATAAAAAGAATAAGATTAATGATATTTATCGATGAGTTTACATTAGTACTGTTATTCTATTACAAAGGCCAGTCATTTATCTATCTGATAAACCAACAGTCCTCTTGGTACATTAAACACAAAAGAATAATGGGGGCTGGGGGGCAAAGGGTTTGTGTGACCTGTCCTAGGACCATTTCTCTCTGAACTCCATCAAATGAGATGAAGATATAACCATAATGCAATAATAGTGGGCAATTTATAATCCTGGATGCTTACAGGATGCTTGACATCTGTTCTATCATTTGGTCTCTGGGTCTCTGGGCTGAGGGTGGGGATTTCTTTCCCCCATTTCCAGGTGAGAGGGCCGAGGCTCAAACTCTCAGGTGGGTGACACAGCTGATAAGTGCTGGGGCCAAACCTTCTGGCTAAGTATTTTACAAGTATTATCCTATTTTGTCACTGAGTGAAGAAGCATTTATTATTAAATATCTACTAAATACCTACTATGTGCCAAGAGCATCATAAATATTATTCCATTTTGTCAAACAATATACATTTATTAATTACTAAATATTTATTAAACACCCACTGTGTGCTAGCCATTGTACTAAGTATTTTACAGGTATTATCTTATTTTGTCAGTGAGTCAAGAAACATTTACTAAACACCTACTATGCACCAAGCGCTGAGCTAAGAGCATCATAAATATTATTCTGTTTTATCAATCAGTAATCCTGGGCCCAGGGCAGATCCCATTTCAGCCTTTCAGGAACTCTCATCATGTCACCAATAAGCACAGGCAAATATAAAAGGGTCCAAAGGTGCCACAAAAAGAGAAATGACCAATTACACGGGTTTGAGTCTTTGCATTGCTTCTTATTACCTTATGATCTTTGACTTTTTGTGGTTTTCTGAGCCTTCTAATAGAAGGGCACCTGAGAAATCATTGAACATGCTCTCCGGCTTAGAAGCAGACTGCAGCATAGTAGATAAGAGTGCTGGGCTTGGACCTGACTTCAAATTTAGCCCCAGACACTTATTAGTTGTATAACCCTGGGCAAGTCTTTTAATCTATCTGCCTCAGTTTCCTCAGCTGTAAAATGGGGATAATAAGAGTACTGCAAGGTTATCGTAAAGATTAAATGACATTTGCCTGACACATAGTAGGCACTGTATAAATGCTTCCCTCCTCAGTCAGGATTACCCATGTTCTGTTCCCTCTAATAATACATTCTGCATGTTACTGCCAGAAAAATCTTTTTTATTCTGGGATCTGGTTTTATTTCTCCTCTGCTCAAAACCCTATAATGACACCCTAGTAGCTATGACATAAGGGTTCACCTTCTTGGCTTGGCATTCAAGGCTTTTGTTAATCCCATTATCTCCTACTGGTCCCATGCACGTCCTCATTGACCTCAGCCAGAATGTAGGACATGATTTCCCGGATGTTTTGTTTGTTCCTAAGCAGCTTTCTCAGCTTGGGATGCCTTCCCCCACCTTCTGCCTGGTGAAATCCTACCCTACTTTAGAAGGGCAGCTCAAATTCCACTTCCTCTCCACGGTGTTCCCCGATCTCCATCCAGTAATGAACCTTTCAGCGCTGGATTTGGCCTCGGAGCACCTGGGTTCAAATACCAGTTGTGATATTTACTCTTTATGTCATTTTGGCGCAGATGCTATACCTCAGATCCTGTTTTCTCACTGGTTTCCCAAGGGTCCCATGAGTCCCAAAACTTCAGATCTAGTATCTTAGGACCCTTCTCCCACCTTCCATGAGACTTAGTATGTATTCCTCTTCCCTCTCTACCTCTCCAGTAACAATTAATCTCCTTGAAGGCAATAAGTATTTCCTTTTTGTATTTTTTCTAGTTACTGTATTAACCATACAAGCTAAGATTTGTATGGTACCTACTATGTGCCAGGCACTGCACTACCTATTGTGTGTTAGCCATTGTGCTAAGTATTTACAAGTATTATCCTATTTTGTCAGTGAGTCAAGAAACATTTATTCATTATTAAATATTTGCTAAACACCTACTATGTACCAGGCACAGTGCTTAGCATTTTACAAATATCATCTCATTTTGTTAGTCAGGAGACATTTTACAACATCTACTATGTGCCAGGCACTGTACTAAGAGCTTTATAAATATTATTTCATTTTTACCAATCTGTCAGTATATAGTTATTAATTATTAAATATTTACTAAATACCTACTATGTGCCAGGCACCATGCTTAAGCATCTTACAAATATTATTTAATTTTGTTAGTCGATAAACATTTTAAAGCATCTATTATTTGAGAGACATTGTGCTAAGAATTTTATAAATATTAACTAATTTTATCACTCTATCACTATACATTTATTAATTGTTAAATATTTGCTAAACACCTACTGTGTGCTAGCCATTCTGCTAAGTATTTTACAAGTATCCTATTTTGTCAGTGAGTCAAGAAACATTTATTTATTTTTAAATATTTGCTAAACACCTACTGTGTGCCGGGTACTATGCTAAGAGCATCATAAATATTATTCCATTTTGTCAATCAATATACATTTATTAATTATTAAATATTTACTAAACACCTGCTATTTGCCAGGCACTGTGCTAAGAACTTTACACATTTATCCTATTTTAATCAATCAGCCAATATTCATTTATTATTAAGTATTTATTAAGGGCTTACTATGTATAAGGCACTGTGCTAAGCCTCACAACAGCTTGGTGCTATTATTATTCCCATTTTACAGTTGAGGAAATTGAGGCAAACAGAGGTGAAGCAGCTGGAATGACCCATTAACTGACCTCTGAAGCCCTTTCAGTTTTAATTTCTAGGGGAAGGACGTGACCTACATTCAGAAAGGAGGAGAGAATCAAGAAAGGCTTTCTGTAGGAAGTGAAATCTGAGCTGATCCTTGAAGGAAAGGGAGGATTCTAAGAGGCAATTAAGTGGAGAGTTAGGGTTATAGGTGAGACTCTCAGGCCTGAGGAGTCTCAGCTAGGGGCTCAGATACACACAATGGAAAAGTGTATGCTGGGCTGCTCTCTGGCCAGTGGGAGTGAAAGTGACTCCAAAGTTTCAATCCTGGGAAGGCAGGTGAGAGGCAGCCTGGAGGGAGTTTGAAGCCCCAAGGTGATGATTTTGTTCTTTTTCAACAGTGAATGGATGATCCTAAAATCTTCTCTCCCAGCTAGTTTTTCCCGTTGATTGCTTTCCTATCCATCTTTCAAGACCTTCCTCAAAACTACCTCTCTCATGAACCTTTCCCTGATTATCACCCCTACCACTGGATGAAACCTCACTCTCTCATCTGTTCTCACAATTCTTTCCATTGCTCTTCAGTTATCTGATTGGAATCAGAAAGATCCTACTCCTCACATTGGCTAGACTGTGTTACTCTGGGCAATTCATCTTTCTGTGCCTCAGTTTCCTTATCTGTAACATCACTGAGTTGGACCTAATGGCCCCTAAAATCCTTTTCCCATCTAAATCTGTACTCCTATCATCCCATGATCCCTCACTAGATTGTAAACTCTCTAAGGCTAAGGACCATACTTCTCTTTTCTTAGCACGTAGCCTGGAATTTTGTACACAAAAGGCACTCAATACATGTCTGTGAAATGTACACAATAGTGTTAGCTGATGTTGACACAATGGTTTGCAAAGTGATCTCTGAAGGTACCTACTATTTTTGTATCTGTCTCCTTAGAATGGAAACTCCTTGAGGGCAGGGATTATTTTTGTCTTTCTTTAGAGCTCCAATTCAACTTTTCCTTATTATTGTTTAGTTGTGCCTAACTCCCATTGATCCCATTTGGGCTTTTCTTGGCAGAGATACTAGTTTGACATCTCCTTCTGCAGTTCATTTTACAGAGTAGGAAACTGAGGCAAAGAGAGTGGAGTGACTTGTCCAAGATCACATAACCAGTAAGTGAAGATGAGTCTTCCTGACTTACTGCAACACCCAGCTGCCTTTGAAACTTTTCATTCTCCCTACAAAGTCTACTCTTTATAAGAATCACTTTAACAATCTTAAAAATCATTAAGGACTCCTTCTTCATCCACAATGAACTTTTGTTTATGCGGGTTATACCTATTGATACTTACTGTATAAGAAATTAAAATATATCAAAATGAAAGAGTTTTTAACATTTTAAACTCCTAAAAGGGACATAGATGCCTCCAGTAATCCCTCAACCATACTTAGCATAATGCCTGGTGCTTAATAAATGCTTCTTGCCTGCCTGCCTTTTTCTCACTTGCTTCTCATAATTACCCCCATTAGGTTGGTAATCCAGCCCCCATTTTATAGATGGGGACAATGGGGCTCAGAGAAGGTCACCCAGTTAGTGAGATTTCAAAGTAAGCTCACAGCTACTCCTGTCTCCTGATTCAACACTTTGCTCACTCTTTCACAAAGCTTTTTATCAAGTACTCATGTCTTCATCACTCTTAATAAGAAGCGCCTTATTTCTTATTGTGGAAAAGATATTAAACTATCACCAAAACTACTGTAAGGGGACAGGTTCACCTTAACTTGACTTTTAAAAGAATTCTTTCTCTCCTTCAGAATGGAGAAGAAATAGTAGATAATCTTCAGATGGTCTGATTTTTTTTTAAATAAAAAAGAAATGAAAGAACAGGCTATGATGTACATTCCTTCTAGGGAAAGCTGAAATTTTCATTCCTTCCCTGCCTCCAAATAACCTGACTGAATGTCAAGTTCACCCAGGGACTGAAGAGGCAGTTCAATGTGGGAGCAGAGCTGCAGTTGGGGAGGAGGTAGAGAGTAGTAATTGCTACCATTTTTATAGTTCTTTAAGATTTGCAAAATGCTTCACATATATGATCTCGTTTGATCTTCTCAATAACTCCTGTGATGTAGGTACCATCCCCGTTTTACAGATGTGGAAACTGAGGCTGACAAAAGTTAACTCATTTTTAGTGAGTTTTAGAGGGAAGCTCTGGATTGGGATCTTCCTAACTCAAAATTTATTGTGCCACATAGGGGATCAAAAGGCACCCTTTGTTTTCTAGATGTGCTATTAATTGCCCAGGTCTTTTGGAAATATTCCCTCCTCTATTTGGGAATATGTATGGAACATTATAGTTTCTGAGAAATTGAAGCTGAAAATCACTCAAAGGATCCAGTTGTATTTTTGGTTCTATTATCATAGAATTTAATGTGTCTGTCTTCATGAGCAGTGATGCTGATTGGAGGGATTCGATAGCTGAATGACTATTTGACAGAGCCTGTTAGGGGATGTATCTAGTTTGGCTTCTAAAGTGAGAATACATTGACATGTTCCTGTATTAAAGACACTAGTATATCCATTGCTGAATGATAGTACCATATGGCTCAGGTCACTGTTCCCCAGATCCACAGAGGAGAGATTCCCAGTTCTAAATTATCATTAAGTACACTTTGGACTGGAGCAATATCAGTTGTAATTCCATAAACAGGGTAGGTGCCATCAGGCTGAAATGCATTACTATCAAAGAGAATCTGTATAAATAATACCATCAGAAAAATATAACCACCAGAAAAGATGGGTCCAATTCAGTAAGAGGAGGGATCACGGGATTGTAGAACCTCAGAAGCCATCTAATCCAACCCTATTGATTTACAGATGAGGAAACTGAGCTCTAGGAAGGGAATTTACCTGAAATCCCCTACTTAACAGATAGTAAATAGCAGATTTTCTCAGGTCTTCTATTTATAGATAGTAAGTATCAGGCTTGCCAAAGGTCCCCTACTTATAAGGTAGTAAGTAGAAAAAACTGACTTTTAACTCAAGTCCTCTGATTCAAATGCCATTCTCTTTCCACTGTCTCAGCGGAAGCTCTCTATTGGTATCCATATAATGCCAAGAGTATGTTAACAAAAGTTCCACCATGTTGGGTAGACCCCTCGTAATGAATATCTTCTAGGATGGGCATTCGTTGAGGGAATTATTTGATAAGATCACAGATTCTTTGGAGGACACTGTCTCCAGGATCTTGGCAATCCAGTGGAGAGACACTTTGTTTGGATTTTTATAAGGGAACTAAACCTTGAGGTTCTTACGACTGAAGAAAACCATCTCTCACTGAAGGGTCAGGTCATTGTTCCCTAATTGTGCATCCTGGACACATCCTTGGTAGATGGTTCCTTCTGGTAGGGACGGATCACTCATAAAGAGTAATGTTGGCCAAGGAGAAATATTTTGGTTTGGAAAGTTACAGAACTGGTAAGTAGATGGGCAGACCTTTTTCAATATTTAATTGGCTATGATTCCAGGACTGGTAAGTTGGAGTTAGGAAAGGAACATGGCAGGATTGGTGAGAAGAGGGTCAGAAGTAAAATTAAGCTAGTTTAGGCTTGACGGGTCATGTATGTACTCATCATTTGGTACAATGTGGGCTTTGGAGTAGGAGTTTTACAGCTGGAAGAGTTAAGTCCTCCAGGGCATGGTCTCTAGTCTGAGAGCTAAGGCAGCTGGCAAGAAGATAGCCAGGAAGCAAGAGGAAGCATACCTGCACCCAGCCCTGAGGAGTTTATCTACGAGTCAAGGCAAATCAAAATGAGGGAGAACACTTGACTTGACTTGATTGGAATTAGTCTACACATAGTGGGTATTCACCTGTTAGGATAGCAGGGACTCCAGGATGGGAGTTTCAGAGCTTCCAGCTAATATCCTAACTTTAAGATAAGCTTGAAAAAGTACAGAAATGCCAGATCGTGCAGGGCTTCGAATTCCAAGCAGAGAATTTTCAGTTTAATTCAAGGTATAATACAGAATTGTTGCTGTGGAGATTTAGTTGCATCCAAGTCTTTGTGACCCCATTTGGGGTTTTTGTGGCAAAGCTATTACAGTGGTTTTCCATTTCCTTCTCCAGCTCATTTTACAGATGAGGAAACCAAGGTCCAGAAAGTTTAAGTAATTTGCTCAATTGAGTCCTACAAGGGAATAAGTGGCAGAGATAGGATTTGAATCCAAGGGCTATGACTTCAAAACTAGTTCTCTCTCTATGATCCCGCCTCCCCTTGAAAAGCCAACCCATAGAAGAGGGATTAGCCTTTCTCTGCTTGACCACTGAGGGAAGAAATATCAGAGATGGGTTAAATCTGCGAAGAAGTATGCTTAGTTTTGACATAGAGGGCCACTTCCCAGGAATCATAGCTATCTCTAAGAGGAATGGATGAGCTGCCTGTGGAAGGAGTTGGTTTCTCCACCCAGGAGAGCTTCATGAAGAAGGGAGATGACCATTTGACTGTTTGATGGGGGAGGGGAGTTTTATTCGGAAATGAATTGGACTCTAGACCATGTGTGATTCCTTCCAGCTCTGGTATTCTATCATACTGTGACCCAGCTAAGGAACGGTGAGACAATTGTCACTTGACCTTTATTTGCCTTCATCTACTTAGCTGTAAAATGGGCATAGGCCCATTAACACCCAGACTGTAAGGAAAGTTAATTATAGTTTGCAAAGTGTCCCTTGAAGAAAACATTATTATTATCATCATCAAGGATACATAATGAGAGGCGGACTCAAAGCGTCATATAATTTCCAGAGGACAAAGAGAGCTCCCATTATCTCATCTAATTGGTTCATTTAACTGGGACAGGATGTAGTCTTCCACACTAATAATACCCTTTGCTTTTATAGCCCCTTTCTTCCAAAGAGCTTCCTTTTCTTCACTGAGGACCCCATGCCTGGCAGGGACATAGTAGCCCTAAATTGGGGAGGCCATTAACTCTTTGGGGCTGTAGAAATATTTCTTCCAGTGGTTACCCTACTTCTCTGAAAAAGTTCATAGAGCTCACCATGGTCAAGAGGCTGACAATTCTATAAGGTCATGGGGATAAATGGGACAGCAAAAGATCGTCTTATTTAGCCACTTACCTCCAGGCAATCCTGAATGAGTGAGTGAATGAATGAGTGAGTGAATGAATGAATGAATGAAAAAGCATGTATTAAGTACCTATTATATGTGACATAGTAGAATGAGAGTTGGCTTCAGAGTATGAAGCACCTACTATGTGCCAGGCACTGTCCAGGAATATAAAGAAAGGGAAAAGTCCCTGCTCTCAACTCAGAGTTGAATAGAGGAGAGAACATTCAAACAACCAAGTTCAAACTATTTACAAGGTCAATTAGAGAAAATCAAGAGAGGGAAGGCAGTAAGAATAAGGGGATCAGGTTAGAAAGGACTTTGAAGTCATACAGAGGGTTTTATGTTTGATCTTGAGGGAATTCATGTTTATTCTCTGAACCTTACATACATACTCTAAAATAAATGAGTTGGACTAAAAGGTCGTAAGGTCCTCTGCAACTCTAAATCCTATGATCTTAAAATGATTTTGAGTATGGTGACTGTGGGAATGGAGGAAGCTAAGGGAAACTGTGATCAGGGCTTTGTGGGGATGTTCCAGAGAAAATGATGTCTTTTACTTACATTCAGTCCTAATAAATGACTTAGCACCTTAGAATTCAACTTAACACATATTTTTCATAGTTCAGGCTTGAATCAATGGTCTGTGGGATCCTTTACAATGCTGAAATGTTGTGATTCTCTGAAGGTTTGGGCACAACTTTTATTAGGGAGAAATGTAAAGTTTTACATGGGTTCAAGAAATCAACTTCACAAGTACAAGATGGCAGAAAGGGTTGGTGGAAAGAGCCAGGTAAATGTTTAACAACCAGACTTTCAGGGAGGGAGGGGGATGTATGTATATACTTTTAAATTTAATCTGTATTATTAACACTTTACTAAGATTAAATAATGAACAGAACAATAAATAATGCCCTGATTTGTATTAGTTCTTTCTGAGTTGTAAATGTGTACACTGAAAATTTAACAATATCTCAAGGCTAATTTGAGCTGACTCCAGTATATCCCTCGAAAAAGCCAGGACAGAATTACAACAGAATTCTTTGCTCCCCTCAAATCTCAACTCATTTGCCATCTCTGCTATGAGGTCTTTTCTGATCTCTCCATCTGCTTATATTTCTCCGTATTCCCCACATAACTTTGTATTTATTTTGAATATATTTAGAATTTATATCCCCATGAAGGTGCATTACTGTCACCACCAACAAAAGGTTAATTTTTTTTTATTAAAGCTTTTTATTTTCAAAACATATGCACGGATAATTTTTCAGTATTGATCCTTGCAGAGCCTTGAGTTCCAAATTTTCCCTTCCTTTCCCCCACTCCCTCCCCTAGATGGCAAGCAATCCAATATATGTTATACATATTAAAATATGTTAACTCAAATAAATGTAAACATATTTATACAATCATCTTGCTGCACAAGAAAAATCAGAGTCAAAAAGAAAGAAAATGAGTAAGAAAACAAAATGCAAGCGAACAACAACAAAAAGAGTGAAAATGCTATGTTGTGATCCACACTCAGTTCCCACAGTCCTCTCTCTGGGTGCAGGTGGCTCTCTCCATGACAAGATCATTGAAACAAAAGGTTAACTCTTTAAAGCTGGCACATCCTGCTCTAGAGTTAAGCATAATGAGTCTCAATTTCTTCCAGAAGGCAGCCCTTCAAGTACTTGAAGACATCCATCATGTTCTCTCTGAGTCTTCTCTAGAATAACACTCCCAGTTCCTCCAAATGATTGTTACATGGGAATAGTCATCAAAGTCTGCATGGAGAAAGTGAGTATATCAATACCTTATAGCATGGTTAGAATTTTGGTGGAGAGATCTACCACAAACATGATCCCGCTCTCCATGTTCTGGTCATTCACGAACAGCCTTTATCACATAGCTGTTCTTCCTGAACTCACCGGAAGTATCAATGACTCAATACATGCACAGGACATTTTGATCTCTGCTCAATCTCTGGAGATGGAGCTGCTTTTGTACTGTGAGAGTAAACTCTGCATTGTGTCTCACCGAGCAGGATCCCAGCAGAAGAAGCAAGGTGAAAATCCCACGTCCTTCTTACGCTCGCAACCAGATACACATATGTGACAAATTGCCACCCATATGAATCTAATTGACTTTGGGTTCAAAGCATGTATAACATACTCGGAGCCCTCACTCCCACTATGAATCCTGCTTCAGAGAATGGCCAAGGAGTTTTTCTTCTAATTACAAAACATTATAGCATAATAACACAGGAACAGTTTCCTTAAAATAGCAACCACTGGAGTATGAAGAAAATATCCACAGATAAAAATGTGAAATCCAACAGACCTGATTTATCATCCCAAATCCCCATCCTCTTCTGTGTCCATGCCCAAGCTCCCTCAGGTCACTAATCCTGTGCTCCCACTCCCCCTTGCTACCTCATTATAAAGGGAGACAGGAGGAAAGAAAGGATAAGGGCTAAGACTTGCCACAGATGAAAACAAAAGGGGTTTTGTCCTGGTGTCTCCGCCATGCATGTTGCTCCCTTCGTGATTGTTAGGAAAGAGAGATCAGAAATCAGCCATCACTGCTGTCATGGATAAGCACATCAAATCCTTTCCACAGAGGCCATGCTGGACATGGCTGCTAACTCAATTATCTGCTTCAATAAGATAAGACAAAGACCCATTCACTGTTGGCAAACTATGACAAGGAAGCTTCCTCCATCAACTTTAGTCTCCACTTCCGTCTTCTTCCCAGCATCCTTTAAAAAAATTCCTAGTCTGAAATGGATGTGCTACTCTAAGGGTGAGATCTGAACCACCTCATCTCTCTAGGTCATTGTTTACTTAATAACTGAGAACACTTCTTGATCGTTCCCTCTAGGTGAATATGCTTGGGCACTTCCTAATATACGACAGAAAATCTATTCAGATTGACTAAGGGACTTGGTAGGGCCTTCTGGGCCTAAAAAACATGGGGGTAGTTAAAATCAAGAAAGATTTCAAGAGTCGCAAGCCAGAAAGGAAGTTCCCATTCAAAACAGGGATGGAGATGGTGGGGAGAGGAGGAGGAGAGAAATCATTTGATCATTAGCTTCCCCCCTCACCCTTGTGTCAGAAGAAGACTTTGTGAGTAGGTCTGGAGGATTTGGGACTTCTTGTGAATTGTCCTGATAGCATACCTGACAGCTATGTATCCATTGGGATATATAGACAAGACGAGGAAAGCAGATCCTAGGCTTTCTGAAGAACCCAACCAAAAAGCCATATCCTATCTACTACAGTTATCCTTCCACATTGTGGAGCTGGGAAGGGAAAGGGGCGTCATGCTCCTATGATCTAGAAAATCCATGTAAAATTTTGTGGTCCACTCTTTGTACTGGAAAAGAAGTTTGATTTTTTTCTTTTTCTTTTACAGAGTGCTTACAGTACCTTCTTGTAAAATCTGGGTTGATATTATATAATACTATACATATATTTTATGTATTTCTGAGTTCTCTGTGTCATGCTGACCTTCACGTGTCCTTTGTACTTTCCTGAAAACTCTTCCCAAATTCCCATTTAATTTCTCATTCTGATCTACAAAATTACCAAAATCTTGAAGGGGAAATTCACAATGTGGAAGGGATAACTATAAGGGGAATATCTTGAGATGTCCAACAAAGTGACTTTTGGGAACTCTGAGTCACTTAAATCTTTTGCCACATGGATTTTTGAAACCTTTCCCCTAGACTCTGTGTGCCCTGTTAGGAAAGCCTGTCAGATTTGAGGGGAATTGACTTATGCCATATATGCTTGCTATATCCTCCACGATCCCACTTCTCTCTCCAGTTTTGGTATCACAATTAAATCAATACCACCATTGCTATTGCAAAATGTGTGTCAGTCTGTCTCCCTTTGGCTCCACTCTCCAGCCCAAGAACTTCGCTAACCAAAACATCCCTCCTTGGCTACCACTCCCCTAGAAGTGTTGTCTCCTCAATTAAAAAGGAAGCTCTTTGAGAGAAAGAACCAATTTTTCCCTTTTGTGTCTTTTATTTTGGCATATGGTAAATGCTCAATCTTTTTTTTTTGCTTTTTTATTCATTTATTCTTTCATTTATTCATTCATGGCCCTGGGCTGTATACTTTTTATGCTTACTTCCTTTTCCCTGCTTCCTAACCACCCTACCACCCCTTCTCAGTATCCAGCAGCTTTTCAAAGCCATTCCCCATAAGCCCAGTGCTACAAAGGAGATTGAGTCCGGACTGTTTTGCCCAGAGGCTGGCATGCTGGCAGCTCTCTGCTCCTCCGTATTAAGGCTGGCCGATTGAAACTCACCAGAAAGTCAGCAGGGGCCCGATTCAAAATGGGGCAAAGTAGCTTTCCTGAGGGGTGCTCACATATTAACGCTTAGTCAAAATGGCCCCAGTGAACTGTGCAGGGGAAACTCGGCCAATCGGCTTCTACTGTATCTTCCCGGTTTCTACCTTCCATGGAGAGATGCTCATCCAGTTCACGGCTCCCATTAGTCACTGTTGAGCTAAGCTGTTTACACTGCCTTCAAATCACCTTTCAGAACTCGACCCTCCTTCATTTGTATTGGCTCTTGTTAACATATCTTACTTAGGCGTGGAGAGTGGGGAAGTGTACGGGTGTCTTTTGGGGTTTGGAAAGAGAGTAGCTGCTGTTGGAGGAAACAAGAGAAAGAGGAGGCAACATCTGGTCCTTAGCTGTAACTCTGTGGAATCATTTACACTCCCCTTCTTGGCTCCTGGGGATGATGTCTCAGCTTCATCAGTGTCCAAAGAACTCAGCCACAGCCAGAGCTGGGGATGGAAATTATTTTCTCTGGGAATCCCGACTGAATCATTTGTTCTCAGTTAAATTATCTGCTTGATTTGGAAAGCAAGAGGTCCTGGGAATGCACCCCAGGGGATTCCCCACCCTCTGATTGACCACTGTTTATCCTCTTTCAATGGATGCTTGGAAAAGGCTTTCAGGCAATCAAAATATGTTGAAGCTGGGAAAGGCCTTGGACCGGAGAATATCAGAGCTGGTAATACCCCAAGACCATGGAATATTTGAGTTCGGCAGTCCTAGTCCAAGCAGGGTTTCTTCTCATCTGAGAAATTTTTACCCAACCCAAAGTGTATAAGTATACATTTACTGATAATAAATCATAATTTTGCAACCTACACATTTGGTTCCAAGACCCCATATGGCATCGAGAACCACAGTTTAAGAAACTGGGCTTTAGTGTCTAGAATGCTTAGGGCGGGAGAGACCTTCAGATATAAATGACCGGAGTTGGGAATGACTTTAGAACAGAGAGTGTTAAAGATAGGAGGCATTTTAGAACAGAATGTCAAAGAAGGAGGAGACTTGGAACACAGAATATCAGAAATGGAAGAGATTTTGGAGCATAGGAAATCTGAAAGATATCAGATCCATTTGTTCATTCTATAGTTGGCAGTCGAGGCTCAAAGGTTAAACGACTGGCTTAAGGTCACACAAATGACAGAGTGAGAATTTGAACCCAGGTTCTTCTTTCCATTTTCCCTTGCTGTCTTCCTTGGAGCATTAGTCATCTTAATATTGTTTCTTTGTTCTGTCATAAAGGTCAATGTTAAGATCTCCAAAGGTTTCTCATTGCCTCCACACAAGGGAAAGTTCAAATTTCTCAGCCCTGAATATTATCTGGTCATTGGAGTGGGGAATAGTCTCGACTCAGCTATTTGCTTCTTGGGGCAACTCACTCTGAGCCTCAGTTTCCTCATCCATAAAAAGGGGGGCTTGGACTAGACATTTTCTAAGGTTATTTCCAGATGAAAAATCTTGACAGTCTGATGATTTTGCACTTGCCTCCATCACAAACTCTCTGCTCCAGCTGAATCGGTCTCTACATTACCATTGCTTTCCAGGCATATCAAACCATTTCTTCTACACTTGGGTTATCCTCTTGGACTTCTTCCAGCTGAAATCCAGATTCCTGCTACTGACTGGGGAACTTTGACCTTTTCTCACCTAGAACCACGTGTTCTGATGAAGCCATGTTCCATTTCCAAAGCATGTTCCTTTCTTCTTCTTCCCTTCTTTCTAATTTTCTTTTTCTGTTATTTCATATAAGCTCCCTGAAGGACAAGATCATTTTAGTTGCTAGTTTTTTTTCATCTCTAGTGCTAAGAATAGTCCCTGGAATGGAGTAAGCATTTAATAAATGCTATTTCATTCATTCATTCATTCATTCATTTGTTCATTAAGTTCTTTTGCCATAGCATGCTATACAAATTCCAGACTCTCCATCTTTCCTCTGGTGATTTCCTCAAACTCTTGGGTTTCTACAGCCAAATCCAGCAAGGCATAGTGGGGGAAAATGGTAGATTTGGATTTAGAGGACTTACATGCAATTCTTTACCATACTACCTGTATGGCTTTGGGCAAGTGACTTCATCACTTTAGGACTCAGTTTCCTTCTCTGTAAAAGATTGGAGGAGATGGATTTAAGTGACCTCTAAGCTCCTTTCCATTTCAAAAACTCTGATTCTAACCATCTTTCACCGTGTAGCTCTGTGTTTTCTTAAGAACTGTTCACAGGTTCCATGTCACAGATTTTTAGAATCAGCTTGAGCCTATAGAATGAGGAAAATATACTTTTCTTGAGAGGGGCAGCTAGGTGGTGCAATGGAGAGAGTGTTGGATTGAGGAAGTCAAATCTGACTTCAGACACTATTAGCTGTGTGATCCTGGGCAAGTCACTATGTTCTGTTTGCCTCAGTTTCCTCATCTGTAAAATAAGCTGGAGAAGGAAATGGCAAACCACGGCAGAGTCTTTGCCAAGAAAACCCCAAATGAGGTCATGAAGAAGCAGACACAACTAAACAACAACCAACAACAGCAACACCATTTTTCTTCAGAAGAAAGAGGAGACCAGGCCAGATTTCCCTCTGTCTCCTAAACAACATAGGGCTCCTGCCAATCATTTTGATTTTTAAATATTTGTATTCGACATTAACCATTTCATGTAATATAAAAACCACTCCTACTTCTTGATAAGGAAGAGCTTGGAATTGGGGTCTTTTAGCACTGCTGGGAAAGCCTTGAAGGACCCAGTCCTGTGATTACAGTACCATAGAACTGCAAACAGAAGATTCCTCTGAGGCTGTCTGGTCTGGCACATCCATAAACAAGAATCCCCTTTGGCAACAACTCCCTCCCATAATTCATACAGTTTCTACCTGAAGTTGACGCTCGGTAAATATTTGCTGAATGACCTGAATTAATTAATTAATCAATGACCCCCCCCCCCCAAATGAAAAGCTGATTGATGTACATGCAGAGAATAGTCCCAGGATGGCAAGAAGACTGGAGGTTTTTGCTAAATTAGGCTCCACTGACTCAACTGGAGATCCTTGACCTCCTACCAGCTTCATCCAGAGTCATGACAATGAAAACTGTTTCTATTTTTATGTTTCCAGCTCCCGATATAGAGTCTAGCTTATAGTAAGTGCTAAATACATGCTCTTTTGATTGATTGGAAGTCTTTGAGGGCTGTCACTGAAAAGGCATTGACCCCAAAGGGGCCAAAAGAATCACAGGACTTTAGATGGAGAATTGGAAGGAGGGGCAAAGGTCATCTAATTAAAGTCACTCATTTCACAGATGAAACGACTGAGGCCCAGGAAAACTAACTATCTGACCCAAGATCACATGGGGAATGAGAGCCAGAGCCGGCTACTCACTTTGGAAAAAAAGATTCTTCATTTTACAAAGGAACCAGCTTCCTTTAAGGCTTGCCTGAACATTTATATAACAGGCTGCTACATTTTGTGAAGTGTGTGTACCCATGTGCTCCTGAAAAGTTGAGTGTGACTTAAATTTTCCTGAGTGGAGTCCAATTTTAATTACTCCGGAGGAGTCTGCTATTTAAAGGCAGCTGGGAAAGGCAACTAGGTGCACAGTGGAAAGGCGGCCCGGCTTGCACCTGAGTTCAAATATGGTCTTGAATTCTTACTGTGTGACCCTGGGCAAGCCACCTAACTCTCTTGGCCTCAGTTTCCCCATCTGTAAAATGAGCTGTAAATATCTGGCCAGCCATTTAGCTCTGTTGACCTCAATTTCCCCATCTGTAAAATGAACTGAAGGAGGAAATGGCACTCCAGTATTTCTGCCAAGAAAACCCCAAATGGGGTCACAAAGAGTCTAGACAGAGTTGAAATGACTGAACTATAGTTTCCTCCTCTGTAAAATGAGGAGGTTGAACAATTTAATGTCCCTTTATTTTTCTCTAGGTCCTATGGAGTGTCCATGGACCGAATAATCTGGAAGGGAACA
The DNA here is from genome assembly GCA_023553655.1 of Myrmecobius fasciatus. NCBI lineage: Eukaryota > Metazoa > Chordata > Mammalia > Dasyuromorphia > Myrmecobiidae > Myrmecobius > Myrmecobius fasciatus. The sequence goes on along the minus strand of JAJPUD010003293.1, from coordinate 58,621 downwards.
CGGGGGAGCTTCATCTCATCCTAATACTCCCAATAAAAGCTCCATGACAGTTCCTGAACATCCTTCCGAGCTTCCTGAAATAGGGCAATTTTCACGGATAGCCAAGGAGACCCATAGACATTGGGGGGAAGTATATCCTTCATAATATGGAAATCCTGCAGATGGGCAGGCCTGCCTTCCCTACCAGAAAATGTGAACAGTGTTTAATGAATATGCACGAGGATTCATTAAACATTTTCCCCATGTGGCTGAACAAAAGATTGCTCCAAACCCCCAAGCCATTTTTTAAAAGGAGAAATGTTACAGTGATGAGCAGTGGAAACGAAATATGCCATAAGCAAGAAATAGCATGTAAATGTGTCTATATGTATATATATGTAATGAAATGTACATATATATACAGACATGCTTATGTACACATATGTAAATATATATGTATGTGTGTATATATATAAATACAGAGACACGTTTTTCAGCTTCGTCTTCTTAGTATTTAATGAAGACTAGATATTTTAATTGTGATGGTGATGAAGATAATGGTGATGGTGATGAAGATGATGATGATGGTGACAAAGATGATGGTGATGGTGACAAATGATAATGGGGATGAAGACAATGGTGATGGTGATGAAGATGATGATGATGGTGAAAGTGGCGATGTGGTGATGGTGATCATGATGATTACGATGAACATAAGCATAATGATATTGATGTTGATGAAGATAATTGTGGGTGATGAGGAAGGTGGAATGATGATAATGATGAGGATGATGGTGTTAATGGTGATGGCAATGCTGATGAAGGTGATTATGAAGAAGCGGAGGATGATGATGATGGTGGTGACGAAGATGATGATCATGTTGATAATTCGATAGCCCTAGTGTTCTTCTGTGTGGTCATAATTAAGGACGTCTAGACACTGCTAACTTTTCTCTCTCGGTGTACCCTTCAATAAAGCCTTTTGTAGCAACAAAATCCTGAGTACGCTCGATGATGTCAGGTCACAAGACTCTTTTGAACCCTGTATCAAGATGAGAGGACATGGGGAAGTTAACATAGAACTATACCTGTGCCAGGTAGCTCTTGAACCTACTTCTCATCTCTGAGGTTGTTCTAATATCTAAATGTCCTGCATGAATAGTCCTGTATATTCCCCTTTCTCAGTAAGTTTTGAAAGCCAGGGAGGGGGTAGTGCAAGGGGAAGGGTAGGTAGGTTACAAGAAGAAGAGAAGAGGGAAAGCCTTGTTGTTTGTGAATATGCTGCCAGGAACCGACTAACACTGCTAGTGTCCTGATATCGGAGAGTCCCAGAGAGCCCCGGGAATTCTGGGATAGATTTTTTTCTGGGTACCTTCCCTCCAAACTTTTAAACAGAGGCAGGTGTGCTCGGGATCCAGCCTATTTCCACTGGATCTTGGTTGATTTCAGTCACCGGCCTGAAATTGACAGTCGTCCCTGGTGACCAGCCGGCACCAAATTCAAACCCTTGCTTGGATATGAAATAGGATCACTAAAAAGTCAAGTGCAAAAACTCAGTCTTGTGACTCACTGCCCCTCTTGAAGATGGAGGGTAAACCTAGAAATATTTCATGTGCCATCTTTACCCAGAGTGACATTAGAGTCATATTCTGGACTCAAATTCAAATTCTAACTCTGCCATTTATTTTCTGTATGACCTTAGGCAAGATACTTCTCCTTTCTAGACCTCAGTTTCCTCATCTATAAAATGGGAGGGCTAGTGCTGAACTAAATGACTTCTAAGGCTCCTTCCTATTTTAAATTTATGATCAAAAACTACTTCACTTGTCTAGGTTTTGATTTTCTTTTCTTTAAAACAAGAAGACTGGACTAGGTGGCTTCTGAGATCTTGTCCAGCTTAAAATCCATGTTCCTGGGGTTCTCTAATAATTTAGAGTCAAGACAACCCCCCCCCAAAAAAGTTGGCAGCATCAAATGCTGTGATGCAACAATTCCAGCACCAGAGGTTAGGAAAACTCGCCATCCTTGGAGAATGTGTCACAGGCCACTAGACAAATGTCTTGTTGCCCTCTGATGCTGTGAGGTCTGGCAATGCATGATATTGAAAAGCAACCCCTGTTTGGATTGGAAATACTGAGACCATGTGCTTCTCTTTAAAGGGTAGGGGGATAATTAGAGCTCACATTAACATGTCAGTCAACTAGTATTTATTAAATGCTTATTATGTTCTAGGTCCTGTGCTAAGGGACTGATGTTACAAAGAAAGACAGAGGCAGAAGGCAGAATTAAAACTGATTCTTTTTTTCCCCCTGAGGCATTTGGGGTTAAGTGACTTGCCCAGGATCACACAGCTAGGAAATATTAAGTATTTGAGACCATATTTGAACTCAAGGTCCTCCTGACTTCAGAGCTGGTGCTCTATCCACTGCACCATCTTGCTGCCCCTCTGAGTTGATTCTTGAAGGAAGCTGGGGAAGTCAGGAGGAGGAAGGATGGATATGTTCTAAGTTTGGGGGACAGTTGGGAAAAAGCACAGAGGGAGTGAAAGAGCATCACTGAGTCTAAAAGAAACAGTCAGTAGGAGAGGGGGCCTGGATCAAGGAGAAAGGTGGAAGGAAGTAAAGAAAGAAGACTGGACAAGTAGGAAGAGGATTGTTTAGAAACAATCAAACAGAAGTGCATGAAGCACTGGACATGGAGTCAGGAAGACCTGAATTCAAATCTGGCCTCAGACAGTTGACACTTACTAGCTGTGTGACTCTGGGAAAGTCATAATCCCAACTGCCTTGCAAAAAAAAAATCAAATCAAAGAGCAACAATTTCAAAGAGAGAATAGATATTGTATTTCTTGCCTTCTCAATGAATGGGGAAGGGGCTGTCAGAGAGAATTTGGAGATGAACATTTAAAAAATAAATAAAAGATGAAGGGTTTTACTTTTTATTCTGGAGACAACCGAGGCTGTCCCCCTTTTCCATGTGAACGTTCCATGCTCTCCATGATAAACAAAACAAATTCCCATATTAGTCATGTTCAGAAATGTTTATCTCATTCTGCATAAAGAGATGAATATAATCAAGTTGAATTATGAGTAATGCCCATTGTATGGCAATAGTAAGAGGAATAACATCTAACAAAGGAAAGAGGTCAGAGAAACAGGAACAGGATGAAGGAATAGCAAGGCCATATTTGTTTCTAGGTTAGAGCATCCAAGTCTGTGATCTTAAGATCTAGCATAATTGTCTGGCCACTCATTCTGGAATATCAACCGTGTCCAATGCCGTAACTGTGGGTATTATCCTTGGTTATCTCATCTCTCTATAGACCTTCTCTTTCAGGGATCCCATCTAATTCTATGGGTTTAACTTTCACTTCTAGGCATATGACTCCCAGATTTATATATCTAGCCCAAGACTTTCTCCTGAGCTCCAGTCCCACATTACCAACTGTATGTTGAACATTTTGGATCTCAAATTCAACATGTCTACCACAGAACTCATTCTTTCCTTTCCACCCAAACTCCAAAGTTTCTTTATTTGTTTTATTTTTAACTTAATGTTATTATTTGATTTAATTCTTTAAAAATGAATTAAATTCAGGGAACCACTATCCTTAGGTTTAACAAATCAGTCATATTTGCTTTCTCATTCTAACCCCCCCATCTCTAATTAATTGTCAGACTTTTTAGTTCTTACTTTCAAATCTCTCACTTATATCTCCTCTTCTTCATTCTCAAGGTTACCTATTTCAGACTGTCATCACTTCCTGCCTGTATTACTACTACTCTTAGTATTCCCTTCTCCTTGCAGAGCTTATCCCCATCACCACTTCCTATAAGAAGCATTTCTGGATCCCCATTCCTTTCCTCCAGGTGACAGCACCTAGAGGAGATAGGGAAACACAGCAGACATTATTAGGCATGAAGTCAGGAAAAGTTGAGCTGAAATACTACTTCAGACACTTATTAGCTGGGTGACCTTGGATGAGTCCCTTAGCCTCAGTTTCCTCAACTGTAAAATGAGAAGGATGAACCCTAATAGCGTTCACATTCTCTTTTAGCTCTTCCCTAGAAGTAGCCTTGTATATATATTTGTTTTTTGGGTTTTTGTTTTTTGTGGTTTGTTTTGTTTTGCTTCCCAGTGGTAAAATGTAAGCTTCTTGAAGGCACTGCTTCATTTTTGTCTTTGAATATCCATGGCCTGGTACATAATTGACACTTTAAAAAGTTTGGGCATTGACTGATTATTATACAACCCAAGTAGAAGGGACAGAGACAGAATTTTAGCACTAGAAAGGCCATGGTTCATTCCATCTTCCCAGGCCCAACTATTCAGCACAAGAGGCTCAAGGTCACCTCTGAAATCTTTTTCAGAGATTGAATTTGATGATTGTCATAGAGGGTGTTTCTACATTGGATGGATGGTTGGACTCAATGCTTTTCACGTGATTTTGTGAATTATTGTGACTGTTGGTGAGAATGTTATGGTGGACCTTCCTATATAGATATAAGCTGGACTATGAGGTATCTGAAGTCCCTTCCAATTTAGAAATTCTTCACTTCAGTGATCCTATGTTTTCAGTTGTTTTTCAGTTGGGTCCAACAATTCATAATCCCATTTGGGGTTTTCTTGGCAGAGATATTAGAGTGGTTTGCTATTTCTCCATCTCCTTTTACAGATGAGGAAACTGAGGCAAATTGGGTGAAGTGACTTACCCAGGATCACACAACTAGGGAATATCTGAGGTCAGATTTGAACTCTGAGTCTTACAGACTCCAGGGTTAGTATTCTAAACACTGCACTATCCTAGAGGGAATTTTTATATAAGACGAGAAAGTAAACTGACTATACAAGGCAGAATTATACAGTGAAAAAGAGCCTTGGCTCTCTAGCCAGAGGACCTGAAGTCCAGCTCTACATTCACTATCTCTCTGACCTTCACTTATCTTTGTTTGTCCATAAAATGAGCAGGTTGTATTAAATGATCTCTGAGATCTCTTTCCAACTCTAAACTGATGCTCCCATGACTTTCCTAGGACTTGTTTTCTCCTTTTGTAAAATAAGATGATTGGATTGGATGACCTCTAGCTCTAGATCTATGATTCTGGGAATAATCTCTAATAATAATAGTAAAGATTTATAAAGCACCTACTGTGTGTCAGGCACTGTGCTAAGTGCTTTACAATAATTATCTTACCTGATTTTTACAATCCTGGGAGCTAAAGGCTCTCATTATCCCATGGTACTTTGTACGGTATTTAGTACACGGTAAGTAAGTGCTTAATAAATGCTCACTGCCTGCCCACTATTAATAGTAATGATAACTGTGACAATAATAATATTTATTTAGTGCTTACTCTGTGCCAAGCATTGTGCTAATTGCTTTACAATATTTTTCTCATTTGATCCTCATGATCCTGGGAGGTAGGGGCTCTTATTATCCCATATATAATATTTGGTAAACAATAGGTGCTTAATAAATTCTCACTGCCTGCCCAGTACTTAGCAAATGCCTAGCACATGTTGAATAATTGCTTCTTTCCTGCCTGCCTAGTAATAATAATAATACTGATAACAATGATGATAATAATAATAGCTAACATTTATATAATGCTTACTCTGTGCCAAGCACTTTGCCAAGCACATTATGATATAATGTCATTAGATCTCACAATGACTGTGGGAGATAGGTTTTCTTATCACCCCCATTTTACAGATGGGAAAACTGAGGCAAACAGATGAAGTTATTAGACTAGGATCACCTAGCCAGTGAGTTTGCTGAATTTAAACTCAGATTTACTTGCCTTCAGGCCCAATGCTCTAAAAACCCTTAGGGGCCTAAGACCCCTCTGAGGCTTCAGTTACTTTATTAATAAGATAAAGAGTGGGGCAGCTAGGTGGTCCAGTGGATAGAACACCAGACCTGAAGTCAGGAGTTCAAATCTAGTCTCAGACACTTAACATTCCCTAGCTGTGTGACCCTGGGCAAGTCACTTAACCTCAATTGCCTAAGCAAAAAAAGCAAATAAATAAATAAACAAATAAAAAAAAATAAGATAAAGGAGTAAGATTCAGAGGGTCTCTAAAATCCTGTGGTCTATGATCTGTGATCTCTGAAGTCCATTCTAAGATTATGCAATATATCAGGATCAAATTATGATTGACGGGTCCTATGTCTGACACATCCATGACAAATGAAAGATTTCATGTAGTCCATGAAAATCCACTTGTGAAAGTGGGGCCACTCTCTTAGAGAGCACGACTGCCAGACACCCAAACATCCTTCTCCCATCCCAGTTCTATTAATCAAAAGCCTTTTGGTACTTTTGCTGATCCCAAAGAGTCTAAGTGATTTGAGCTTGATTTTAATAAAGTCTCCAGGCCTCCTTGTAGGATACTCCTGAAATGCAAACCAAGATGTTGAGTCTGCATTGAGGGCAGCAACAAGATAAGGGTAAACTCTTTTTCCCACAATGGGGTGTTAATGCATAAGATCAATTTCAATCATTTTCCAACACCTCCTGACTTCCCAAAGAAACTCTGCAAGGAATTCTAGATCCACCGGCCTACTCCATATGGGCAAATATTTGCTCTTGCAATTATGGTTAATGCTACTACAATCTCTATTCCTCCATTTTATTATCTATTAAGAGGCTAGCACATGCTAGTTAACCAACTAATTGCAGGCCCAAGTGACCTCTTCAGTCTGTAAAATAATGGGGCAAGTGACTGGTAACACATTTAAGTCGTTCATTTCTGGCATATATTTGCCACTCAACTGGGTCCTCTAAGCAAATGGTACTCCTGGCTTGTCCAAGGGCAAAGAGACATGGTATTGAATTATGAAACTGACCCACTGAGGATTCGTTCTTCCGGTCCTACAATTAAGAGCAGCATGGGATTCTGGATCTTGTAGGTTTTTGGTGTTGTGAAAATAGAACTGGAATGGACCTCAAAAGCCAATTGATACAAACTTCTCATTTTATGGAGAAGGAAATCAAAGCTCAGAGAAAGAAAATCAGATATTAAGTAACAGAACTGGATTTGGATTCAAGTCAACTAAAGTAGTGTTTCTCAAAATTTTTGGGACCCTTTATCTTTTTTTTTTTTTTTTGGCAAGGCAATTGGGTTTAAGTGACTTGCTCAAGGTCACCCAGCTAGAGGATCGCTTATCTTAAACATTATTTAGGACCTCTCTCCTCCTCACTCCCCAACAAGAACCTGTGTTAAATTAGGTTATAGCTATTGATATTTACCATATTTAGGAATTAAAATGTTGGAGCAACTAAATGACGCCATAATGCATAGAGCACTTCGTGAGTTCAAAGCTAGCCTTAGATACTTACTAGTTGTATGACCTTGGGCATGTCATTTAATCCTGTTTATAATCATTTGTAAAATGAGCTACAGAAAGAAAAGACAAACCACTCCAGTATCTTTGTCAAGAGAGGGAAATGAGCAGAACCAAGAAAATACTGTATACAGCAACAACACTATTGTTTTAAGAATGACTTTGAGCAAATAAATAATTTTCACTATTATGAATACTGAAATTGAACATAAAAAATATATGAAGAAAAACACTATCTGCATCCAGAGAAAAAATTGATAAATAGAAGTATATATAGAATAATTTCACATGTATGCCTGTGTATTTAAACATATATATGTGTGTAATGCTACTATAATCTCTATCTTATTATCTATTATCTATCTATACTATTATATATTTTTATAACAGCCTAGCATAAGCTAACTAGCTAATTGCAGGTCCAAGTGACCTTTTCAGTCTGTAAAATAATGGGGCAAGGGACTGGTAACGCACACACATATGTGTAAGCACACATGTGTATATATACATATGTGTATGTGTGTATACATATATGCACACACATATATTTACATGCCTATTTCTGTCTAATGGTAGCCATCTCTGGGGGGGGGGAAGGAAAAAAGAAATTTCCAAGGTAACTTTATTATGTATTTAAAAGGAATAACAAGTTTGTACATTACAGATTTATGGTTTTATATGCAATCATCTGTTTTATTATACTGTTATGGAAATGTTTATTTTATTCCATAAATTAAAAAAAGCCAAATGGGGTCATAAAGAGGTATGCATGTCTGAATAAAATTATATAGTCATTTGGATCATAGGTTTATAGATTTAAAGTCTAACTTTTTAATTTTACAGATAAGGAAACTGAGGCTGGGGTAGTAGTGAAGTGACTTGTCCAAGGTCCCCCACACAACTATGAGTGTCTGAGGCCAGATTCAGAGTCAAGTTTCCTGGATTCCAAGTCTAGTCATGTATCCAATATCCCAGGCTTCCTCTCAAAGCTGGACTTGATGCTTTTGAGGTCCCTTCTTTCTCCTGATCCTGATCCCAAGGCAAATAACCACATGACTTTCGTAGGTGATACACACTTTAGTAGGCGATACATACTTTAGTGAAGTGCAAAAACATGATGATAATAACAGCTCTATCCCTGGAACATTTTTTTAAAACAGTTTTTAAGTGTTTTCTTCACAACAGGTTGGTTTGGGAGTTTGTACAAGTAGGATTAGCCCCCAGGGAATGCTGGGATTCAACTCCACCTTCCCATGGACTTCTGGGTTAGGCTCAGGGTGATGCTTTGGTAAGCACTTAATAAATTAATCCTTTTGTTGTTGATGGTGACAGGTAGGGGAAGGAGGATTTCATGGGAAAGTCCCTTCAGCTTTCTTTTGTTTGTCCTTGACTAATATTGAGAGCATATAATGTATTTGATTGAATTTTACCTAGTCTAAACCTCTCTACTAAAAATTCCTTCCAAGGATCCTTAGAAGCATCTGTGGCAATAGGGAGCCTGGGAATCTGGAAGTAGGGGACAAATAGAATTAGCCCTCCTTTTACAGATGAGGAAATTGAGGCTTGGAGAGGAGAAATGTCCAGGTTATCATATTTTATAAGACGATAATGAATTTAAGAAGATTCAAAGGGCAATCAAGGTCGTAGAAGGCTTTGAGATCATGTAATTTGAGAAATCATTCCTTCACCTGGGATGGTGGGTCCAAACTGAAGGTTTCTTTGGTGGATTTCCTAGGTAACATTGATGCTTTGGAAATCATTCCAGCTTGTACTGGTTCCTGTCCTACTTTCTGAAAAGCTAGAAAACAAGTTATCATTTTAATTAATAAATAAGGGAGATCTTTTCTACATTCAAGCTTGAGTCTCCCAAATTTACTAACCTTCAGACTAGATAAGAAGGGTTCCAAATTGGGTTCTAAATTGTAGGAATATGGGGAAAAGCCCCCAAACAGAATACTGCTCTGAATTTTTAAAACATTATAAGATAATTTCTTTGATTTTCCACCTCCATTTTCTGATTCTGGGGATTAGGGTAATCTCCTTCTGTGAAACATGTTCCAAAAGTCTTAGTGCCAGTTCTAAGCTATTAAAACTTTACATAGCTTAATCAAATTATAACTTAAAACAATTATGTTATTAAAGCTAAAACTGCATCAAGACTTTTGGGATAACCCATATTTATGTACTGAAATAAAGTCTGGATTTTCTTAACCCAACTCCCACTTTCAGTGGCAAGTTGAATCCCCAGAAGGCAGCTATGTCTCCCTTTCAAGATTTCAGAGACATCCTGTTAAGACATCTTTCTAGCACTATCAGCTCAATCCCCTATTTAGGTATAATCTTTCTGATGACAATGATTTATTAATATCTCTTCAATATCATTGACATTATTGATTAAGACCACCAAGTGATTTTTCTAAAGATCCCCAAGTTCAACCAGGTCACCTCCATACTCAGTAAAATCAGTGGCTCCCTATTATCTCTAATATCAAAGACAAAATTCTGGTTTTACAGTTTTATAAAAATCTGTTTGATGTTAATTGGGTAAGTAAATAAATAAATAAATTTAACCAATTAACATCAATAGCTTTCACAAAGTTTCAGTAATAAAAGTGACAACATATTCTGTCCTTCCCTCATCCTCTTCCCCTCCTTACCAGGGTTTTCTTCTTTACTACTTCAGTCACCAGGGACAGTAGTATCAAACTGAAAGTGGTTGCTACAGAATGTTTACCCTCACAAAATTCACTTTTGAATTTGACATAGACAATAGAAAAGGTCACTTCATTGAACGCAGAATACATATCTTGAAATCTATCCATTCCTGGGCTCAATCAATCCATTCCTGCTTTCCTTTCCTTCTTCTCTCCTTCCGTCCTTCCTTCCTTCCTTCCTTCCTTCTTTCCTTCCTTCCTTCCTTCCTTCCTTCTTCCTTCCTCTCCCCTTCCTCTTTTCCTCCGTTCTTTCTCTTCCTCCCTTCTTTCTTTCTTTTTTTCTTCCCTCCCTCCCTTCCTCTTTTCTTCCTTTCCTTTTCTCCCTCCCTCCCTCCCTTCCTTCTCTCTCTTCTTCCCTTCTTCATTTCTTTTTTCTTTCTCCCTCCCTTCTTTCTTTCTTTTTTACTTCCCTCCCTCCCTCCTTCCTTCCTTCCTTCCTTCCTTCCTTCCTTCCTTCCTTCCTTCC
>JAJPUD010003293.1:26421-45160 GCA_023553655.1 Myrmecobius fasciatus | reverse complement strand
TCCTTCCTTCCTTCCTTCCTTCCTTCCTTCCTTCCTTCCTCCCAATATTATCTAGGGGCCAGATATTGTTCTTTTCCGGGCTTCTACATTTCAGCACTCTCCCTGGCACGCCAAGCCAAGCCAAGCCAGGCCCGGCCATGGTTGCCCGGCTACTTACCCCTTCACAACAAGCAAGGGCCGGGGTTCTGTCAAGATGCTTATTTCGAGGAAAATTCCCTTGTGTCTCTGCCTGGTTCCTGAATAGCAGCCGGGCAGCCACTGAGTGCCCTGAGATGGGGAATCCGCCCCTTGGCTTTGGAGTGCATTAGACCTGCCTGCTCCCCTGCCCTCCCACCTCCATCTCCCTGCCAAAGGGAACCCATTACTTACCCAAAGTGCTCTCCAGAGCAGCCCCTCCCCAGCCAGAGAGCCCATCAGCTTCTGAAGGGCCGTTTGGAGGCCGCTTCCCCCCTCTGCTGGGAAATCCCCTGGGTTTCCAGGCCTCATACATTATGGATGGGGCCTTAATGGAGGCAGGCTGCAGAGCAGGGGCTGCTGAGACTCCCAGCACGAGTCAGCGGCTGCCAGGTTGCCACGTCGGCGGCTCTGGCTGTCTTGTGCATGCCAATTAGACTATAATTTGATTTCTGTTCTATCAGTACGAACCCCATTAAAACCCAATTCTGCTTATTACCAACAGCTTTCTTTAAATGAAACGGCTCTCCCTCCAAGGACTTTTCCAGGCGGCAGAGGCAGAGCGGGCTGTAATTAGCGGGTGCGCTGACAGTGGGTACCCCTACTTGGGGTTCCCATCTTCAAGGGACCCCAGGAGACCGTCTGTGCCACCTTATCCATTACTAACTGATCCACCGGCTCGCTCCTGGAGGGCAGGCCCAGTTTCCCTTGGCACTAGCCACCCCCAGGCTTGCTAGGAATCCCTTCAGGAAGTGAGGAAAGAGAGCCACAGGCAAGGTGTACCAGGCAGGTGGATTGCTGGGTAATCCAGAGGCAAGTGACCTGATGTTCATGGAGTTTCACAGTGTGCAGAGAACTTTACCTAGTGACAGTTCATACCGGTGTATGGCTTTAAAATCTGCAGAATGCTGTTTTCAAGCTTATAAATTGAAAAGTAGAAGGGACCTTAGAGACTTTAAGCATTTGTGTGACCCTGGGCAAGTCACTTAACCCCAATTAGCCAAAAAAAAAAAAAAAAGAGAGAGAGACTTTAAGCATTTAATTCCACTCTGAGCCACCAGCTTACAGATGAGGAAACTGAGACTCATTGAGGTTAGAATGAATCTGTATTCAAATGTCAGCTCTGAAACGTTACTAGCTGAGTGATTCTGGACAAATAACTTTACCATTTTGGGTGACAGTTTCCCCATCTGTAAAATGGGCATAATAATGCTTTTCTAAAGTCTACCTCACATGGTCAGCAACAGGCTTAGAAATGATCATGGTGGAAAAGGGACTTGCAAAATGCTATATAAGCATCAGTTGTCCTTGGAAGTAAGTTCCTTGAGGGTAGAGAGTATTTGCTTTATTTTTGAATCCCCAGCTGGGACCCTGGCACATAGCAGACTTCATCATCCCATACCTAGGTCTTCTTAAGTCTAAGACTAATTTTCTATCTCAACCCCGTACTCCCTCTATATTCATATTCCCATGAACTGTGGTGAGTCCAGAGCTGTTATTTTCAGCCATTTGAAGAAAGAACCTCCTGGTGGCCCAGCAAAGTCAAAGCTGTCAGCTCTGCTGTCAGACTCCCCCCTCATCCTCAGAAGAGGGACACTGATTTTCCATCAGGGCACTAGTGGCTCCCATGTCCCATTTGGTTCTGATGAAGCATGACTGCTCCTGGGCTTCCAAAGCCAGGCTGACTCTGGGTGAAGCCTCTGGGACTAAGGTGGGAGATTCAAGGATCTCAGCAAGAATGTTTCTCCACCAGATGCTACGGGCCATTGGTTCATAGCTGCTGAGAGAGGCCAGAACTAAGAGGATCATCTCTTCCAATCCCCTGCAAATTCAGCTCTTTGCTGTGTACAAATCAATCTTCCAAGCCCTCAACCAGCGGCTGTCCCTACACATTACTCAACAGCATCTAAGTGCAACAAGAATGAAACACAATCTAGTTTTTCTCCTTGGCGCAGAGGATGATGGGCATCCTTGCCAGCCAGCATCATCTCTGAACACATATCCATCCAGCTGCTTGGGATGAAGTACTGTGGTGAATGGCAGGGCCCTCCTGAGGCTGGGAAGATGGGAGCTAAATCCCATCCATCCCTCCCTCATTGGGGCATGCTGCTGTGAGTCTGACTTGCTCTCTGAGATGTAACAACTGATTCATGCATAAGCTACATTCCCTAGAATCTAAAAGTCTTTCCCTCTGGCCCCTGTAGTTTTGCAAGGCAGTTCTTGGGAGATTACAGTCTTCCATGCCTTTGTCTTTAGTCTTGCAGGTAATTAGCCAGGCTGATTTGCAAAGCCCTTTTAAAAGTAGAAGTCACTGACTCACCTGATATCAATACTGTCCTACTGTACCTCCCTATTGCCTCTAGAAAAAATTACTAACTGCTGGTAGAAAGACTTTTAAAGCCTTCTGCTGTCTCACTTGCCTTTCTAATTTTGGGTTCCTATTATAGTTCTTCCTATCCCTTCTGTTTTAGCCAAACAGAAGAGACTAGAAATTCTTCCAAACTTGCCATTGCCATCTCCTCACACTGGACCTTTGTACAAACTTGCCTCTCTTCTGGCTTGTACTTTTTCTTCACTTAAAAACATTCAAATCCCAATTTTCCTTCAGGACTCAGCTTGAGTCACCAAGGATTTCCTGATCCCTTGCTCTTCTAGTCAGAGTTCTTCTCTGACTTCTAACTAGTTTGTATTTATTTTTTCATTATTTAATTATCTATCTTTTAAATTTTTTTCTTTTTTCTTTCTTTTTTTTTCTTTTTTTCTTTTTTCTTTTTTCTTTTTTTTTTTTGCTGAGGAACAAAGTCACACAGCTAGGACATTTTAAGTGTCTGAGACCAGATTTGAACTCAGGTCTTCCTGACTTCAGGGCTGGTGCTCTATCCACTGTGCCACCTAGCTGCCCCTATTTTTAATTTTTTTAAAGAAATTATTTATTTTAACATTCTTTTCCTTTAAATTTTTGAGTTCCAAATTCTCTCCCTCCTCCTGCCATTCTCTCACCTGCTGAGAAGGCAAGCAATATATTAATTATACATGTGAAATTATATTTCTATATCAACCATTTCACCAAAAAAGCAAGAAAAATAAAGAAAATGACAAAATTATACTTCAATTTGCACTCAATTCATATGTTCTCTTCTTGGAGATAGTATTTTTCATCATGAATTCTTTAAAATGATCTAGGATCATTGCAATGATGGGAGTAGCTAAGTCTTTCATAGTTAATCACCACTGCAACTTTGCTGTTACTGTGTACAATGATCTTCAGGTTCTGCTCATTTCCCCTTGATATCCAATTCTTTACCACCACAAAAAGAGCTGCTATAAATATTTTTGTGCACATAAGTTCTTTTCCTTTTTCTTTGATCTCTTTGGGTTATAACCCTTAAAGTAGTATTGTTGGGTCAAAGTCTATTCATAGTTTTATAGCTTGGGTGTAGTTTCAAGTTGTTACACAGAATGGTTAGACCAGTACTTAACTCTACCAATAGTGTATTAGTGTACCTATTTTCTCACAACCCCTCAACATGTGTTATTTTTCCTTTTTGCCATATTGTATCTGATGACTATGAGGTGCTTCTTCAGAGTTTTTAAATTTGCATTTCTCTAATCATCAATTATTTAGAGCTTTTCATATGACTATAGATAGCTTTGCTTTCTTTGAAAACTGCTTGTTTATATTCTTTGAACATTTATCAATTGGGGAATGGCTCTTATTTTTATAAATTTGACTTGATTATATATCTGAGAAATGAGGCTTTTGTCAGAGAAATTTGCTGTAATTTTTTTTTAATATTACTTCACTATTTATAGGTACCTTTTAGTAAAATGTTGTTTCCTTGATTATCTCTTTTAATCAGGTCTATTTTTGCTTTTACTTTTGCTTTGTCTCAGATCATGATTGCAACTTCTGCCTTTTTTTTTTACTTCAGTTGAACTATAATATATTTTTCTCTGGCTCCTTAACTCTGTGGGTGTCTTTTTGTTTCAAATATGTGTCTTGTAATCCACATAAGGTTGGATCTCTGTATCCTGCAACTTTGCTAAAGTTGTGGATTAATTCTAATAGTTTTTTAGTTGATTCTCTAGGGTTCTCTAAGTAGACTATCATATCATCTGCAAAGAGTGATAATTTGGTTTCCTCATGACCTACTCTAATTCCTTTAATCTCTTTTTCTTGTCTTATTGCCAAAGCTAGTATTTCTAATACAATATTAAATAGTAATGGTGATAGTGGGCAACCTTGTTTCACCCCTGATCTTAGTGGGAATGGTTCCAGTTTATCACCATTACATATGATGAATAGGGTTGGATCTCATATATAATCCATTCTGCTATCTGTTTCTGTTTTATGAGTAAATTCATCCTATTCACATTCATAGTTATGATTAATAACTATATATCTCCCTTCATGGCTATTTTTTTCCTATTCTCTCTCTCTCTCTCTCTCTCTCTCTCTCTCTCTCTCTCTCTCTCACACACACACACACACACACACATCCCTGTCCCTTCTCAAAAATTTGTTTGCTTCTGACCACTGCCTACCCTTAATCTGCACTCCCTTTTCTCATCTTCCTTTCTTCTTATCCCCTTCCCCTCTTATTTCTATACACAACTGAGTGTGTATATATCTATATCTATATCTATTTTTCCTTCTTTGAATTAATTCTGATTAATATTGCCTACCTTCCCCCATTATCCCTTTCACTTCAAAAATTGTCCTCTGCATGATTCTTTTATATGAGAAAAATTTCCCCATTCTTTCTCTCCCTTCTTTTCTCTCAGTGCATTCCTCTTTATCACCCCCCCTTTTTTTTTTGGAGATTATCTCCACATCATCAACTCACATGTACCTTCTGTCTATATAGATTCCTTCTAACTACCCTAATAATATAAAGTTCTTAGGAGTTACAAGTATCATCTTCTCCACCAGAATGTAAATAGTTTAACCTTATCGAGTCACTTGTTACTTCTTTTTCATTTTATTCTTCCTTTGAGTCTTGTGTTTAAATGTTAAACTTCTATTCAGCCCTGATCTTTTCATCAGAGTGACTTGAAAGCACTCTATTTCATGACATATACTCCTTTCCCCCCTAAAGGATTATACTTAGCTTTATTGGATTTGTTCATTTTGGTTGTAATCCTAAATACTTTACCTTCTGTAATATTATATTCCAAGCTGTCTTCTCCTTTAATGTGGAAGCTACGAAAGCTCTTCTGATCCTGCCTGTGACTCCATGGAATTTGAATTATCTTTTTCTGGAGGTTTGCTATATTATTTCCTTGACCTGAAAGCTTTGGAACTTGGTTACATTGTACCTGGGAGTTTTTACTTTGGAATCCCTTTTAGGAGATGATTGATGGATTCTTTCAATTTCTATTTTACTCTCTGGATCTAAGCTATTGGGGAAGTTTTCTTTTATAATTTCTTGAAATATGATATCTAGGCTCTTTTTAAAATCATGGCTTTCAGGTAACCCAATAATTCTCAAATTATCTCTCCTCAATCTATTTTCCAAGTCAGTTGTATTTCCAATGAGATATTTCACATTTTCTTCCATTTTTACTTCTCTTGACATTATTTTATTGTTTTTCGATACCTCATGGAGTCATTAGCTTCCACTTGCTCAATTTTATTTTTTAAGAAATTATTTTCTTCAGTCAACTTTTGTGGCTCTTTTATCATTTGGTCAATTCTGTTTTATTATTTTTGTCAATATCTTTGTGCCTCTTTTACCAAGCTGTTAATTCTCTTTTCAGAATTTTCTTGCATCACTCTCATTTTTTCCCCATTTCCCCTTTCCCACTCTAATATCTTTCTTTAAAAGATTCTTCCAGGAATTCTTGTTGGATTTCTATCAAATTTACATTGTTTTTTTCCTTTGAGACTTCATTTATAGCTATTTTCAAATTGTTGTCTTCTCTGTTCATGACTTGGTTTTCCTTGTCATCACAGTAGGCTTTTGTGACAAAATTATTTTTTTATTGTCTCTTCATTTTTCCAGCCTATTTCTTTAACTTTACACTAAAATTGTACTCTATTTCCAAGGTAGGGTACTTCAGGCTTCCCAAGCTTCAGGTAGTGACTACACTTCTCCCTGCATCATAACACATTGGAAGCATCAAAAGCTCTCAGATCCCCCCAATCCCACCCCCACCCAGAGCTAGTTCTGAAAGCAGCAACATGAAAAAGTCTATGTTTTCTCTGGAGGTAATTGAGGTCAAGTCACTTACCCAGAGTCATACAGCTATGAAGTGTTAAGTGTCTGAGGACAGATTTGAACTCAGGTCCTCTTGACTTCAGGGCTGGTGCTGTATTCACTGCACCACCTAGCTGCCCCCCAAAAAGTCTGTTTTGAGAAGTTCACTCCTTTCAACAGGCTCCTACCACATCTTTGAGGAGATCTGGAGGTTGTTGAGGGCTTCCCTTACTTCCTTTAAGTCTCAGTCTTCTACAAAAAGCCCTTCAGTGTAAAAAGTCCTCTTCCATGATTATGCCCTCTACAATTACCTCTCACCATATTTCTACTATATAGATCTTGCATATACATAGTTGTTTACATGTTTTCTTTCCCCATTGGACTGTGAGGTCCTTGAAGGCAGGGACCAATTTTTTCTTTGTTTGTATCTCCAGAGCTTAGTACAATGCTTGGTACATAGTAGGTACTTAATAGATGCTTGTTAACCAATTAACTCATGGGAAGAGGATTTTGCTGGTTAGGGTGCTCAGGTTATAGCCATTTTATGGGCAGCTTGGTGGTGTAGCAGATAGAGCAGTGGACCTGAAGTTCAAACCCAGCCTTGGACACTTCCTATGTGACCCTGGCAAAGTCACTTAACCCTGTTTGCCTTAGTTTTCTCATCTGTAAAATGAGCTGGAGAAGGATATGGCAAATCCCTTCTATATCTTAGCCAAGAAAATCCCAAATGAGGTGATGGAGAATATGACATAACTGAAATGATTCAACAGCAATGGCATGGAGAGTGATACCTGGTGTTGATGGGAAGAAATAGAATAAGAAAGTATTGGTTAACAGGTAAAAAAGGACTTATGACTGTGCTGGAGGCAAGGTCCATGATTAATTGTAACAGTCTTCCTAATCTTGGGCTATCGTCCCTCCCTACCACCTTTCTCTAAAATATTTCCATTTGTGGAATGAAGAAACTGACATTTATTTATTTATTCATTTATTTATTTTGTTTTGGGTTATTATTTTTTTTTGAGACTGACATTAAACAGACATGAGTGATAGCAATTGTAAGATCTGAGATCTCCAGAGCTGGAAGGATCTCAGAGATCAGAATCATTAGAGAGAGAGAAAGAGAGACAGAGAGAGAGAGAGAGAGAGAGAGAGAGAGAGAGAGAGAGAATTTATTAATTTTTAAAATTTTAATTAACTTAAAATTTTAATTAACATCAGTTGAGTACTATGCCAGGCACAGATGAAAACACCAAGCCCTGGAGAGTTTAAGTGATTTTTTTCCAAGGCCAAAAAGTCAGGAATGTTTGGGGCAGCATTTGAACTCAGGTCAGCTCTCCTCACTGTACCATGATCTTCTGCTTTATTTCTCCTTTCTCAATCAAGCTAAGCTCCCACCCCTCTCTAGTCAAAGCTTTTAATTATGGGACAGAGATTTAAACTTTCATTTAAAAAAAAAAAGAGATACGCTCTCTCCCTTTATCCTTCACAGGTAGGTGTCTTAGCCAGATTAGACAGAGGTGGAAAGAGTCCAAGAGGCTGCAGTTAATTCCTGCAAAGTTGGGATTAGAAGCCAGGGCTCTTGACTCTCAGGCTGATTTTGTCCTGTGTAGATCTCAGTGCCCTCAGCCTCCAGTCACCTTCATCTTGGATTATGATCCAAGGCAAAGAAACATCTTCAGGTCCACTTGGAGCTCTCTGATTCACCCCTTCTCAAGGAGCATCTGTTGAGAGGATTTTCTATGAATTAGCTGCAGATCAGAGGCTAAGTTACCAAGGCAGCCCATCATTGGGCAAGATTGGAGAAAAATCCTGGCCACTGCAAGCAAGGGATGTCCTCCCAAACCACAGGAAGTAACCTAATGACTTGGGTGTGATTATGCTCTCTGAATGGCAAAGGTTACTTGGATTTCTAACAAGAAGAGACTCTGAGTGTCCAAAGAAGGATAAAATATAGAACTGAGTGTCCACTGCCTCTGACCTGCTGAGTGTCCCTGGGCAAATTAAATTATTTCTGATTCTATTTACCATAGGAAGAGAATAATGATTCCTGATCTCAGAAGAGAATGTCAGAAATGGGAGGAGCCTTAGAACATGAAATGTCAGCTGTAAGGGGACCTAAGAACCTAGAACACTAGGGCTGGAACAAAGAAAGGAAGGAAATCAGCATTTATTAAGCACCTACTATGGACAGGGAATTGTTTTATATCATTGCATCCTCACAACAATTCCGAGAGGAGAGGAGGGCTACAATTATCCCCATTTTATAGTTGAAGAAACTGAGACAAGCAAGGTTAAGTGACTTGCTCAAGATCACAGCTAGAAAGTGCCCCTAAGACTGGATCTGAAAACAGTTTTTCTGACTCAAAGGACAGCTAGATGGTACAGTCGATAGAGACCTGAGCTAGGAATCAAGGAGATTCATTTTGATGAGTTCAAATTGGTATGATCCTAGGCAAGTCATTTAACCCTGTTTGTTCAGTTTCCTCATCTATGAAAGTAGATAGAAAAGGAAATGGCAAAATCACTCCAGTATTTCCCCAAGAAAATCCAAAATAGGGTAAGGAAGAGTTGGATGCAAAGGAAACTACTCAACAACAACTTCCTGACTCCAGGGTCCAGCACTCCCATGGCCTAAGCCCTTTAGCTATTCTTGGACAGGAGGAACCTTAGGAGAGAATAAACATTTATATAGTGTTTACTGAGTGCCAGACACTGTGCTAAGTACTTCAGAACATAGAAGAACAGAATTGGGAGGGAAAGGTTTTAGAACAGAGATTGTCAGAGCTTGGATGGACATAGGTTCAAAACTGAAATGGATTATTAGAATATGAAATGATTGAGCTGGTAAGCTTCTTCAAACATGTAATGTTAGACCATCAATGTGAAGCAGAACTGGGTGGGACATCCTCACGGGTGAGAATGGATGAGATAATCCCTGTGAAGTGCTCAGAGTTCCTGCAAACGTGCAAAATAAATACTACTGAGTATGATTACATCTTTACATGAAAGAGGTAGGAAAACCAGTTAGGGGATCTGGGAGGAGAATGACTGAACCAAACACTGATCCCTAGATGGGCAAGTGGAGTCCAAGATCACCGGGTTATTGTACTTGATAAAGCCCATGGTGCTCTATGTAGCCATCTTACTCAAGTACATGTTATCCATTCCTGGCTATGGAGCTAGGGTAGACATCAGAGATCACTTCATCCTAGTTCTGCTTTTACAGAAAAACTAACTAAAATCCAGAGAGGAAAAGTGATTTAGGATGCTGGGATTATGGACTGTGAGTTAGAAGAAACTTTAGACACCAGTTTATCCAAATATCTCCTTTTATAGGTAAGAAAACTAAAGCCCCGAGGAGTTTAACAGATATGTCCAAGGTCACACAGGTCATAAACACCAAAAGTGGGATTAGAATCCAGGTCTTCTAGTTCCAAATCCAATGTTCTTTCTACTATGCCATACTGCCCTGGTTGTTCGTGGAGCTTGGAAGTTCTTGCTTCCCACCTCCACCTCTCACACAAAATTTTCTTTCCCATCACCGCCCCCAAAGAAAAATACCTGCCGTCCCCACCCAGTACACCAAATTTCCATTAAATATCAAGGAATTCTTTAAGAAGCTATGGATTTTAATTGGGGTAAGGCATATAGTTACCTGGGAGGCAAAAGTGCAATCTTTTTTTTATACCAAACCTATGATTTCATTGATATAGGCAACTGACAGGAAGGAAACTCCCTTTCCCAATGCAGGTTGGTACCTGCTCTACTACTTAAAGTCTTGGAGAGTTTCCTAGGTCACTGGTTAAGAGATTTGCCTAGAGTCACACAAGCATCGGATGTTGAGGCAAGATTCCAAGTCTTCTTCATCCTGAGGCTGCCTCTATCTACCCACCATTTTAACTTCCAGAGTAAACATCTCCCAAAACCTAATTGCATCCTGAGCTGAATTAGAGATGTAGAATGCTCAAAATAACCAGCAATCAACAAGCAAGCATTTCTTAAATACCTACTGTATGCCAGGCTTTGTGTTAGATGCTGAAGATACAAAGTTTATTATTATTATTTTTTAAATGAAATAGTCCTTCCCTTAGGGAGCTTGCATTCTAAAGTCTGTGTATTTTACCCAGGTGAATATCACATACACTAAGAATATCCCATTAAGCTCTGGGCATCCTATTTTAGAAATGATGTTGATGAGTTAAGAGCCCCCAGTGAAGGCAATCTGACTTTTTAATAGAATGAAGACCATATCATGTAAGGATTAATGGAAGGAATTAGGAATGTTTAGTATGGAGAACAGAACACTTGGTAGGAAGTGGGGACAGGGACAAGAGATATGTGATAACTCTGGTCAGGCAAAGCAAGAATTAAGCTTGTCCTGCTTGTCCCAAAGGACAGAACGTTGGGGTGGGGAAAGTTTCTGAGAAGTAGATTTCATCTCAGTCTAAGAAAAAAAAATGCATCTAAAAATCTAAGGCTGATTTTGAAGACAGCCAGTCCATTAAAAAATAATAATAGCTTTTTATTTTTCAAAATTCATGCACAGATAGTTTTCATGATCCATTTAAAAAAATCGATATTTAAAATGGTCATTGGTAATACTAAATTGGTAATACTAAAATACTAAAAGGTCATGAGCCATGTCTCCAGTTGACTAGCACAAGACCTAGCACACAATAGTTGCTTAATGGCAAACATCATGCACTTATTAAGTATTATCTGTACTGTACTACATGATATACTATTGTACTAAATATAGACACTGTACTACATGATATGGATACAAAGAAAAGCAAAAGGCTTAGGGAATGGGAAGAACAGGAGAATTCAATTCTCAAAAGGGAGATAAAAAGCAAGGAGAGTGGTGGTAGCTGCCAGGGGGCATGGGCAAAGTGAGGCATGATCATGACTGATACTTATGACATATTAAAAGATCAAAAAGAAAGTAAGTAGATTAAATGACCTGGTCAGGAAGTGTCTGAGGTGGGATTTGAACTCAAGAAGATGAGTCTTGCTGACTTCAGGCTGAGCACTCTATCTACTGTGGCGCCCCCTAGCTGCCCAGGAGTCAAGAAGATCTGAATTCAAATGTGACCTTAGATTATGTTAGCTGTGTGACCCTGAATAAGTTACATAACCTCTGTTTTCTTTAGTTTTCTCATCTGCAAAATGGGGAGAACAAAAGTACTTGCCCACCAGAGCTGTTGTAAGGATTAAATAAACTAAAATTTCTGAAGTGCTTAGCACAGACCCTGGCAGATAGTAGGCTCTATAATGATGAGAACTAGTAGTTCTCTAGTAGTAACTAGCAGGAAATGCATCCCAAGGTGCTGACATCCAAAAGGAGGGGTATATTTCCTCCCCAAAATAATTTTCTTCCATCTAGTATGGAAAATCAGACCATCTCACCATTTGCATATCCAGAATTCTGGCATTATGGCGCCTTTCTCTAAGGGCCCACTTTTATTCTCAATCACTAATTTTTTTTTTTTTTTTTTTTTGCTTTTTGCTGAGGCAATTGAGATTAAGTGACTTGCCCGGGGTCACACAGCTAGGGAATGTTAAGTGTCTGAGACCAAATTTGAACTCAGGTCCTCCAGACTTCAGGGCTGGTGCTCTATCCACTGCTCCACCTAGCTACCTTGCCCACTTTTATTCTCAGCAATTCTTCGTGAGAAGACTGGGACTCACAGGAAGCCTCAATCCTGAAGTGTCCACACCAGAGAATTGCCTTTTGTGTCAAAGCTTATTTGTCTTGGAACCTTAATTGAGATGATCAAGATTTTAAACAAGCTCATTCATCCATTGAGCCAAAATGACTTTTCGGTATATAATTGTATAATAAATTCTGAATCATAATCTGTCATTGGTGCCTAGCATATAGTAAACACTTAATAAGTGCTTGATCATCAACAAAAGCATCAAAACTACCCATTTATTAAATGTCTGTTTTGTACAAGGCCTTGAGCTGAGACAGAGTGGTCCAATGGAAAGATCTCTGAATTTTGGATCCCAGGATCTGAGTTCACATCCCAGTTCTGCCATTTACTACCTGTGTAACCTGGAAGACTCATCTTCCTGAATTCAAATCCTGTCTTAGACACTTACTAGCAAGTCACCTACCTCTGTTTGCCTCAGTTTTCTCATCTGGCAAATGAGTTGGAGAAGGAAATGGTCAACAACTCCCAGTATCCAAATGGGGTCAGAGGAGTTGTACATGACTGAAAACAACTGTGGGATGACCACAACCACCTGTGTGCTTTGGGGAAATTTGCTTATCAGTAAGATGAAGGAGTTTATCTAGATCGTTTGAGGGTGGATCTTGTCTCTGATAATACTGATTTGTGACTCTGGGCACCCTTCAATTCCCTCAGATAAGAATTAGGTAATTCTTGAGGGTTCTGTGTGTTACAGAGAAGGTACCTCTTGCTGGTTGTCCTTCATTTTTGAAAAGGACTAATGACATCACGGGTGATGTCTTGATTCACACATGAATTGGATTTAAATGAGGCAGAGCTATACAAAGTCATCAACCTCATTCTCCCTTGCAGAGTGGACAAAGTCCAGTGGCAGGAAAAAAGTCAGGATGGTCCAGGATGCAGTGGATGACCTTGGAGTCTTCCCTGTCTGACCCACCTCTAAGCACTCCACAGCATCTGCTTCCAGTTATCTTCATGGCCATTGGAACAAATTGTTCCCATCCACCCATTCTTCCAGAGGGAATACTTCACGTGCTTGGGGTAGACACTCCCCCTAATACACCAATGGATTTGAGGTCTGTTGGTTATCCTCAACCTGGTTTAGTCCATCTGCTGAGCCAGCTTTACCAGGGGGATTACTACAGCTTCTTGGAACTATGGGGAAGAGCATTCGTGATGATTGTTTTATCACCTTGTATTTCCCTCCATCAATGAATTAACAGGTCCTATTCCCTATCTCCTATTTTTATGTTATGATATAATATACTATATAATACCCAGGATCTTAAACTGTGGATCATGATTCCAAACAGGGTCTCATAACAAATGTGGAGATTGTGAAATAATGATTTTTTTTTTTTGGTCAGGCAATGATTAATACCTATTTGATATACTGTAGTCACATAAAAATTTCTCAGGTGAAAAGGGATCATGAGTGGAAAAAGTTTAAGAAGCTCTGGTATAGCATAATATAGTATAGTATAATATGTTATGGTATGGTATGATATAATATGGTATGGTATGGTATGATATACAATATAATATAACAGTGTAGTATAGTATAATTAATAAAATAGAGTATAATATAGCATATTTATAATTATCAATCATATAATTAATGTATCTAGTAAAGCAAACTATCATATAATATAGTATAATATAATATAATGTAGTATAGTGTAGTATAATATATAGTATGTATAATATAGTATAGTATGTATAATATAACATAATATGTAGTACATTAGAATATGGTATAAAATATTGTAGTGTAATATAATATGGTGAAATGTAATATAATATAGTATGGTAGAAAATAGTGTAGTATAATATTATGTAATATAATATAGTATAGTATACATGTATATATACTATATACTCTATATAATACAGTATAGTATATACATTATATGTAATATAGTTGAGTATAATATAAGATAGTTTAGTGTAACGTAATATTACACATTACAGTAGAGTATAATACAATATATGATAAAGTATAATATAATAGCATAGTATAGTATAAGCATAAGATAATTAACATAATATAAATTAATTACTTTCCCATTGAGATGTGAAGCTATTTCAACAGCTTTAGGAGACTGGACTTTGCTTTTCTTTATATTTTCTAAGATAAATATGATACAACTATATGATGGCTCTTAATATGTGTTTGGTTAATTTTTGCTATTGTGGCAGAGGTCAGGGAAGTGGAATTTTTCAAAGGCAGGTCCCTTAGAGGTACTTGGTGTGACAGTGGAGAGATACAGCCCTGGGCCTGCAGTCAGAAGACTTTTGATCATAACAGCACTTGCCTCAAAGGGTTGTTTGTGAGAATCAAATGAAATCATATTTGTAAAGCATTTAGTTCATATTTGCCTGTCACATAGAAGGCTCTTCCTAAATGATTGCTCCCTTTTCATTTCCCTTCTTCTCTCAGTTGCTGAATCAGTAAAAAACAGGATGTGATATCCTCTACACAGGGTGCCTCCCAACCCTGACATTCTCTGTCCTAAGGCCCCTCCCCAGTCCTGACATTCTCTGTTTTAAGGGATTTATGTTAATGGAAAAAAAAAAAAAAAAGGGTTTAAGTTTAAAATAAACAAGAAAAGGAACCACCCATCCTTATCAAACCTGTCTTTGAGCCTTAGAAAATAGAAGAAAAGAAAGGTCCCAATCACTTTTCAGATCTAATACCACAAAGATGGCTCTCCTGAAGCTGTGGAAATAGTCATACATTTTAGTGGGAGAGCAAGTGATTTTTGTGGTTCTAATAACAAGGGCTAGGGGACAGGACCTGGGAATTTCATTGATTGAGTGGAGACTTCCTAGGTAAAGAAACTTTCTCTGCCAATGCAAGTCAGTACTTTCTCTGCACCTTATATAGAGTTTCAGAGAGTAGCCTGGGGAACTGAAGGAAAGGAGAAAGGAATAAGCATTTATGCAGAACCTACTTTGTGGCAGAGACTCTGCTGAGTGCATTACAACTATTATCTCATTTGCTGCCCACAACCACTCTGGGTAAGTGCTATTTTTATCCCCATTTTACAGATGGAAAGACAGCACAACAGAGGTCAAGTGGCTTACTTACCCAAAGTTATCTAGCTAGTAAGTGTATAAGGCTGGGTTTTAACTTGGGTCTTCCTGATTCCAGGTCCAGATTCTATCCATTACACCATCTAGCTGACTTCAGTTACTTAAACTAAGGGTTTAATTGACTGGCCGAAGGTCACACAGCCACAAAACAACAAGATAGATAGGTAGATAGATAAGTAAATGAGGAGATAGATGAAGAGATAGATGGATGGATGGATAAATAGATAAATGAAGGAATATAGATAAAGGAATAAAATGATTAGATAGATAATTGAAAAAATGGATAGATAGATGGGTAGGTAGATAGACCAACCGACAAATAGACAGATGAAAGAATGGTTGGATAGATGGATCAAGAAATGGATGGATGGATGGATGGATGGATAGATGAAGGAATATATGGATAGATAGGTAGGTAAGTAGATGGATGGATGATACATAGATGAAGGAATGGATAGATAGATTGATAAATAGATGAAAGAATACATGGGTAGATAGATGAATGGATAGATGGATGGATACATAGATAGCTAGATGAAGGAATGAATAGATACAGATAGATAGATAGATGAATGAATACATGGATAGATAGATAGATGAATGAATGGATGGATGGATATATAGAGAGATGAAGGAATGGATGGATAGAAAGTTAGATAGGTGAATAGATGGATAGGTAGGTAAGTAGATAGATGAATGAAGGAATACATGGATAAATAAGTAGGTAGACAGATAGATAGATATAGATAGATAGATAGATAGATAGATAGATAGATAGATTGATAGATAGATAGATACACAGAGAGATTGATGAAGAAATGGATGGATAGATAGGTAGACAGGTGGATAGATAGATAGATAGATAGATAGACAGACAGATAGATAGATAGATAGATGAATGAATGGATGGATGGATATATAGACAGATGAAGGAATGGATGGATAGAAAGTTAGATAGGTGGATAGATGGATAGGTAGGTAGATAGATAGATGAATGAAGGAATACATGGATAGATAAGTAGGTAGGCAAACAGATAGATAGATATAGATAGATACACAGAGAGATTGATGAAGAAATGGATGGATAGATGGGTAGACAGGTGGATAGATAGATGAATGGATGGATGGATGGATGGATGCATAGATAGCTAGATGAAAGAATGCATAGATATAGATACATAGATAGATAGATTGATGAACAAATACATGGATAGAGAGGTAGATAGGTAAACAGACAGACAGACAGACATAGATGGATGGATGGATGAATGGATGGATGGATGGATGGATATATAGACAGTTGAAGGAATGGATGAATAGAAAAGTAGATGGGTGGATAGATGGATAGGTAGGTAGGTAGATAGATAGAAGTAGGTAGGCAAACAGAGAGAAAGAGAAATGGATAGATAGATACAGAGAGAGATTGATGAAGGAATGGAGGGATAAATAGGTAGACAGATAGGTGGATAGATACATAGACACATGGATACATAGATACATAGATAAAGATAGATATAGACTGGGAGGCAGAGATAAATAGGGATGTGGACTTGAACTGGTAAATTAATTGGTATAGACATTTCCTGAATGAGAAAGCTCCTTCTCCCAATGCAAGTTAACATCTTGTTTGAATCCACAGTCTTCCAGACTTTCCTAACACCTTATGCCTGTTGGCTCATCCACTGAGGGGTAACTCATCTGGGGTCACAGAGCAGTATAGTTAGAGGCAAGAATTCACCATGGCCACTGCTATCATCATATCATCATCATCATCATCATCATCATCATCATCATCATCATCCCCTTTGCCATATCATCATCATTTCAAGTTGAGATCAATGAAGCCCAGATTCTGACTTTTGACAAACAAATGCTTTCTTGATCAGATCAGCTAAGGGCCCCATTGGCAGCAGCAGGACAGTCTCTGATACAGGAAATGCTGCTCAGTTGAGTGTGTGGGGCTCCCGCAGCAGGGGACTTTTCCCCTGGTTCTCTCACTTTCTTAGGAAAACAGTTTTGGCTTCTGGAAGTGTAGCTTAATTAAATTCAGTTGGCTGGATCCTTTCAAAGACTGTTCCAGGTCAGCACCAGCCCTCGCAGATGCCGGCATCTTCCTTGCACAAATGTGTGAGAGAGAGAGCGTTTAGGCAGCGGCTGGCAAGATAAGACAGGCATTCTTCAGTCCCCAATCATACAGTCTGGGTGTGTTGGAGGCAGGAGGCCAAGGGACGTGTATACTCAGCCCCTCTCCTCTGCCAAGCTCAAAGGGGATGAGAGGGCAAGAGCTTGAGAGGTAGAGCCACATTTGGTTAGATGAACAAAAGCAACAGACCTATGGAAATTGATGGCTCCATCTGGGCTTCAACAGCCCAACCACGGCTGGGTGAGGTTCCCAGGGCCATGACTCATCCTTAGCCAACTCCATGGGTGGAGTCTGCAAGGGCAGGTTTCTCCAGTGACCCAGTTCTCCCAGGAGAGAAGTGTTCCAGGACTCACATCAGCACTCGGGAAACCCAAGTCCTCTGATACCGGCCCAAAACAGAGGGAGATTAAAAAGAGGGAAAATCTGCCCATGTCTCCATTGTGATTCATGGTTCCTGGAAAGAGCTCATCAGTCAAAAATCCCATGAACTCGATACTGTGGGCCATATCCATGGCATCGTCAAATTGTGGGTCTAATGTAGAACAGGAAAGAAATCTGGAGTCCCATCCCTTTATTTCCCACATGAGAAAACCAAGATACAGAAATGTAACTTGCCCAGAGTCATAAGTCTAAAAGCTCATAAGATCCCTTAGAACTATGAATGGTAAGGAGGGAAAGTGACTTGCTTAAAAATCACACAAGAAGAAAGGAAAGAGAGGCAGCTAGGTGGCGCAGTGGATAGAGCACCAGCCCTGAAGTCAGGAGGACCTGAGTTCAAATTCGATCTCAGACACTTAACATTCCCTAGCTGTGTGACCCTGGGCAAGTCACTTAACCTCAATTGCCTCAGCAAAAAAGAAAAAAAAAAAAGAAAGAGGTATCTATGGAGCACCTACTGTATGTCAGGCACTGTGCTAAGTATTTCACAAACATCCCATTTGAGCCTCACAACAGTGCCGGGAGGTAGATGATATTATGATCTCCTTTTTACAGTTGAGGAAACTGAGGCAGAGTGGTCAAGTGACTTGCTAATGTTCACTCAAACTAAGGATCAATCCTGAAGCAGCTAGGTGGTGCGGTGTTCTATGCACTGTCTGGAACCAGAAAGACCTCAGTTCAAATTCAGCCTCAGACACTTACTGGCTGTGTTTCTATGTTAGAATTGAATTACAGTGTGTCCAATTGTGGCTCATCAGATCAATATGAGCTTTGCCATAGGTCTGACCCAAATAGTCCCTATGAACATTTGGAGTAGACGCTCTCTAATTTTGCACATTTCATGTTTCCTTTGGGCTAATTAAATTCTGCTTTGCTCATAAAGCACAGCAACTTCTCTGCTGAGGGCACACCATGCTGGGCAATCCTGTGCCAGTGTCTCCCATGTCATACAAGCAATTCTTTTTTTTTTTTTTTTTTTTTTTTTT
>JAJPUD010003293.1:9760-24760 GCA_023553655.1 Myrmecobius fasciatus | reverse complement strand
TTCTTGAGAGTAGAGACTGGGTTTTTTTGTTTGTTTGTTTTTGCCTTTTTTTGTATCCCCAGTCCTTAGCATAGTGCCTGATACATAGTAAATGCTTACTAAGTGCTTACTAACTGACTTGCTCTTGAATGTAATTATTACATTATTACAATGTGTAATCTTATCTCCCCACAAGACTGGAAACTTCATGAGTTCCCCAGCTAATTTATTAAAACTGTGTTTCTGATAGTTTCCAGTGCTGGGTACTTTCATAAATGTTTGAATCCACAAATTACTTACCATCTTAGAGTGGGAGGAGGGGAGGAAGAAAGGAAGAACATTTAGAATTCAAAATTTTATATAAAAATTGATGTTAAAGTTGGCTTTAAGTGTAATTTGAAAAAAAATACTATGTACTCAAAATAAATTGAATGAATGGATTCAATTAGGCACAATAAGCATATATCAAGCACTTTCTGGATACAAAACATTGTCACAAGCTCTGGGAATATAGAAAGAAAATCAACAATCCAGTCTTGATCTCAAAAAGCTGATAGCCTAGTGAGTAAAAGTTTCCAAGAGCTACTTTCTCCTAATGGAAGCAGGACTTTCCTCTAACAGCATCATGAAGGTTTCCTCTAATTTGCTGGCTAGCCTTGACCCCTATAAAACCCCATCATTGCCTGCACACTATATCCCCATGTCATGATATCAGCTGCCATTTACATTTGGCTTTAAGGCTTGCAAAGCCTTTTCCAGATAGTGTCTCACTGGGGCTTCAAACACCCCTGTTGTTTTCCTCATTTTACAGACGAGGTTGCTATTGGTCACTCAGTTATAAGTAACAGAGATGGAGGAGATTTAAATTTGGGTTGTTGTGACTTCAAGTCTGGTCTTTCTACTCTGAGGGTCTTCCTCTTCTCTATGGATGGATAGACTAAGGATTGCTTGTAGGGCACTGTCTCTTTCTCTGTCTCTGTCTCTCTGATTACCTCTGACATGCCTAGCTTATGTTTGCAATTCAACTGTAAGCTCTTTTTTTTTTGCCTATCTTTGTATCCCCAACCCTTAGCACAATGCCTGACACATAGTAAATACTTAATAACTAGTTACTAATTGACTGGTCTTGAATACACTTACCATGTCACATGTATTACAATGTATCAGCATCCTAGCCCCCTATAAGCCTGTAAGCTCCAGGAGGGTACAAAGCTAACTTTTAATCAAAACTTTGCCTTTCCAAAAGCTCCAAGCACTAGGTACTTTTAGTACCAAAGTCAGAATTTTAGTATCAGTCTCTATCGGCTCTCCTAACCCATATCCTTTACCAGAGAGTTTGACTCATCACAGTTGTGCAGTGGATTTGATGTACAGGGCATTCTGCCCCATAATCCTCTTCCAGATCCAATTCTATCAATCAATCAACAAACATTGATTGTGATTTCTTATGTCAGGTTCTGTGCTAGGTGCTAGGAATATAAGGACAAAAGAAGATAAGTAAAGAAAAAAAAGAGGAAAGGAGGGGAGAAGAAAAAGGAAGGCAGGGGTAGGAGGAGAGGAGAAGAGAGTAAAAGAGAAGGGAGGGAGGGAAGGGGGAAGGAGCCCTCAAAAAGCTTATATTCTAATAGGGAGAGAGTTGACTCACCTTAGAAACATGTAAAGCAGATAGAATATAAACTTTTTAAGAGTGTGAATTGCTTCATATTTTTTTTTTTTTGGTTTTTGCTTCTTTTGACTTAGCAGAAGGCCTGGTATATAGTAGGCACTTAATAAATGTTTATTCCTTCCCCTTTCTCTTGCTTGTTGATACAAGATAATCTTGTAAAGGGAAAGCACTGACAAGAACTGGAGGGACTAAGGAAAACTTCATGGAGGAGGTCAGGGACTGGGCTAACTTTTGCAGAAATTTAAGGATTCTAAGAGGCAGAGGGAGAGACCCTTGCTTTGTTTTCCCTGAGGAGGCATTAGGATACATCTCGGAGTTAGAAGACTTAGATTCAAAACTTGAGGAAATCACTTATACTCTCTGGACCTCAGTTTCCCTACTTGTAACAGGAAGGAATTAGATTAGCTGATTTGTAAAGCCTTCTTGCACTAAGCCTGAGAGGAAAGGAGGAGGTGGTCAGTTGTCAAGTTCCCAGGGGAGTCATATGGAGTTTGAAGCCACAATGGGTGCCCCCCTGGTGTTAACACTGTTTACAGAGCACCTCTCTATGGCCTTTCAGCAGCCAAAGGCAGGCCTTGCAGGCCCTGATTCTCTGCTCAGGGTCCCCAAACCTCTCTCCTTTGGCCCAGGTCCCCTTCCCTGCCCCACCCCCATCTCCACCCCACCCCAGGCAAAGGATCAAGGAAAATGGAAGCAGGGATGCTGGCTCTTTCACACACTTTATCATCAGCACTGAGAGGCCTCTTTTCTCTTTTCTTTTCTTTTTCCTTCCCCTAAACCATCCATGGAAGCCAAGTTGTTGAGTGAATCGTAAAGGGAGAGAATTCCAAGAGCGTGAGCTTCACTGTGGTTCCCAGGACAGGCCTGAGCCAAAACAAACCTTGGGGCTGCCAGCATGGTGACTTACAGAGGCAAGCTCAGGCTCTGACGGCCTCATACTGCTGGCCGGGCCCCCCTCCTCTGTGAACCAGCTCTCTCTTTCTCTCTGTCTCTGTCTCTGTCTTTCTGTGTCTTTT
The DNA here is from genome assembly GCA_023553655.1 of Myrmecobius fasciatus. Lineage (NCBI taxonomy): Eukaryota > Metazoa > Chordata > Mammalia > Dasyuromorphia > Myrmecobiidae > Myrmecobius > Myrmecobius fasciatus. The sequence goes on along the minus strand of JAJPUD010003293.1, from coordinate 22,099 downwards.
TCTGTCTCTGTTTCTCTCTCTGTTTCTTTGTGTCTCTCTGTCTCTCTGTCTGTCTCTGTCTCTGTCTTTCTCTCCATCTCTTTTTCTGTCTCTGTCTCTGCTCTCTTTCTCTCCATTTGTTTTTCTCTGTCTCTGTCTCTCTTTCTCTTTACCTTCCTTCCATCTTCTTCCCTTCTTTCTCATTCTATCTCATATCCTCTCTCTTCTCTCTTTTCTTTCCTTCCTTCCTTCTTCCTATCTTCTTTACCATTCTCTCTCATATTCTTTCTGTCTCTCTGTGTCTCTATCTCCATCTCTCTGTGTATATGTCTGTATCTCTCTCTCTCCCCATTCCCTTTTTCCTTCCCTTTTCCTCCCTTCTTGTCCATTTCTCTCTCTCCTCTCCTTCCTTCCCTTTTCCTTCCTTCTTTCCTATTCTCTCTCTCTCCTTTCTCTGTCTCTCATATTCTGTGTCTTTATCTCTCTGTCTCTATGTGTGTCTCTGTCTCTCTCTATGTCTTTCCCCTCTTTCTTCTCTCTTTGCTTCCTTCTTCTTCCCTTCTCTCTCTCTCTCACATTCTCTCTTTTCTCTCCTTCCTTCCATCTTTCTCCCTTCTTTACCATTTTCTCACTCTTATATTCCCTCTGTCTATCTGTCTCTCTCTGTCTCAGTCTCTGTCTCTGATTCTACTTCTCTGCTTTCTTCTTTCTTCTCTGTGTCTCCTGCAAAGTCTCCAACAAAACAAGGTCAGGAGAGGAATCTTTTTGGAAGGTTTATGCTCCTTTGGGAAGGTGGGGGGAGTAAGGAGTCCTGGAGGCCCAAAGACTTGAGCAGGCAGAGTTGGGAGGGAGGCCAGAGCTGATGGGAATGACTTATGCACAGCTTGTATCCAGCCCTACACCACTTCAGCCCAAACCAAACATTAAAGCTTGAATGGAACATAAATGTTTACATATTATAGTCATGGGAATTAGTCCAGGCAGCTGTGGGGCAGTGAAGGGAAAAAAAGAAAAAAGAAAGAGAAACCTCTGGATTTAGAGGCAGAAAACCTGGCTTTAAATACTAGGAGAGGTGAATTTGGAACCCAGGTCTTCCTGATTGCCTATTTACCTGCTTTCTTAATGAAAATAGACCTTGCCTAAAACAATCTTGCTGTACAAGGATTCTCCGGGGAAGGCAAAGAGCCCCCAAGCTGGATCTGGCTTTTGGGGAATCCTCCAGGCTGTGTCTGGTCTGGTGCTGACCGAATCATTCCCCGACAGAGCACTGTGTAGGACTCAGGAATTGGGGAGGTTGAGGCTAGAACAGAGAAAGCTGAGGGGGGCATGCTGGCTATCTTTGGGTATCAGAAGGACTTTTTGAAAAGAAGGATTAGGCTTGTTCTGTCTGGCCCAGAGCACAAAACTTGGAGCAACGATGGGAGTTCCAAGGAGGCTAGCTTTGGCCAGAAGTCAGAAAAAAACATCCAAATGATGAGAAGAATAGGCTGCCTCAAGAGGGGGTGAGCTCCCCCTCCTTAGCAGTCTTTTAGGCAGAGGCTGGATGATCATTGATAGGGTATGTTATTATGGGGATTCCTTTTGGGCATGAGTTGGTCTAGATCAGGGTGGGGAGCCTTTTTTTCTGCCAAGGGCCGTTTGGATATTTATAACATCACACCTGACTTTTTCAGAAACTTTTCTAATACAGCTCCCACCATCTGTAGCTTTCTCACTCCTCCTCACGTGCTGCTGCATGAAGCTGGAGAAAATCATGAAACTGTGCTGATGGCCGGGGCTGCAAATTTATGTTACGTAGTCTCAAGTGGGCTCTCACTGCTCCAAGGCAATCCTTTCACAACTCCCTAATACATTTGCTGTCCCATTCACTCAGCAGCTTTTCTAAATCTTTTCATCCCCCTTCAAACTTCCCCACAGCTTCCCCTCTACTCCTTTCTCAGCTGAGAATATCGGCTTCATATTTCACTGAAAAAATGGTGGTAATTCTCTGAAATCTCTCTCTTCTTCCCTGTCAATTCTATTTTGTCAACATCTTCTGTCCTCTGACATTGCCATTACCCTGCTTGAAGACCTCATCACCTCAGCTCAGATTATTATGACAGCCTGATGATTTGTTTTATTGCTTCAAGTCTCCTCCCCTTCCAATTCAGCTTTTGGATTGACCTTCATAAAGCTCAGTTCATTCCCTACCTCCATTCAATAAACTCTAGGATGAAATAGAAAAAACCTCAGAATTTTAAAGCAAGGACAACTGGGTAGCACTGTGCCAGGCTTGGAATCAAGAAGAATCATTGTCATGAGTTCAAATCCAGACTCAGACACTTCCTAGCTATATGATTCTGGGTAAGTCACTTTCTGCCTCAGTTTTCTCATCTGTAAAATGAATTTGGGGAAGGAAATGGCAAAGCACTCCAGTATCCCTACCAAAAAAAATCCATATGGGGTCATAGTGAGTTGGACACAATAGAAATAACTCAACAACAACAACAACAACAACAACAACAACAACAACAACAACAATATAATCTGATCTCTTCCTACCTCTGCAGTCTTCCTCCTTATTCCACCCAACATTTTCTGTAATCTAGTCATCTTACAAAACACTTTTTCTCAACTCTGTGCATATTGCTAACTGTTCCCTATGCCTGTAATATTCTCTTTTCATATCTTTCTCTTGAATTTCCTAATTTCCTTCAGGTCCCAGCTAAGAGTGTGCCTTCTACATTGTAAAAAGGGTTTCTGGATTCCCTTCCCTCTATTATCATCTCCAATTTATCCCACATATATCTTGCTTGTAAGAAATTCTTCCCATATTGTCTATCCCTTTAGAATGTAAACTCCTTGAGGGCAGGGACAAATTTTGCTTTTCTTTGTGTCCCTGGCACTTAGCAATATGTCTGTCAAGAAGCCCTTACTCTGTGCCAGAAACCTCTAAGCACTGGGGCTGGAAGGAAAGACAGACAATTTCTGCTCTCAGGGATCTTGCTAAATCTAGTCTAGAAACTCCTCCATTGAATCCAAGAGGCTTGGTCCAGGAACGCCACCATTTGTTGGCAAATGTGAAGAACTCTGCTGGGTCCAGAAGACTTGATCCAAAAATTCCTTCAACAATTAGCAACTGCCACTCCACTGTTGGCAGCAGCCTCCCACCTTGGCCCTGTAACTCCTTGCTATTCTATCCATTGTCATTTCTGGGGCCAGGCCTAAGCTTAGTCCTTTCCTCCAGGACAACAAGTCTAGGGTTTATTCATTCATTCATTCATTTAGTTGTTCATTTATTTACTTATTTATCTATCTATTTATCTTCATTTATTTATTTATTTATTTTGTGAGGACTCTCATCTCTGCATCTCCCTTTTTTTTTTTTTTTTTCAATTCTTATTCCATTTCTTTTAAAGGTTCTGTGTGTGTGCCTATGTATATAGTCTAGGTGTAAAAACTGAGCACGAACCAATAAATCATCCTCAATGAGGTGTTAAGGGCCAAGGGCAGTCTCCAGAGCTAGGGGACTTCACAGTTGTAGTATCAGGCTGTATCAGCTTTGTCCAAGGAATTTGACACTTTCTTTAGGAGACTCCAGAGGGACACAAAGAGGCCCTCCAAGGGTCCAATTGGGCACTCCCATGGCTCTTATTACCCTCTACATCAAAGTGGGGATTAGAGGCATTGAATGTTAGAGCTAAAAAAGGACCCAAGGCATCTTCTAATTCTTCTAATGAAGAACCCAGAAGCCCAGTGGAGGCAATTAAGTTGGCCAAGATCACACTGGTAATTGAGGAGCAGGCCTTGGATGCAAACCCCTGTTCCCTGACTTTCACACCAACATTCTTTCTAATACATTTTGATATTCAGCCATTTTCTGTCATGTACAACTCATAATGACCCTGTTTGGGATTTCTTCACAAAGAAGCTTGCAATTTCCTTCTGCAACTCATTTTACAGATGAAGAAACTGAGGCAAAAGTTACTTACCCAGAATCACACAGTCAGGAAGTGTCCAAGGCTGGATTTGAACTCATGAATACAAGCCTTCCTGATTCCCACACCAGTGTTCTATCCACTGCATCACCTAGCTGCCCTCTGACTAGGCAAGTCTCCTTTCTCTCCTCTCTTTGTCTTTACTCAGGTTACTTTCTTCTTCACCCCATCTCTATACCCAGTAGAATTATCTCCTCTTTTTTCTTCCCTCTTTCAATTCCTGTTCACTTTCAAGGCCCAGTTCACATATCCCTTCTTCCGCAAAGTTTCCATACCCACTTTGGGGGCACAGCAAGCTCTTTGTTCTAACTGTTTACAGGGATTCCTAGCCTTTTTTCTTTTATTGCCCTAGATGCCCTTGGGAGTCTTATGAAGCCTGTGGGCCCCTTCTCTGGATAACATTTTTAAATGCATAAAATAAAATGCATAGAATTAGAAAAAAAAACAATTACCTTAAAATATGGTGGTACACACATACACACACACATCTGTATATAAAAGTTCACAGATCCCAAGTTAAAAATCTGGGTCCATACTATTAAACACTTTATATATATATATATACATACATACAGCATACATACAGCATGATACAGTGTGTAGATATTTGTAGTCCAGAGTTGTTGTTCAGTTGTTTTGTCTCATTCTTCATGATCCCATTTTAGGTTTTCCTGGGAAAGATACTGGAGTAGTTTCTCATTTTCCTCTCTAGTTCATTTGACAGAGGAGGAAACTGAGGCAAACAGGGTTAAATGACTTGTCCACAATCACAGAGCAAGTGGGGTTGGACTTGAATACAGTTCTTTCTGACTCTAGGCCTGGAACTCTATCCACTGAGTCACTTAGGTACCCTGTAGTCAGAAGTACTAGGTTCAAATATCAGCTAAGTGGGTGATTTTTTGGGCCTCAGTTTCCCTCTCTCTAAAGATTTAAGGGATGATTTCTACCTTTCTACCTCCTTTTGTCCTAATATCAGCTAGTGTCAAAAGTACCTTGTGTTTATATTATACTTCAGCCCTGGAAGGCTGGACACATCCACGTTTTGAGCTTCAGGCAACATATGGCGGATGCTGTTCGCAGCTGGTAGTAAGACTATGATGCTGCTGGATGAAGGCTTTCTGAAGAACTAATTTCTTGAGGATTTCCTCTTCATTTTCCTTTCCATCCCCTGCCCTTCCCCCCCCCCACCAATGACAGGTGTACTTTGTCAAGTGATTGACTGTTTGCAAAAGTGCTAAGAAAATACGCGTGACAGTGTTTTTGAGCTTTTTCTGAGATATTTATATCCCATAAATGGCATGGGTTTTTTCCACCCCCTGCCACCAAAAAAGGGATAAATCAATGGTCCTAATCAGGCTAATGGAGAGGGGCCTAGCTAGGATAATGAGTGAGCTGACTTCCATTCCAGGACCGGCTGTGGCTTGGACCAAATTGCAGCATCTTTGCACAAATGGTCCCCTTGTGTTCTCTTCATTCAACCTTTGCTTCCTCCACTCCCCAGCCTCCTTTAGGTGTCTCCTCCTACTGGAGGCCTTTCCTGATCTCCACCCCCACCTACTTATTAACAATCTTTCCATCTTAAAGTCACTTTATATTATTTTTGTGACTGCCCCCTCCCTCACTAGATAGGTTGCCATAGAGATTTGAATTGGTTGGATGATGTTTGTATGATGGTATATATATTTACTCAGAGGTCCCCAAGTCTCTAGGGGTTTCTGACCCTTTTTTGAAAAGGACTATTTTCTTTAAGAGAAGTCATGTGAAAAAGAAGGGAAGCCAAAATATGAACATAGAAAATGTCTCTCCATATTTGTTGTTGTTCAGTCATTACAGTCATGTCTAATTGTCTTGGTAAAGATATTAGAGTGGTTTGCCATTTTCTTCTCCAGCTCATTTGACAAATGAGGAAACTGAGGCAACTAGGGTTAAACCGCTTGCTGCACACAGCTGGTAAATGTCTGAGATGAGATTTGAACCCAGGAGTTCAGATGAGTCTTCCTGACTCCAGGCCCAGTACTCTATCCACAGCAGTACCACCTAGCTATACCAACCATATTGTCTCATCTGGTCCCATTTCTCTCATGCTACCTAGCATGACTAAGACCATTGATTATCCTTTTTTTGGTGGCAGAAAGATGGAAAGAAAGAAAGTGTTCCCTAACAGAGAGAGGAATTATTACCCTCTACTTCAGAGTGTGAATCAGAGACATTGAACCATTGAACGTTAGAGCTAAAAAGGACTCAAGACATCTTCTAATTCAATCTCTTTATTTATGAAGAACCCAGAAGCCCAGTGAAGATAATTAACTTGACCAAGATCACACAGGTAATTGAAGAGCAGGCCTTGGATGCAAACCCAGATCCCCTGACTCTCCCACTTCAATGTTCTTTCCAATACATTTTGTTGTTCAGCCATTTTCAGTCATGGACAATTCATAATGACCCTATTTGACTCTCATACACAGATCAGGAAAAGTAATCGGCGCTAAGATCTATGATATGGTGGAGGTGTGGCAGTGGGAAGACACATGAGAAAGTTTGATCAGAATCCCCAAGATTGGTGGACTGACTGGATTGTAGACTATAGCACCTATCCTCCTCTCTATGGCTCACTCTTCCCTAGAGCAGTTCCCGAGAAGAATCTTAGCTTTCCTTTACTCACTCAACCAGTTCATTTCCAACAGGTGAGAAGAGAAGGATGGGGGAAGAGGGAGGGAGGAAGAAATTCAACCTTTCAGTTCCAGCCACCACAACCTGCAAGTAGAAACCTGCTCCGTTAAATGCTTATTTACATTTCTTTGTTACTTGAAGTTACTATTAAATAATAATGCCATTTATAATTATTTTAGTCCAGGCACTAAGTGTGTGGTTCAAAACTAGCTCAAAAGGGAAAGGAGATTTTTCCCAGCCCAAGCTGTACTGGGGGCGAGCCAATTAAATGGAAAATTTCTGCAGAGATTTAGCAATCTCTCAATCTATTCATACCCAGAATGCTTTTGAACCCGGAGAGGCACTTAAAAAGTGAACCAGTAGCAAGTGAGGATTTGGTTGATGACTTTCTTCAAGTAACCACCCTGCACATAGCACCCAATCAATCCCGAAACCAACCCAACTTTGGATAATACTATTCTCCAAATGGCGGGAAAAATCAAGGGAGGTCCCTAGTGTCTCTCCACCTTTGTGGAGATCTAAGAAACAAAAGTCACCCAGGATGGGCTGGCAAAGATGAGCTGCCAGCTGCATTGTGGGAGAGATGAGAATCCAGACTTATCTGAATATCTGAGGATACTTGGTATTTACCTGTATTCACACTGTATCTCCCCAGGAAACTGCAAACTCCTTGAGAGAAGCGATTGCTCTATTTTTGACTTTTCCACCCATCTGACAGCTAGCATGGCACCTGGTACCCAAGCTGAATTTCTCTGTGGTTGTGGTTCTCTCTGAAAGAGGGAATAGTGTTTGCTCCATCGTGACCTCACAGCAAAAAGATCATCAGAAGCACTTGGCTGGCTCAGTGGAAAGAAGTGGCCATATAAATTATTCATCCCTCATTTGAAAGGTAAGCTCCGTTCAGGGGAATGTATGTTGGCAGTGGCCCGGTAAACACGAGGAATTACCACCTCATTCTAAGGTAATGCATTGAACCTCATACAATGGTGTTTTCAACATAGGGGGAAATGACTCTTTATGGGATTTGATAAGACTATGTTAAAAGGATTGCCTTTTCCAATCATGCTGAGCTTGGTTTACCTTAACTGGATGGAATATTAGTGGGAAGAGGGCTAGATTCAGCATCAGAAGGACTTGGATTCAAATCCTTCTTCCAGCACTTTTATTTAACTTCTGTTTGTCTCAGTTTCCTCATTTATAAAATGGGAATCACAATCACACTTAAATCATAAAACTCAGATAAAATAACATGCATTAAGATGACTAAATCCTCAGCTGAGTCATGAGGATAAGGGTTATTATGGTAAATCCAAACCTTGCATGATGGTCCCTGTTAGGTTCAGCAGTGGGTGTAGTGTCAGAAAGATCTGAGTTTGATTTCCGCCTCAGATGCTAATTGTGTGATCTTGGACAAGCCATTCAATTCTTGTTTTTCTCGGCTTCCTCAACTGTAAAATGGGGATAATAATAGCACCTTTCTGGCAGAGTTGCTGTAAGGATCCAATGAGATAATATTTATTAAAATATGCAGCACATAGTAGGCATTATTTAAATGCTTATTCCCTTCTCCCTTATCTTCCCTATAGTTTCATTGTGAGAATAAAAACCTTTCAAAGTCCCAAGAAGGTTGGTGAGCCATCATGGCCTTCAGTCTATATTTCTTGTGGAATGACCAGTTTTCTGTGTTCCCAGATAATTGGAATCTACTGAAAAATGGGAGGAAAGGAATATGAAAGTGCCATGGGCACGTGCCCCAAACTGTAATTCCATGTGAGATGCTAGCACGAACCAGCCCACGTTTCTCTTTTCACAGGCAAAAATTCATTGGTCTGTTTATGAGACTATTGTCAAATTACAAAAATTCCCTGGACCTCATTTTCCTTATTTATAAAATGAAGGGATGGGACTAATGAGATTCTAAGGACCTTTCAACTCTAAATCAATGATGCTATGATCCTAAGTCACTACCTTCCTGGGCCTCAATTTCAAATTGAGTAGTCTGGGCTCTAAGTTTCCTTCCAACTTTAAATTTATGATTCTGTTGAGTCATCACTAAGTATAAGGTCTACAAAGGCAAGACAAATGGCCCTGTGCTCAGAAAACATTGATGGCAGAGCATACATGTTGAGAGGATTCGATTAAGGTAAATTATACTTTGGAATCATGGGATCTTGACTCCAGAAGGACCACAGAGATTGTGAGTGGAGCATTTGATTTCTCAAAGTGTTTCTATCCTTACCTGAGTCCAACAGCAACTTCACTAAGGGTCAGGAAGATCTCTCTTCAAATCCTAACCAGATACTAACTAGCTTTGTGATTCTGGATAAGTCATTTAACTTCTAGATTTCTTCATCTTTCAAATGAAGGGATTGAATTCAGTCTCCTCTAAGATTTCTTCTAGTTATAAACCTTTGATTCTACTCCAAAACTTTTTATTTAATAAGCTAAAATCCAGGAGACCTGGGTTCATGATTTAGACATAAAGAATGATCCTATAAGCAAATTGAAAAGCAAAGGATAGGGACAGCTAGTGGCACAGTGGATAGAGCACTAGCCCTGACATCAGGAGGACCTGCATTCAAATCTAGCCTCAGAGGCTTAACATTCCTAGTTGTGTGACCTTGAGCAAGCCATTAATCCCAACTGCCTCAGCAAAAATAAATAAATAAAGGATAGTCTACCTCTCAGATCTGTGAAGAAATAAAGAATTTGTGGCCAAAGAGGAACTAGAGTACATTATAGAATGCAAAATAGATGATTTTGATTATATTGTTAAAATTTTTTTTTGTACAAACAAAACTAATGCAGACAAGATTAAAAGGGAAGCAGTAAACTGGGAAAAAATTTTACATCCAAGTGTTCTGATAAAGGTCTCATTTCTAAAATATATAGAGAATTGGCTCAAATTTATAAAAATACAAGCCATTCTCTAATTGAAAAATGTTCAAAGTATAATGAACAGACAATTTTCATATGAAGAAATCAAACCATTTCTAGTCACATGAAAAATGATCTAAATCACCGTTGATCAGAAAAATGCAAATTAAAACAACTCTGAGGTACCACTAGGTACTTCTCAGATTGGTGAAGATGACAGGAAAAAATAATAACGAAAGTTGGAGGGGATGTGGGAAAACTGGGACACTAATATATTGTTGGTGGAATTGTGAACTGATTTTTGGAGAGCAATTTGAAACTATGCCCAAAGGGCTATCAAACTGTGCACGCAGCTTCTCTTCTGGGTCTATATAACAAAGGCATCATACAAAAAGGAAAAGAGCTTATGTATACAAAAATGTTTGTAGTAGTTCTTTTTGTAGTGGCAAAGAACTGGAAATTGAGTGGATGCCCATCAGTTGAGAAATGGCTGAATAAGTTATGGTGTATGAATGTTACAGAATATTATTACTCTATAAGAAATGATCAGCAGGATGATTTCAGAGAGGCCTGGAGAGACTTACAGGAACTGATGCTAAGTGAAGTGAGTAGAACCAGGAGAACATTGTACACAGCAACAACAAGATTATACAATGATCGATTCTGATGGACGTGGCTCTTTTCAACAGTGAGGTGACTTAAATCATTCACAATGATCTTGTGATGAAGAGAGTCATCTGCACCCAGAGAAAGGACTGTGGGGACCGAGTATGATCACAACATAGTATTTTCACCTTTTTTGTTGTTTGCATTTTGTTTCTTTCTCATTTTTTTCCCTTTTTGATCTGATTTTTCATGTGGAACAAGAGAATTGTGAAATATGTACAGAAAAATTACACGTTTAACATATACTGGATTACTTGTCATCTAGGGGAGGGGTGGGGGAAAGAGAGGGAGAAAAATATTTGGAACACTAGGTTTTGACAGAGTGAATGTTGAAAACTATGCATATATTTTGAAAATAAAAAGCTTTAGTTAAAAAAAAAGAGGAGACCTTAAACATTGAGTGACTTCCTCAAAATTATACAAATAATAAGCAGAATTCAAACCCAGGTCCAATTTTTCTCACCATCCTACCAATAATGATGATGGATAATCTAAATCTGAGTCCATTCATAGCCAGCACTTGGCTGGTGATTCAGTAGATAGAGCATGGAGCTTGGAATTAGGAAGATGTTGTTGTCTGACTCTTCATGATTTCATTTTGGATATCTCTTGGCAAAGATACTGGAGCTGTTTGTCATTTCCTTCTCCAGTTTGTTTTGATAGATGAGGAACTGAAGCAGATAGGGTTAAGTGGCTTGCCTAGGGTAACATAGCCAGGAAGAATCTGAGGCTAGATTTGAACTCAAGAAGATGAGTCTCCCTGATTCCAAATCTAGCACTCTATGCACTATGGCACCACCCAGCTGCCAGAATCAGGAAGTCTTGAGTTCAACTACAACCTCAGACATTTGCTAATTAAGTCCCTTAAACTCTACCTGCCTCAGTTTCCCCATGAGTAAAATAATGATAATACTACCTACTTTGCAAGGCTGTTATGAGGATTAAATAAGACAATGCTTGTAAAAGACATTACCATAGTGCCTGGCACATAGTGGGCAATTAATTAATGCTTATTCCCTTCCTACTCCCAATCCCCCACCCTTATCTGAAGATATCCTCTCTTCCCTCTGCTGACTTATAAGGAACTGCTCTGAGGTTCAAGGAGACATTGTCATTCCCCATCAATCAGCAGAGCGAGTGACCTGAGGACAGAACCCACAGCAAGAGGACCTTTCCTGTTTCCTTGACCCTGAGGTGGACTGTATTTGTAGTCCTACTTCCTGCTGGCATTACCAGTCTCTCATGGAGGTGAGTGGATGAAAATTCCCCATTGTGAAGAGAACAGCTGATGGAGTGGAATTATATCATTGATGATGTTCCAAACAAAGCGGGCTTCCATTTGAGGGGCTGAGACTTCTTTCTTCTGGACATGTTCAAAGGAAGACACATTCGGAGGTTGGACTAGCTGCAAGGTCACAATTATAACCAAAAGTTCAGTGAAAAACCATCAGATTAATACTTCTCAGAGGAGGGATTTAGCCTAGAGAAATGAAGGAATTTACTCAAAGTGAGTGGCAGAATGAGGATTTGAACCCATGACCTCAGTCAGACTCCCAATGAAACACTCTTTGCACTGCACCAATATGAGTACATAGTTCATAAGTCCCTAGTTCTCAGGAGTCTCTGCACAGGAGTGTTTTTTGATTAGCAGATGCAAGCTGGTCAGCAGCTAACATTTAACATGGGGAAAAGAAAGGAACAAGCACTTAAGTACCTACTCTGTGCCAGGTGCTTCACAAATGTCATCTCCTCTGATTCTCACAACAAACAGGGTGGGCAGAAGGTGCTGTAATTAGCCCTGTTTTACAGCTGAGAAGAAAAATCTGGGATACTGAATTAAGTTCCAGTCCAATCTAGACATCTAGCATTAGCTGTCATCTTGGGCAAGTCTCAACTTCTGTTGCTTCAGTTTCCTCAACTGTGAAATGGGGATAATAATATAGGACCTCCCTCCCAGGTTTATGGTGCTTTAAAATGCTTAGCACAGTGCCTAGCATATAGGCTATTATTCTATTATTATTATTATTCAATACTAATACTTAATATGAATAAAATAACAATAAATTATATAATTATATTTACCTCCTCCTCCTCCTTCTTTCTGTCCTCCTCCTTCCATTACTTGTCCTCCTCCTCTTTCCTCCTCCTCCTCCTCTTCCCTCTTCTTTTT
>JAJPUD010003292.1:222976-258647 GCA_023553655.1 Myrmecobius fasciatus | reverse complement strand
GGGGTGGGGGAAGGAGGGGAAAAGCTTGGGGAAAAAAAAGTTTTTGCAAAGGTCAATGTAGAAAAATCACTCATATGTTTTGTAAATAAAAAGCTTTATTAAAAAAAATAAAATAAAGGCTGTCTTCCTATAAAAAAAAGAAAGAAAATGAATTACCTTTCTCTGAAATGAATCACTAATGGAGTGCAAAATTTTGAAATTATGTAAGTTTTGATATGTTTATAAGAATAATCTTATTTGCATTCACCATGTTTCATTTATGGTATTGATTATTTTTTTAAATATCTTGATAATTAATTTCATCCCATTGATCTACTAACCTACAACTTTCAACTTAAATTTTCTAAAGCAAAATTTATAAATAGAAAAATTTTCTTTCAGATTAAAATGTCCTTCTTTCACAGACTTGCAGAATCACAATATTAGAATAGGCCTAGTCTAAGCCACAGTTATCAGTAATTACCTTGATAAAAGATCCAATCACCCCAACTTGAGCACTCATAAGCCTATCATGAAACATTAGTTTCACTCTTATGTGTAACTCTACTCCCTTATCTTTACCTATTAAACATCTAAATCTGATTCTTCCAGGAATATAGTCACAGACATATATTAGACTATAATCTCTGCTTTGTTGAATTCACACTGTTAAATTAGATGTGCTACAATGACTAACATTCAGACTTTCTTTTCTGGTTGCAAAATTCATGAATTTATTAATCATCCCAAACATGTTCTGGTTTTCAACATGATAATGCTTCAATACTACCTTTAATTTACAAAAGTGAAATAAGAAACAGATTAACAAGTGATTATATAGTTTCCACTTGAGAGTCATGATAGGAAACATATGAAGGCAGCGTCTTATAATTTATTATAATTCTTCATAGTTAGGAAGCTTTGCCTTATATCAATGTAGAATTTGTCATTCTCTAACTTCCAACCAACCTATACTCTCCATTCTTCTTTTTTTTTTAATATTTATTTATTTATTTTTATACACATTGTTTTTTAATCATGTGGGGAGAGAAAAACCAGAACAAAAGGGGAAAACCAAGAGAGAGAGAAAAAAAAAACAGACAAAAGAAGTTAATATAGCATGTGTTCATTTACATTTAATCTTCATAGTTCTTTTTCTGGATGCAGTTGGCATTTTCTCCCAAAGTCTATTAGGATTATTTTGAATCACTGAACCACTGAGAAGAACCAAGTCTTTCATAGTTGATCTTCACATATTCTTCTTATTATGTTATACAATGTATTCCTGATTATGCTTGTTTCACTCAACATCAGTTTGTGTAAATCTTTTCAGGCCCTGCTAAAATCTGCTTGGTCATCATATTTTTATAGATCAATAATATTCCATTATCTTCATATACCACAACTTATTCAGACGTTCCCCGATGAAGGACATCTATTCATTTTGCAATTCTTTGCTACCATAAAAAAAGATGATACAAACAATTTTTGCACATGTGGGTGCTGTTCCCTTCTTCATGATTTCCTTTGTATACTGACCTAGTAGTGGCACTGCTGGGTCAAAGGGTATGCACACTTTTTCAGCCCTTTGGGCATAGTTCCAAATTGCTCTCCAGAGTGGTTGGATCATTTCACAATTCCACTAACAATGAATTAGTGTCCCAGTTTTCTCATATAACCTTCAACATTTATCATTTTCTTTTCCTGCCATCTTAGCCAATCCGAGAGGTATGAGGTGATACTCAGAGCTGTTTTAATTTGCATTTCTTAAATGAACAATGATTTAGAATATTTTTTCATGTGACTATAAATTACTTTAATTTTTGTCATCTGAAAATTGTCTATTCATATCTTTTGATCATTTATCAATGTCATGCATTATTATTAATTTGACACCATTCTATATGTATTTTAGAAATGAGACTTTTATCAAAAACACGGATTGTAAAGATTTTTTTCCCAGTTTTGCATTTGCCTTTTAATTTTGCTTCTGTGCAAAACCTTTTTAATTTAATGTATTCAAAATTGTGTACTTTTAAAATTTTTTTATTAAAGTTTTTTATTTGCAAAACACAAGCATGGGTAATTTTTCAACATTAAACCCTTGCAAAGCTTTCTGTTACAAATTTTTCCCTCCTTCCTTCCACCCACTTCATTAGATGGCAGGTAGTCTACTACATGTTAATTATGTTAAAATACATGATAAATTGAATATATGTACATACATTTATACAGATATCTTGCTGTATAAGAAAAATGCTGATAGTTTTCCTAATATTGAACTAGCCCCTGCATTCCTGGTATAAATCTTACTTGGTCATAGTGTATTATCCTGGGTATGACTTTCTGTAATCTCACAGGTAATATTTTACTTAAGATTTTTGCATAAATATTCATTAGGGAAATTGTTCTATAGTTTTCTTTCTCTGTTTTCACTCTACCTGGTTTATCTATTAGCATTATGCTTATGTCATAAAAGGAATTTTATAAAACACTTTCTTTCCCTATTTTTTCAAATAGTTTATATAGTATTGGAATTAATTGTTCATTGAGTATTTGGTAGAATTCACATGTAAATCCATCTGGCCCTGGAGAGTTTTTCTTAGGGAGTTGATTGATAGCTTGTTCTATTTCTTTTTCTAAAATGGGGCTATTTAAATAATTTGTTTCCTCTTCTTTTAACCTGGGCCACCTATATTTTTTTAGATATTCCTCCAGTTCATTTATTTTTTAATAGGGTTTTTTTTTCCTTTTTATTTGATCTTTTTTTGGATATAGGTCTAATAATGATATTGCTGGGTCAAAGGGTATGAAAAGTTTTATAACCCTTTGGTCATAGTTCCAAATTGCTCCCTAGAATAGTTAGATCAATTCACAGCTCCACCACCAGTGCATTAATGTCCCATTTTTTCCATATCTTCTCCAACATTTGTCATTTTCTTTCGATTATGTTAGCCAATCTCATAGGATACGTGTGTACTTGTTGTGTGTGTGTGTGTGTGTGTGTGTGTGTGTGTTTAAAGCTTTTTATTTGTAAAATATATGTATAGGTAGTTCTTCACCATTGACCCTTACAAAGCTTTCTGTTACAAATTTTTCCCCCTACTCTCCACCCCTCCCCTAGACGGCAGGAAGTCCACTATATGTTAATTATGTTAAAATACTTGACAAATCTAATATATGTATACATACAAGAAAAAGAATCTGAGAAAAGAAGCACAATGCAAGCAAACATCAATAGAGAACATGAAAATGTTATGTTGTGGTCCACATTTCATATCCCTCTCTCTGGGTGTATATGGCTTTCTTCACTGAACAATTGGAACTTGTTTAAAACATTTCATTGTTGAAGAGAGCCATGTCCATCAAAATTGATCATCATATAGTCTTGTTGTTGCCATGTATAATGATCTACTGGTTCTGCTCATTTCGCTCAGCATCAGTTCATGCAAGTCTCTCCAGGCCTCTCTGAAATCATACTGCTGCTCATTTTTTATAGAACAATAATATTCCATAACATTCATATGGCATAATTTATTCAGCCATTCTCCAATTGATGGGCAACCATTCAGCTTCCAGTTTCTAGCCACTATGAAAAGGGCTACCACAAACATTCTTGCACATGTGAGGCCCTTTCTTTCATTTAAGATCTCTTTGGGATATAAGCCCAGTAGAGACACTGCTGGGTCAAAGGGTATGCACAGTTTGATAACTTTTTTGAGCATAGCTCCAAATTGCTCTACAGAATGGCTGGATCTGTTCACAGTTCCACAACAATGTATGTGTCCCAGTTTTCCCACATCCCCTCCAATATTCGTCATTATCTTTTCCTATAATTTTAGCCAATCTGACAGGTGTGTAGTGGTACCTCAGAGTTGTCTTAATTTGCATTTCTCTGATCAGTAGTGATTTGGAGCACCTTTTCATATGACTAGAAATGGTTTTAATTTCATCATCTGAAATTTGTCTGCTCATATCCTTTGACCATATATCAATTGGAGAGTGGCTTGAATTCTTATAAATATGAGACAATTCTCTATATATTTTAGAAATGAGGCCTTTATCAGAACCATTAAATGTAAAGATGATTTCCCAATTTGATGCTTTCCTCCTAATCTTGTTTGCATTAGTTTTGTTTGTACAAAAACTTTTTAACTTAATATAGTCAAGATTATCTATCTGGTGTTCAAGTAAGAGTTCCAGTTCTTCTTTGGAAATAAATTTATTCCATCTCCACATGTCTGAGAGGTAAACTATCCTATGTTCCTCTAATTTACTTATAATATCACTCCTTATATCTAAATCATGAACCCATTTAGATCTTATCTTGGTGTGTGGTGTTAGGTATGGGTCCAGCCTTAATTTCTTCCACACTAGTTTCCAATTTTCCCAGCAGTTTTTGCCAAATAGTGAGTACTTATCCCAAAAGCTGGGGTCCTTGGGTTTATCAAACACTAAATAGCTAACATTATTACCTTGCTTGTCCTGATATCCTATCCTATGCCACAGATCGACTGCTCTATTTCTCAGCCAGTACCAAATGGTTCTGATGACAGCTGCTTTATAATATAGTTTTAGATCTGGTACAGCAAGGCCACCTCTTTTTTTTCATTACTTCCCTTGAAATTCTTGACCTTTTGTTCTTCCAAATGAACTTTGCTACTATTTTTTCTAGATCTGTAAAATAATTTCTTGGTAATTTGATTGGTATGGCACTAAATAAGTAAATTAGTTTGGGTAGTGTTGTCATTTTTATTATATTCGCTCGGTTTACCCATGAGCCCTTAATGTTTTTCCAGTTGACTAGGTGTGACTTTATGTGGAAAGTTTTTTGTAATTTAGTTCATATAGTTCCTGACTTTTCCTTGGCAGATAGATTCCCAAATATTTTATACTATCAACAGCTATTTTGAATGAAATTTCTTTTTTGGATCTCTTGCTGCTGAACTCTGTTGGTAATATATAAAAATGCTGCTGATTTATGTGGATTTATTTTGTTTCCTGCAACTTTGCTAAACTTGTGAATTGTTTCTAGTAGTTTTTTAGTTGTCTCTAAGGTTCTCTAAGTATACCATCATATCATCTTCAAAGAGTGATAATTTGGTGTCCTCATTACCTAATTCCTTTAATCTTTTTTTCTTCTCTTACTGCCAAAGCTAACATTTCTAATACAATATCAAATAGTAATGGTGACAGTGGGCAGCCTTGCTTCACTTCTGATCTTATTGGGAATGGTTCTAGTTTGTCTCTATTACATATGATGCTTGCAAATGGTTTTAAGTAGATGCTACTGATCATTTTTTTTAAGCCCATTTATTCCTATACTAGCTAGTGTTTTTAATAGGAATGAGTGTTGGATTTTATCAAATGCTTTTTCTGCATCTATTGAAATAAACATATCATTTTTGTTAATTTGGTTATTAATATAATTGATTATGCTGATAGAATTCCCTAATATTGAACTAGCCCCGCATTCCTGATATAAATCCTACTTGGTCATAGTGTATTATCCTGAGGACAACTTTCTGTAATCTCATTGCTAATATGTTTTTACAAAATTTTGCATCAATATTCATTAGGAAAATTGTTCTATAGTTTTCTTTCTCTGTTTTCACCCTCCCTGGTTTAGCTATCAGCACCATATCTGTATCATAGAAAGAATAGTTTGTAAAGTATTGGAATTAATTGTTCTTTGAATGTTTGGTAGAATTCATATGTAAATCCATCTGGCCCTGGAGATTTTTTCTTGGGGAGTTAATTAATAGTTTGTTCTATTTCTTTTTCTAAAATGGGGCTATTTAAACAATTTATTTCCTCTTCTGTTAACCTGGGCAGTCTATATTTTTGTACATATTCCTCCATTTCATTTAGATTATCAAATTTTTGGCATAAAGTTGGGCAAAGTAATTCATAATTATTGCTCTAATTTCCTCTTCATTGGTGGAAAGTTCTCCCTTTTCATTTTTGAAACTAACAATTTGATTTTCCTCTTTCCTTTTTCTAATTAAATTAACTAAAGGCTTCTCTATTTTGTTGGGTTTTTTTTCATAAAACCAACTGTTAGTTTTATTTATTAATTCAATAATTTTTTTCACTTTTATTAATCTTCCCTTTTATTTTCAGAATTTCCAATTTAGTATTTAATTGAGGGCTTTTAATTTGTTCTTTTTTTAGCTTTTTTTAATTGTAAACTCAATTCATTGTTCTCTTTCTTTATTTTATATAAGTAAGTATCTGGAGATATAAAATTATCCCTTATAACTGCTTTGGGCATATCCTACAAATTTTGGTATGTTGTCTCATTACTGTCATTCTCCTGGATGAAATTATTGATTATGTCTATGATTTGCTCTTTCACCCATTCATTCTTTAGAATTAGATTATTTAATTTCCAATTAACTTTTGGTGCATTTTCTCCTGGCGTTATATTGCATGTAATTTTTATTGCATCATGATCTGGGGAAAAATGCATTTACTGTTTCTGCCTTTCTGCATTTGATTTTGAGGTTTTTATGCCCTAACTTATGTCAATTTTTGTATAAATTCCATGAACCACTGAGAAAACAATAAACTCCTTTCTGTCTCCATTCAATGTTCTCCAAAAATCTATCATACCTAACTTTTCTAACATTTTGTTTACCTTTCTAACTTCTTTCTTAATTATTTTGTGGTTTGATTTATCTTGTTCTGAGAGAGCAAGTTTGAGATCCCCCAGTAGTATAGTTTTGCTATTTCTTCTTACATCTCTCTTAGTTTCTCCTCTAGGAATTTGGATGCTATACCACTTGGTGCATATATATTTAGTATTGATATTGCTTCATTATCTATGGTACCCTTTAGTAAAGTATAGTTTCCTTCCTTATCCCTTTTAATTAAATCTAACTTTGCTTTTACTTGATCTGAGATCAGGATTGCTACCCCTGCTTTTTTTTTGTTCACCTGAAGCATAATAGATTCTGCTCCAGCTTTTTACCTTCACTCTGTATGTATCTATGTTTTAGATGTGTTTCTTGTAAACAGCATATTGTTTTTAAATCAGTCTGCTATTCGCTTCTGCTTTATGGGAGAGTTCATCCCATTCACATTCACAGTTAAAATAAATAATTCTGTATTTCCTGCCATCTTATTTACCCAAAGTTATGTTTTTTTTTCTCTTTCCTTTTCCCTTTCTCCCTTTTCCCTCCCCAGTATTTTGCTTTGATGACCACCTCCCTCAAACAATCCTTCTTCCTTTAGAGACCCTCCCCCTTTTTCACACTTTCCCCCTATTTTTTTTATTTTCTCTTCTATTTATCTTTCCCTTTCTTTTCGTTTTTCCCTCCCACTTCCCTATAAGGTGGGACAAGTTTCTCTGTGAAACAAAATATGTCTGATATTCTCTCTTAGAGCCCATTCTGATGAGTGTAAGATTCTCACAATGTTCATCCCCCTACCTTCTTTCCCTCAATTTTAATAGATTTGTGAGATGTAATTTCTTATTTTACCTCCTTTTACCTCTTCTTCCAGTATGATCCCCTTTCCACCTCTAGTTTCTTTTTCATATTAGCAAAATAAAATCAAATTCTACCCACATTCTCTATATATACCCATAATAGAACTCTCAAGAGTCCTTTCCTTTTTACCTTTTTATGCTTCTCTTGAGTTCTGTGTTTGGAGGTCCAATTGTTTGTTCTGGTCTTTTCATCAGAAATAGGTGAAATTCACCTAATTCAATTACTCTTGTCTGTAATTCAATTTCCTTTGCCTTTTGGAATATCTGATTCCAGGCCTTTCAATCCTTTAAGGTGGAAGCTGACAGATCCTGGGTGATTCTTATTATGGCTCCTTGGTATTTGAGTTGTTTCTTTCTAGCTGCTTCCAATATCTTTTCCTTGGTGCAATAGTCCTGAAATCTAGCCACAATATTCCTCAGGGATTTAACTTTGGGGTCTATTTCAGGAGGTGATCAGTAAATTCTTTCAATGGCTATTTTACCTTCTGATTCTAAAGCATCAGGGCAGTTTTCTTTCATGAATTCCTGGAAAATAGTGTCTAGGTTCTTTTTTTCATAATGGCTTTCAGGAAGTCCAATAATCCTTAGATTGTCTCCCCTAGATCTATTTTCCAGATCAGTTGTTTTTCCTAGGCGATATTTCATATTTTCTTCATTTTTTTCTTTTTTTTTTTGTTTGATTGATTTTTGATGTCTTATTGATTCATTCACTTCCATTTGATCAATTCTAATTTTTAGTGCATTATTTTCTTCAGTTACCTTTTTTAGCTCCTTTTGTGAGTGGCCAATTTGTTCTGTGCATACTTTTTTTCATTTCACCAATTTTGTTTTTCAGTTCAGTGAATTTGTGTCTTTTTTTTTTCCATCTCTTTTGTAGGGCATTATATCCTTTTTGAAATGATCTCATTTCATTTCCCAATTTTTCTTCTAACTCTCTTTTGAGATTCTTTATGCAATCTTCCAGAAAAGCTTTGTAAAATAGAGACCAGCTCATTTCTCCCTTTGTGGCTTCCTCTGGAGTTCCTTTACTTTTATGAACGTCAGGATCTGAGGTCTGTTCTTTTCTCTCTCCATAAAAACTGTCTATGGTAACAGTTCTTTTTTGTTTTTTATTCATTTTTTCAAGCTTGAGGTCTGTTCAAAGCAAAGGAGCAACAGCTGCTTTAATTTGCCATGGGACAGTTCTGTTGATTGATTTCTGGTGCTGGGCAATGGGCATTAGGTCTGGTGTTCTCAATGGTTTACAATCTACCTTTTATAAAAGGCAGATCTGCCAAAGCACTTGCTTGCAACCAGGGCAGAGTGGTCTAAGAGACTCACAGAAACTTCCCAGGGGCTTAGAAATTGCCATGCTCTGAGTCCCAGCCTGACTTCCTGCCCTGTCTCCCCAAGTTGCTGAGTTCGGCAAATTGTCCCCCTGCCCAACTGAAATAACCTGTTCTGATGTTCTTCCAAAGTAACTTCTTCTGAGAATGTGTTGTACTCCAAATATTTGGGGATGCTTTGACTCCAAAATCAGTTTAGAGGCTTAATCTGCTGTAGGTTTAAGAAAAAGGTCAAAGGAGGTCACAGACAGTCATGTCTGCCTTCCGCCATCTTGGCTCCGCCCCCCAAAAGTTGTCTACTTTTGAAGGTGTTGTTTTCTTCAATGGATTTTTTTTTGCATTTGGCCAATTTTATTTTTTAAGGAATTGCCTTCCTGTTCCAAGCTGTTGACTCCCATTTCTTTTCTCATTTTTGTTTTCTTTTGACTCTTTTATTTGCCTTTTAAAGCCTTTTATGAGTACTTCCAAAAAGCCTCTTTGGATTTGAGACTAATTTATATCACTCTTTCTGATTTCCTCTTGGACATTTTGTCATTGTTTAAGTTGATGTTTTGATCTTTCCCTATCACCATAGCAGCTTTCTATGGTCAAGGTTCTTTTCTTTTTCTTGCTCATTTTCTTTTTTTTTCTTTTGATATTTCCTCTTTTTTTACTTTTATGGTCAATCTCTGCTCTTGGTTTAAAGGGGATGCTGTCTCAATCTTACTGCACAGCTCTGAGTTTTGGCTTTGAGAAAAAGGGCCCCTTGTGTTTGCAAGGGGTAGCTTTGCCTGCTGTTTTCAGGAAACAGGCTGATTTCTCAAAGTTTGCCTTCTGAGCTCCTCACTGATATGCTCCTCTACTGAGCCAGACTCAGGTGTCTCACTTGCTCATTTGCTGTGATTAAGACCCTTTCAATGGCTTTCCCAGAGTGAGTCTGAGGTAGGCTGAACACTCTTTTCACTCCAGCAAGACTGAACTTTCTTGAAGTTTCTCCAATCTATCTTGAACTGGAGTTTGATTCCATCAGACTCAGTTCAGAGTCTTGGTCATATGGTTTTCAAAAGAAACTGGGAGAGTTTGAGCAGCTTCCTGAATTTACTCTGCCATTTTGGCTCCTCATACATCTGTTAGTCTTTCAAATAGCTACTGGCTATTAGAAGGGACCCAAAAGATAATTTACTGTCCTTTAAAAATTAATTCCTAAAAATGGCTTAACTTATCCAAGACCACACAACTAATAAGTAATAGAGGTGAGATTCAATACAAATTCTGGGACTTTTATTAATACACGATTAAGATAACTATCATGTTCATTCCTTATCCCAATTCTGTTAACACAGGCACACACAAAACAAAAACAAAACATACACACACATACATGTACTTCAAGTTTAAATGTGTCTGGTTCTTTCGACTGATCTTATGACCTGCTTGAATCACTTCAATTTCAATTTTCAATATTTTATTTCTCAAAAAATGTTACAACTTGTCATGCCCTTCTTAAAAGATAGTGCTCAAATATTGAGCATGACTTTCTACATTCTAGCTTGTTGTTCAGTTTTTTCAGTCACGTCTGATTCTTTATGGACCCTAATTTTGCCATTTCTTTCTCCAGCTCATATTATAGATGAGAAAATGGAGGCAAAATACCCAGGATATATAGCTAGTAAGCTTCTGAGTCTGGATTTGAACTCACAAAGATGGGTCTTCCTAATTTCAGGCCAACAGTATCCATTGGACCACTTCCATGTTCTAGATGCTATACTATTAACATAACCAAAGATGCCATGGCTTTTTTAGCTTCCACATCATAATTTTGAGTCATATGACTTAATTATATAACTGAATGTATTATTCCTTATGTGTGTTAGTCTTGATTCTCAAATAATAAGCTCTTTAAAACTAAAGACCATGCCTTGTTTAATATTTTATTTTCCCCCAGTTATATGTAAAAACAATTTTTAACATAAGGTTTTAAAACTTTGAGCTCCAAATTCCCTTCTCCCCTCCCTACCTCATTTTCCAATTAGAAAGCAAGCAATTTAATACGGGCTATATATGTGTAATCATCCAAAACATTTCCATAATAGTTATATTGTAAAAGAAAACATAGATGCCTTCCTAAAGGAAAAAACCCTGAAGAAAAATAAAGTAAAAGATGTATGCTTCAATCTCTCTTCAGAAAGTTATTTCTCTAAGAATAAATAGCATTTTTCATCATATCTATCAGTTATCTTGGATCATTGAATTGAATAGCTAAGTCATTCATAGCTGATTATCTTTCAATATTACTGTTACTTTGTAGACAGTACATTTCACTTTGCATCAATTCATGTAAGTCTTTCCAAGTTTTTCCAAGAGCATCCTGCCCAATAGTATTACATCATAATTACAAATTACAATTTGTTCAGCCATTTCCCAATTAATGGGCATCCCCTCAATTTCTAATTCTTTGCCCCTAGAAAAGAGCTACTACAAATATTTTGTACATATAGATCATTTTTATTTTATTTTTTTTCGGTTGAATAGTTAGTCCATTAAGACCTGTGTGGGGTGTGTGTGTGTGTGTGTGTGTGTGTGTGTGTGTGTGTGTGTGTACAAAGAGATAGGAACTGGACCTCTGGATTTTATTAATAGAGAAAACTCCCAGGTGAAGTGAGCAATCTCTTTCTGCCAATACAATCAGTTCCTTTATTACAATGTATAGCCTTACTTAGAAAGTTACTTAGAGCACTGTAAGAGTTGGTGGAACTGTGAACGGATCCAACCATTCTGGAGAGCAATTTGGAGCTATGCTCAAAAAGTTGTCAAACTGTGCATACCCTTTGACCCAGCAGTGTTTCTACTGGGCCTATATCCCAAAGAGATCTTAGAGGAGGGAAAGGGACCCACCTGTGCAAAAATGTTTGTGGCAGCCCTTTTTGTAGTGGCTAGAAACTGGAAACTGAAGGGATGCCCATCAATTGGAGAGTGGCTGAACAATATAAATTATGGTATATGAATGTTATGGAATATTATTGCTCTGTAAGAAACGACCAGCAGGATGATTTCAGAGAGGCCTGGAGGGACTTGCATGAACTGATGCTGAGTGAAACGAGCAGAACCAGGAGATCATCATACACAGCAACAACAGTATTACATGATGATCAATTCTGATGGACATGGCTCTCTGCAGCAAAGAATTGTCTCAAACCAGTTCCAATTGTTCACTGAAGAAAACCATATGCACCCAGAGAGAGGGAAATGAAATATGGACCACAACATAACATTTTCATGATCTCTATTGGCATTTGCTTGCATTGTGTTGCCTTTCTCTGATTCTTTTTTTTTCTTGTAGATAGGATTTTTCTTGCATAACTTCTAAAGCATTTCAACATTATTAACATGTAGTAGACTTCCTGCCATCTAGGGGAGGGGAGGAGACTGGGGGTAAAATTTGTAATGGAAAGCTTTGTAAAGATCAATGTTGGGGAACTACCCATATATATGTTATACAAATAAAAAGCTTTAATAAAAAAAAAAAACACTGTAAGAGATACATGATTTGCTAAAGATTACAAAAGTACTATCTGTCAAAGAGCATATTTAAATCTTAGTATCCCTAAATCTGAAGCCAACCTTTTATGTGCTATGCCAGAACTGACTCTCTTTCTGTGTACCTACATAAAGGTGGCTTGTCCATAGTTTAAGAAATTATATAGTACTTTCAATGTTCCTAACATGCTCCCTGCACCAAAAGTTCATATTTTTATTCCATATTTTCAAATCCATTTCTTAAGTGTGTTTATTTAGTTGTTGCTGATGATATATGGTTATAATTGTGTAATATCACAATCTCAGGAGAATCAAAATTGAAGGTTTGTCGGTAAAAGGCTATATAGCACATTACCAACAATGACTTACTTAGGTTAATTAAACTTAAAGATCTAAAGTAGCTTTATCAAATGAGGAAAAAATTTATTTGCACTACCTAACTCAATTCACCAAGAAATGTGTTAGAGTGCCTACTATGTGCAAGGCAAAGTAAAATTAAATAATCCTTGCTCTAGAGATTTTACATTTTACTGGTGGAATAGGATAAGAAAATACAGATTTGAGTAGAGAAAATAGAAAGTAAGGGTAATTCCATGTTGTGTGTTAGCAAGGAGAGAGCAGTGTAGGAAGGAAGATAGTGACAGAAGTGACAATAATTAGAATAGAAGATACTATATAATTGATGTGGCCAACCATAGTGTCAAGGGAAGACAAGATATGAGACCAGAAAGGAATGTCAGACTGAGAGAAAAATAACGGATATAAAACTCAGAGACACAGTGAAAATGAAGAAAGATTTAGAATGAAATGAATCAGAAGTCATAGCCATAGAAAGGTTTTTCAGAATTTGTGGGAGTAGCACTGAAATAGGTAAGGATGAAATTGAAGATATGGCTATCATTCTGTGTAGCTGAGCTGAGATGTCAGTGTAGATTATGATATTTGAGAACATGGACTAACTTGGAGGTTCAATTATTTGAGGAAACATGAACTTGAATTTTGAATTTCTTGAATATGAGAAGGAATTTAGGTGAGAAAAGTAAGTCAGGGACTGAATTCTTTGAAAAATGAAGATGAATAACCTAGAGAACAGATAACTACAAGGATCAGAAACGGTTGAAGTAAATGGATCCTGTGAACTTCAAAGCCAAGCATAGGAATAAGAGAGAAGGAAGATAGTGTTTGTGCCTATTGTATCAATTAAAGACTAAAGGTAGAAAGATTTTTTGTTTTCCTTTCCCTCATTTTCATCCTGTGGAGATCACAAATGAAACACAATCTCCTTTTACTGCTTCAAAGCCTAGATTTAGAAAAATCTTAGAGGAGAGAAAAAGAAGGTAGAAAGAAAAAGTGGCAGCAGCATACTGGTGAACAGAGAATATGGTGGGTATTGTTGTTGTTGTTGTTATTGTTGCTGTTGTCATCTCCCTCGTAAGACTATGAAATCTTAGAGAGTAGAGAGTGAATTTTGTTTTGTTGGTTCTGATTTGGTTTTTTTTGTTGTTGTTGTTGTGTTTTGTTATGGGTTTTTTTGCTTTCCCTGTAATTCCCAGTGCTTACCACAATACCTGGTATATAATAGATGCTTAATAAATGCTTGTTTACTTAATATCTCCATTTTCTTTTGATTTCCTATGTCTCATGTTTACATTTGTATTTTAGAATTAAATTTCCTTTATCTTGAATATTCAATAAATGAACTTCAAAACAAAAATAAAATTTCTTGGGCGCATGGTACAATGAGAGGCAATGAGCGTGCCTATGGGCAGCAGAGTAAAAGCAGTGTCAAAATCCATGGTAGAATGTTGGGTTTTTTTCCCTCTCTTCCTCCATTTCCTTTCCCCTCTCATTCCTATTTATTCAATTTAAAGCTACCAATCCAGATCCTTACCATAAGACACAGAAGCAAAGTGAAAAGCAAGAGCTAACTCCCAAGAAAGTGCTGAGAAGTGTTAATAAGTAATATCCAAGTTAGAGATGGGATCTTGGGAAGAGAAATCTTCAAGAGTCTGATAAAAGGAAGGCAGGAAGGAAGAGAAATCACCAACAAGTTTGGGAAGAGAGGCAGCATAAACTGTGGTAGTTAAGCTGTAGAAAGGACAGTGTTTACAATTAATGAATAATAGATACAGAGTTTGATAGAGTTTTAAAAAGAGAGATGAGCAAACACTAAACCTTTGGTTTGGCTGTGAAATATCATCATTTATGCAAGCTACTGGCAGTTTCTATCTAATTATAATTCAGAATAACGATTGTGTATGATGTAAATTATTTCATTATAACCCTGAACTGCTCACATGAGCTCAGTTTTTATAGCTTGTGGTTTATGTTTTGCAGTCAAGGACTGTCCCTGCATTATAATATGCTCATAATCAGTCTTGTCAATTTTTTACATTTATTAAGCACCTATATGTACCAGACATACAGCAATAGGAATATAAAAAAATCAAAAGACAGATCCTGCTCTCAAGGAACATATCATCTAATTGAAGAGACAATACACAAACTAAGTACAAGCAAATTATATACAGGATAAATTGAATACAAACGGTAGAAGAAAGGAACTAGAATTAGTGGGAAAAGGGAGGTTGGGCTATAACTGATGGAATTTCAGCCGAGGCTTGAAGGAAGTCAGGAAGAGGAGTTGAAGAGGGAGAATATACCAAGCATGGTGGACAGCCAGTGAAAGTGCCTAGAATCTGGAAATAGTGTCTTGTTTTAGGAACAACAAGAAGGGTAATGTCACTGGATTATAGTATACATGGGGATGAATAAAATATAAAAGTACTAGAAGAAGAGGAGGCAGATCATGAAGGACTTTGAATGCCAAAAAAGAGGATTTTATTTTTGATCCTGGAGTAACAGTGAGCCACCAGAGTTACTATCAGAGTGGCATGATTAATCCTGAATTTTATGAAGATCACTTTAACAGCCAAGTAGAAGTTAGACAGGATAAATTTATGGCAGGGTTTTTTGTAATAGCCTAAATTTGAAGTAATGAAAGTCCACATCAGAATGATGGCAGTTTCAGAGCAAAGAGGGAGAACTATAAAAGAGGAGTTACTAAAGTAAAATAGACAAAACTAGGAAAATAAATTAGATGTGATGAAGGGAGGAGAACTGATGAGACAATGTGAGGAGTCAAGTATTACATCTATGTCATAAGTCTGGCTGACTGGGAAAAGAGTAGTAGTAGCACCTTTGATAGTGATATAGAAGTTAGGAAAAGGAGAGGATTTGCCAGAAAGTGAAAAAGTTCGGTTTGGGACATGTTTGGTTTAATTTTACATCACATTTTAGAGATTCACTAGGTAGTTGGGAATATGAAAATGGACACCAGCAGAAAATCTAAATTGGATAAGATTTGAATTTAGGAAAGCTGATGACATCACTAAGTGAATTATAGAGGAAGAAAAGAAAATAACCTAGGGCACAACCCTGAGGGACACAACCCATGGTTAGTAGGTTTGACCTAGTTGAAGACTAACAAGAAAAAATCTAGTAAAGAGTAGGAAAAAGAAAGTAGAAGAAAAAGGACAATAGTGACAACAGAGAAGTCAAGAAGGATGGGTATTGAGAAAAGGCCATTATATTTTGCAATTATGTAATCATTGATAATTTTGGAGAGAAGAGTTTTGGTTGAATGGGAAGGTCAGAAGCCAAATTGTAGAGAATTTAAAGAAATGGAAATATACACCTCTTCTAGACAGTGCTTTAACTTCTAGGATATTATTTCCTCAACACAGAATTTCATGAAATTGTAAGATTGTTTCCACTTTAGTCTCTAACACAGGAAGATTAAAGTTTATTGTTTTGATTCTACTAAACTAGTGTTAGAATATGTTAATACCTTGCATTTATATAACATATAATGTGCTTTCATACTATTTTCTCATGTTATCTCATTTGATATGATAAAAATATGAATTATTGAAAGTTATATTGATAATAATAACTAGCATTTTATAAAGTACTTTAAGGTTTGCAAAGTACTTTATAAATACTTTCTCTTTTGATCTTCCCAGCAATTCTGTGAGATAGGACCCCAAAAATTTTAGGCTATGCCATCATAACACTTAAGTAAGAAAAACCTTAAAAAGGTCTGCCTTTTAAACTGTTCTAAATGTTGTGCTTTGAAGGATGATCATATATTGAAAGCATAGGAGCAGAAACTAAAAAGAGGCCACATAATTGTTGGTGACTAGATCTCTTGGTTATTTTTCCCTTCTGTATTTTTTGTTGGTGTTAGCAAACCCCACAAAAGTGTCCCCAAAGAAGTACTCAGGAGCATGAGTAGTATAAGAATGCTCTTCTGATTTGTCTATGCAGGCCTGGAATTAGGAAATTATGCTCCAGGGACTAGACACAATTACAACAATCTATATTTCTACTTTGGCTTAAGAGCTCCGTGTGTTTGCTCCAGGTAAACTTGCATCCTTTTCGAGTGAGATTCATGGTCCTTTAGGAGCCCTGGAATATAACATACAGAAAGACTGAAGTACCAAATCTAAGGACAAACAACTAATTAGTGGCAGAACTCCAACTAGATCCCAAATTTCCTCAATGGAACCTAGTGCTCTTTCCACTAGTGATAAAATTCTTGTAAAATATGAAAACCTCTAAGACATATAGAATCATATGATAATAGATTTAGAACTATAAGGAATGTTAAAAGCCATCTAAACCAATATATTTTACAGGTGAGCAAATTCAGTTCAGAAGAAGTTGTGATTTACTCAAGTGGTCATAGAAGTAATGTCAGAGTTAAGATCAATGGTATGATTCATATTGGTCAAAGGACCATTTTAAGAACTAATGCTCTACAAAAATAATGGCATCCCATCATTTACCTTAGAAAATTTCTAAATTGCCAGAAAATCAATTCAGGACAAATCAAATCAAATAGGAGAAAAAGAATAAGAGAAGAGGAATCAAACGGGCAGGGCTCTCTTCTTGATTCTGAGCAATAAGCTTCTGAACAACTCATTCTGTATCTGTTTCGCCATTTATAAAAGTAAGTTTGTATCTAGATATAGAAATAGACTTATACACAGAGTTATATTTCTTAGACAATTCTTAGCATTGTTATGAGAAAGAAATTAAATTAAAAGGAATATGTATCTTTAGAAAATTAATAGTGTACCCACATACTTATTATTTTCAAAATACTAGAAATTCTACTGTGTAGCCATATTCTTTGTTGGAAGTTGGATTATGACTCCAATATTCACATTCATCTTCCCAATTTTAGTATGATGTTTTAAGAAAATTCCAAATTACTTTATGCAAAATTTGTTGAAGTGTGTAGCACTGTATTTAGTGTTCCTGCTTCAGTAAAGAAAAATGCATTGCCTTTGTAATATCCCCTCTAGACAATTCTCCTACACTTCCATTTGTGAGCTAAATATTATTGTATATCAGACCTATTTTTAGGTAAATCAAGTATGTTAGATTTGAGAATGGAATGAAATGAGATATTCATAAGCCATTTGGCAGTTAACAAAAAAGTTTACATAGCAGAAGGATCCAGCACTACTTGATTTGAGATCAATTTCTCTGAATACATGTTGGAGACAGCTTTTAATTCCTCATGAACAGGCTTTTGTCCTTGGTCCACAGGAAACTATGTTAGGAGTGTGAGACTTAATTTCCTAAGTAAATTAAGTCTTGGAGGCAATTTCAATTTGTTTTGGGGGTTTTGTTTGTTTCTTTGGAAAAATTAGTCTAGCCTACATGATAGATAAAAACAGCTAGGTGGCACCATGGACTGAACTCTGGGCTGGAAGTCAGAAAAATGCATTTTTCTGAGTTCAAATATGGCCTCAGTTACTGAGCAAGTTGCTTAATACTGTTTGCCTCTGTTTCCTCATCTGTAAAAGGAGCTGGAGAAAATAGCAAAGCATTCTAGTATCTCTGGAAAACCAAAAGAAAGCCTCAAGTCAGGTCACAAAGAGTTGAAAACAACTGAAGTGACTGAATATTAACAATGACAATAACAAACATGACAATATTTTTCTCACCAGAGATCTCCATGAAGTCAGTGCTCCTCTCAGGTTCTAAGATATCCTGGAGCTGTGCACTTCTAAAATTCTACATCACAACCCATCTCAAGTAAACTTTTCCTTAGCAGTCAGCCAGAAAACAGAATCTAAGTCAATGGTACATCAATGTTATACTAAGAATAGCAGTAATTATAAACATTCCTAGCCCTACAAATCTAGGGCACACTCCCCCATAAATATGCACAACTTTTATGGGAAGAGAAAATATAGACATGGAATATAATGGCAGTAAAACATATACATTTGGCCAAAGGGATTCACCAAATTACTCTATTCTTTGAATCAAATATATAGATTGAAATTACTGTGAGATTGTTAGAAGTGCAATTTTAATTAAATTTATTAAAATGCAACCTAAGATGTCTATATTCATTTTGGACATTATTATATACTAAAAGAATGTTTGTTTAACAGTTTTGTTAAGTAACAGAAAGATAATTATTTTCTTTAAAAGTTGAAGTCATTTTTATAAGAAAAAAATGTTACTTTTTATATTCTTTATAAATGAAAAACAAGAAGTCACCTGAGAAGTTTTATTTTGAAATATATCCTACATTATAAATTTAAAGTTCTTTTTAAAGGTTCCAAATTAGGTTCAATTCACTCTTTTTTAGCAATAAATTCTCCCAAGAAGTATTTCACAACAAGTCTCATAGTTCAATAGAGTCTTAAAATAAATGTTTTATTAAAACATATCACTATTTAAAATGAAATATTTTTTCTAATTGGTGACAAAATTAAAACTGACTGCCTGCCCTTGAGGCAATGAAAGTAATGTCTTTGGTCATATAACTGCATTTTTCAATCTTCTTTGGAAAATATGGATTGCTAATTCAAATTCATAGATTTCTGTCCTGAAATGCCATGTGCAATGTATGAGGCTAAGAACTAGAGCCCACTTTACATTATATATAAAGGATCATCAATGAAGAAGAAATTTTTTGTAAAAAAAGGAATTTTTACCATTACTTTCAGTGTCATCTATCATTCTCTCCAGGGCATCCTGGGGCCAAGACAAGCAATATTAATTGTTTTTTTTTTTTAACCTAATTTCTAAAATCTATATTAAATGTCTTAGTTAATTACTAAAGTTAAATTGAAAGGAATCTTAATGATTACTTAGTCCAACTCCCTTATTTTACAGAGGAGGAAACAGATCTAGAAAAGCTACTTTTCTGTCTTTGAAATGGAGGAAGAGGGAAATAGGAGAAAAAGTTGTAAAGCATAGTAAACAACAATGCCAAGAAAATGCTGTAATGCTTTAACAGCAAAAATTCATTGGTTTGTTTATTAAACAGAAAGTCTTATTTAAATAGTTTAAGGTTAATTCTAAAAATGAATGGTCCTTCACTAATAGTTGATAAATTAAACATACAGCAACTTAAAAAGAAAATTAGCCTCACAAGATTAGAAGAGTAACAACTGTCCTTGATTTGTTTTTTGTTTTTTTTGTAAAACTGAGTTTTAGAACATATTCAATAACCTTTTCACTCAACTCCCAACAGACCCTGACATATTCAGACAATTCAGCTACTCTTTTGAAGTTAGGAAAATATATTGTTATAATGAAAATGGTCTTTCCAGAAAAGATACTCTTCTTTATATGAATCAAAGATTTAAACATTACTTTCCCTATCACAAACATTTCTGTGAGTAAAAAGACCTCAGCATGATCATTTTTCATTAATAATTGGCTGTTATTAATCATGTTAAGATTTTTTTTAAAGGGGAAGAATTATAGTTTGTGATCATTAAGCAACTTAGATCTTGCTCTGAAAGTTGATTATTCTCTTTTTGGAATGAAACAGTTGCTTTTCCAGTTAAATAATTCAAGTTAATTGAAATTGAAGTTATATCTGACTTAGTTCTTTATGATCTTCCTAAAATGACATTCTCCTACTCAAAATACTCCAGTGGTTCTCTATTGCCTCTAAGTTCAAATCTGAGTTCTTTTGTTTGGGTAATAAATCTTTTTAAACCTGGCTGCAACCTACCTTTTTAACTATTTTATGTAATACTCCCTTTCCCACACTCAAAACTCTAGTCTGTTTGGAATTTTTTCCTACACAGCATTCTTTGCACTTGTCTCTTACACATAGAATGAATTTCTTTCTCATCACCACCTCTTAGAATCCCTTGTTTCCTTCAAAACTCCATCTTATTCTACTTCTCATGATCTCCCCAGCTACTACTACAATCCCTTCAACTCCAGCAAATTTGTTTTGCATGTATTTTACATATATTTGAGGAATTCTTTATGTATATTTTTCCTTCCTAAAAGTAGAAGATGGTGATTTTAATTTTAGTGTTTGTACCTTGGCACTAGGTAGGCACTAGCAAATGTTCATACCCCCAATACCTAACATATAGTAAGGCCTTAATAAAAGCTTGTTAACAGACTAGTTGCCCTTATTTTACAATAACCTGTTCTTATACAGATATACAAGAAGTCTAGCAATTCAAAAGCTCTTTTAAAGTTATATTTAATTAGTAGTGATTGCTTATTTTGACTTCATATGTTGAAAAAATTCTATATTACTTTCTAATTAAGTTTCACCATAAAAAGCTCTGAATTTTAATCCTGATTTTGTCTTAAAGTCACAATGGTGTGATTCCCAAGAAACAAGTTCAACTTCTTATTTCTCAATTTCTTCTGTGTTTCTATGAATTCTATTTTATTTTGAGTATAAATTATTTGATCCTTTACCTTCCTTTAAACCAAAATCTTTAAGATTTTGAAAAATATGATCCATACAACATAAATGATATCAAAATAGATTCTTTCTGAATTTGAAGAGAGCAGAATTAAAGATCTGTCTCAAGAGAAACATTACAAAATCCATGTGAAATAGAACATAATAGGTCTAGTCACTAGTTGGGCTGTTTGTAAAGATATTGTTATTGTTATTGAGACAGAAAACAGGAGAAAAAACCATCTTTCTTTTCCAAACTGCTAAGCTCCCACCAACATTAATAGTAAATCAATTTCAAACATGTAAATGGGAATTTCCTTGGTGCCAAAAACTTTTTTAATGTCAATTTCATTAATAAGTTTTTAGAAAGATAACTTCTCAACAGCATTTCAATACCTGATAAAGATAGTCATTGATATTATTTGAGATAAATTAAAAATAGCTTATTCAAGCATTTTTTTCTCCTTTGTACTCTCCAAAAAATTATAATACTTTAAAAATCTCTTCAATTTAATTCAATTTTATTTTTTTCTAATTGGAATCATATAAATTATATAAATCTTCTAATAGATCTCAGTTAGTTGTCCAAAAAAAATTCTTAGCTCTGCAATGCCCTCCTGACTGAAAAAAAATGATCATTTAAAATTAATGTGAGATGATTGTAAAGAAATTTTAAAGTGATGTTTTTAATCTGTACAATTCTGAAGAGAGGTTGATAGATTTAAAGCTAGACATTTTATGAGTTAAAGAAAATACCATGAATTGTACTTTTTCATTTACTTGAGTAATTTTTTTATTCATATATTTTAGTGGGATTGACATTTTAAGAGAAATTAACACAAAGTAGTTTTGACTAATATATTTAAGTGAATTGAATTGATCCTTCTCATATTTACATGTAAATATTAAGACTTTCAAATTGAAAATCCTATCCTTTATGTGAGAATGAGAGAAATATGGGACAGATGAAAACAAATGGGTGGAATTTCCTTTATAAATTAATATGCATGTAATCCCTTCATCTCTTACAGACCTATTGTTGCAAATAAATGCATGGTAATTGAAAGTTTTAATTACTTGTACAAATTTCCAATGGCAGTCCTTTGGTGAAGACAGAGGTGATAAAAATTAAACATAAGGTTGTCTGATATTTTGGTAAAATTATTCAAAAATGTCTTGTGTCTCTTCTAGCTTAAATAATTACAAAAGGAAATGTGTTCATGAAATGTAGGTTCAAAAGAATCTTTCATACATAAAAGAAAAAACAATACAAATACAGGATTATAATAAATCTTTCTATTAATCAAAATAGACACCTGTTTAAATTTTCAAAACTGCAAAACAGCATTAATTGGAGCATAAGGAAAGAATCACAGATAAATTTAAAAAGTATTCTATGTGACTTATGTTAAAGCAAAAAAGAACAACGTTCTACTTTCTGTTTAATTAACATTCCTCTTCTAGAATCTTATGAATACATATAAAAAAGAAAAAGAAAAAAACCAGAAAATGTCAGGGGAAGAGGGTGGAAGGAGTGTTTTCTTGTTTTCCATGGCATACAGAAATCTTCACTGCACTTTCCAGTGATCTCCCTCTAGTGGAAGTTACTGATTTGCATATGATACGGGACAAAAAGCATTCATTTGTATCTGCTGTTTAATTTTTCTTCTCTGAAGTATTATTGTTGATATGGTATTTTCTGTCATGTTCTTCACATGTAACATCAACTGAGTCAGCTTTTTAAATTTTCACTAACAGAAAAATGAAATGTTATTCATTCAAATATTCAGAATCTGGTATTTATATTATTGTATAAGATGTCTAATAAATGATTGAAAATATGGATTATAGGAATGCATCATATTTAATATTCATCATTACTATATTAGGGAAAACCAAAGGAAAATTAAAATATATAAAATTGCTACAGTCCAGGTTTAGTAAAAAAAAGAACCCTGAACTTAAGATGAAAAGGACTGGATTCAGTCCTTGCTCTGTTGATGATAGTTACATGACCTTGAGCAAGACTTCATTTATCTCAGTCTGTATTTTTTTTCACTGGCAAAATAAAAGGATTTAACTAAATGATTTCTAAGACTCTTTTAGCTCTTGAATTTTGTCATATAAAATAAGCAATAAAATCTACAAAATACTTCTTTAACAAACTTATCCATTACGTTCACAAAGCAAATTAATAATTTTTGTTCTGAATTGCTGTCTGTAAACTAAATTTAATAATGTATATCCCATGATAATATTTCACATTGGGAATATCTAGATATTATATTATATATACATATATATACATATGTTAAAATTTTTAGAGATAGAATCAGTTTCTAAAGAAAAAAAAAAGGACTTTCGTAAGTCATGTCTTCATTTCAATGATTATTTAGAGAACTCAGGGCCTCTATAGATCTCATATGATTTCATCTTTTATCAGCAAAATGAAGCTTGTTTCCTTCCAATATTTTTTAGCAGATCCAAACTATTCCAATTTCCCCCATAACTGCCTTGCTGTATTTTAGGAATAAACCATTATCCAGGAAGCAAAGGTATGAGAAAAGTAGAAAAAATGATAAAATATTATGAGACTTGGGTATGCCTATGTATATCTTCTGTGTCTGTGAGGGGGAGGAGAGGAAGAAAAAGAGAGAAGCAAGTTAATTTGCATTTCTTCTGTACCTCTCTCCCATCTCTTATAATTATCCACCCCCTTCCACCCTCAAATAATCACTTCTAGTTCAGATTTCTTCCTTTTGCTTGTGTTCTCTGCATATAACAAGGAAGAAAAATAAATCTCCTTCAACAATAAATAGTAGATCAATATGAAAAAATGCTCTAATTCACTATTGAATAGAAAAATGCAAATTAAAACAACTCTGGGGTAGCATCTCACACCTATCAGATTGGCTAAAATGACAAGAAAAGATAATGGTAAATGTTGGAGGAGATGTTGGAAAACTTGGACACAACTGAATTGTTGGTGAAATTGTGAAATTCTGGAACCATTCTGGAAAGCTCTGGAACTAAGGGCTATCAAACTGTGCATACCCTTTAACCCAGCAATGCCACTACTGGGTCTGTATCCCCCAAAAAATCATAAAGAAGGGAAAAGGACCCACATGGGCAAAAATGTTTGTAGCAGCTCTTCTTGTGGTAGCAAAGAATTGGAAAATGAATAGATGCCCATCAATTGGGGAATGACTAAATAAGTTATGATACATGAAGATAATGAAATTATCATTAATATATGAATATGAAATAAGATATATGAAGATAATGAAGAATATGAAGATAAAATTCTATTAAAAATGATGAACAAACTGATTTTTAGAAAGGCCTGGAAAGATTTACATGAACTGATACTGAGCAAAACAAGCAGAAGCAGGAATACGTTGTACACAATAACAGCAAGAATGTATCATAGATGATCAACTTATGAAAGACTTGGTTCTTCTCAATGGTTCAATGATCCAAAGCAATTCCAATAGACTTTGGACAGAAAATGCCATCTGCATCCAGAAAAAGAACTATGGAGAATGAATGTAAATCAACATATGCTATGTTCACTTCTTTTTTCTGAATTTTTTTTCCTCTCCCATTGTTTTTCACTTTTGCTGATTTTTCTCTCCCAACATGATTTAAAAAGCAATGTGGGGGCAGCTAGGTGGCCCAGTGGATAAAGCACCAGCCCTGAAGTCAGGAGAACCTGAGTTCAAATATGGTCTCAGACATTTAACACTTCCTAGCTGTGTGACCCTGGGCAACTCACTTTACCCCAATTGCCTCAGCTAAAAACAACAACAACAACAACAACAATGTGTATTAAAAATAAATAATTTTTTAAAAATAATTTAAAAGCCCAGTAGATCATATGGCTAGAAACAATTAGGCTCAGACACCCTCCCCCAACTCCCATACCCATACACTCCCATATACTTTACATTCCCATATACTCCCATATACTTTATACTCCCATATACTCCCATATACTTTACACTCCCATACACTCTTCACATTTGAAGGCTGAAATCCCATATACTCCCATATACTTTACACTCCCATATACACTCCCATACATTCATCACATTTGAAGGTTGAAATCCTGTAAGCTTGATAGTGTGACTGAAGGGTTCAAGTAGGTGATACAGAGAAAATCAGAAATATCTAAAAGCATATCATAATTCAAAAAAAACTTACACTATTATGTACTAGTCCCCTCTATTATGTTAAGAATTATCTATTAGAGCATTATTCTAGGCTAGTTGACATAGAGAAAGACAAAGACCAAAAGAGAAAGACCAAAGGAAAAGAGAAAGACCAAAGTATAATCACCTTGCCCTGAAGGATAAGGGTTGAAGAAATGAAATAGACTATATGCATAGATAAGTATTATTATAGTATAGGGTGTGGTAGAAACAAAGGAGATAACCAAACACATTGCTTACATTTTAAGTATTTAAGAACAAAGAAATAAAAAAAAAATTTACTAAAGAAAAGATCAAGGAAGTGGCAATTGAACTAAATTACAAAATGAATATTTTTAAAGTTAGAGATGACTTCATTCTAGGAATAAGGAACTGCAGCTTGTTGACTGGTGGTGAAACAAAGCTGGAAAATTAGGCTGGGGACATTAAGGAAGGGCCTTAAATTCTAGGCTAACAAATTTGTGGCAATTGGGAATATTTTAAGAGGGGTTCTAAGGTCAGCATTTTCTTTTGCTCCAGTTCATTGTTGAGAGGAAATGAGACTCTTGCAAGTCATGCAAATACCTAACAAAAGAGGGGCTTTATTTTGCTGTAACACAGTAAAAATACACAAAGACACTCAGGTACTCAGCTTTACTGAATATCCACACCTCATTTTCATCTGGATATTGTGACTAGTCAAAAAATCACAAAGGTATGAAGACCTGTATGGTCTCAGGTACACCCAACCACACGTGGCTGAAAATTTAGTACCCCCATACAAAGAAGCTGTATCAAGGAAGATAAGGTGAATCAGGTTTCATGGAAGGAGGAAACTGTCAAGAAAATCAGGGGATCATTTGTCCTTTAACAGTGAGTTACTGAAGAAAAATTTAGCAAGTAAGTGACAAGGTTAAAATTAAATCTTGGGAAATTTATACTGACAACTTCATGAAAGGTGGATTGTAGAAGGGAGAAATTAAAGAAAAAACTAATTGGGAGATAATTATAGTAAATCAGGGGATGAGGGACTTAACAAGGTTAGTGGCAATACGTAATATACTATTGTATATATTCAGAATATGTTGTAAAGGCAGAGAGATATGATAAAAAGAGTGAAGAAGAATCAAAATCACTTCAATATTTCAAACCTGAGTGACTATAAAAGTGTTATTATT
Organism: Myrmecobius fasciatus; assembly: GCA_023553655.1. Classification (NCBI taxonomy): domain Eukaryota; kingdom Metazoa; phylum Chordata; class Mammalia; order Dasyuromorphia; family Myrmecobiidae; genus Myrmecobius; species Myrmecobius fasciatus. The sequence goes on along the minus strand of JAJPUD010003292.1, from coordinate 232,212 downwards.
ATCAATAAAATAGAGGAGCTTAAAAGCGCTGAATTCTATTTGGAGTATATGTAATGGGCAAGCTAGATGACATAATGGATAGAGTGCCATACCTGATGTCAAAAAGGCTCAATTTCCTGAGTTCAGATCTGACCTTATGCACTTATAAGATGTGTGACCTTGTGCAAATTATTTATCTCTCTTTACCTCAGTTTGCTACCTGTAAAATGAATTGGAGAAGGAAATGGCAAATCATTCCAGTATCTTTGCTAAGAAAACCCCAAATCTTTGCTAAGAAAAACCACAATACCTAAATACAACTGAAATGATTGAACAACAAAAATTTCACATGGCAACAGGTTATTTTAGATGTCCAGAAAGTCTTTGGAGATTTGAGATTAGGATTGTGAGGATAGATTAGGAATTGATGAAAATCATTTGGAAGTCATCTCCAAAGAAGTGATAATTTAACCGATGGGAACCCACATGGATTGAGTAGGGGGAGGACAATGACCTTGTAAGGGGAACCAAGAAGGAATAGTCAAATAGAGAGGAGGATAATGAACAATGTCATGAAAGTCAATGTAAGAAAATGTATTTAGAAGGAGGAGGTGGACAATTTAGTTTAAAACTTCAGAAAAGTTATGGAGGATAAATACTGAAAAACCTATTGTAAATTATGATATTTTTGACAAGCTTCAACAGAGCAGTGGAATCAGAAGATAGTAAATGGTTGAGAAGAGGAGAGGGACAATGTGTAAATTACTCTTTCTAGAATTTTACCTATTATGAACTAAAGGGAATTAAGTGCTACCTAATATAAATTATCTTGGCACTACTCACCATACTCTCTTGAAATATATTTATTATTCTTTGCATTTGTGTAGCTCCATGTATGGATACCTTGTAAAATTAATACCAAGGAAAATATCTTGAGCCAAAATATTCAGATTCACTAAAATTACATCAATAATAATATAAAGGTCGGTTTTAAGTATCAAAATGTACTGGTTGTGACTGTGGTTTTCTTTTAAAAAAATGAAAAGAAGAGAAAAAGAAAAGTTTTCCATTCATATGCACTCCAAAGCATGATTAACTTGGACCAGAGACTATAAAATTACCAGTGTTTGTGTTTTTTTTTATTGCTACATAATTGAAAAGCTCTCAGAGGATACTTAACATTTCATATAAACAGGAGCTACTGCATTTATACTGTTTAAGTATAGCTTATCATAACATCATTAATAACTTGAGGTAATTTTTGGCAACTTATAAAAACATAATATAAATCTATTGACAGCAAAAGAATCCTATAATTTTCAAGAGATATTTTGTCTTCCATGTTCAGCCCTATTTCCTATTAAAAAACAAAGAATCCATAAATACATGGATTTCTCCTATATCTCTGTGCAAATGCAGACATTTGGAATTCATAATCACCAATGGCACTATGCATTATCAAGCAACTAAAAAAAATTGATAAAGGTCTTTGGATTTAGTTTTGTCTAGCTATGTATAGTAAAGTTAATTGAATTAATGGAGAAGAATTTAGGCTATTTAGATCCAAGCAAGAATAAAATTTTTTGGTCTCATCTTAGGGCGAATTAGGCTAATGCAGTCCTCATGAAGTACTTTTTCATGCAAGTAAAACTAAACTATTCAATTAATATCACACAATGGACTTTTAAAGATAAATCTTACTTAATATAAAGCCTACCTATAAAGAACTATCCCTGGGATTATTTCCTATGTAGGTCCTTTTGTGTCATTCTTCCATGATTATAATTTTTAGGAATATTCCTATAAATTAGAGAATTATTATAATTTTGATATCAGATTCTCCTCCCCTTCCCTTCTTTTACACTAAAGATATTTTAGCTTGTTGTTGAGCTGTCCACATGGAATTATTTAAAATTTTAGTGTTAAGCTAGATTTTTTTTTATTATTCCCACCATTTCCTGATGAATGATAGTGAGAAAGAAAAAGAAGTGAATATTTATTGACTTCCAACTCAGTCCTATCTCTAATCATGCTATATCACAACCATCAAACCAAGCTCTATCCACTGACTCAGTGGTTAAGATTAATATCCTAATTCCTCCCCACCCCTTGCATCCCATACAAGTTGGGCATGTTTTCTTTTTTTTAAGTATTGAAATAATACACTATGTTTAGTTGGTTCAGGGGACTTAAAAGCTCAGACTGTAGACACACTTCTCTATTTACTGGGTAACAAAACAATCAAGAGGAGCTCCAGACCAGTCTTCCGATGCTTGGCTGGTAGATCATAATAGGTAGTTCATGCAAAGGAACTTCACTCAGCTAAGTCAACTAAAGGTTTCTTCAATGCTCATTCTTGTGAAATATCCTTCTCCTATGCTATGCCTAACTAAACCTCTTTTGTTCACTGTTGAATTACCTCCAAATGTCACTTTATCCTAATATTGAAACAAAACTACAAGTGGACTAACCTGAATCAGGCCAGCCCAAAATATACCTGGCATCAAAGGAATATAGTTTAATCTATGGTTGAGACCTTAGGGTAAGAGAAACAACACCTTGAGGATGTTGAATTTACCACAAATTTACACAAATCCAGAAAAAAATGGAACTAGCATTGCAATCAAGAATCATTTACCCAGCAAAACTGAATATAATCCTTCAGAGGAAAAGATGGTCATTCAATGTAACAGATGATTTTCAAGCATTCATAATAAAAAGACCAGAGCTGAATGGAAAATTTGATTTTCAAATACAGGACTCTGGAGAAGCACAAGGAAATAATCAGGAAAGTGATATGATAAAGCATTTAATAAGGTTTATTTGTTTACATTCCTACATGAGAAGATGATACTTGTAACTCATTAGAATGTTCTCATTATTATGGCAGTTAGAAGGAATAAATACAGACAGAGGGCATGGGTGTGAGTTGAATATGAAGGGATAGTATCTTTTTTTTTTTAATTGATGAAATTAAGTGATTAGAGAGGAATGAACTGGGTGAAAGGGAAAGGAAGAAATGGAATGGTGCAAATTATCTGCCATTAAAAAAAAAGAGTCAAGAAAAAGCTTTTACAGTGAATGGGGAGAAGAAGAGAGGAGGAATGAGTGAACCTTACTCTCATCAGAACTGGCTTAAATAGGAAGCATACTCAATATGGGGACAAAAATCTATCTTACCCTACAGGAAAATAGGAGGGAAATGGGATATGGGAAGAGAGGGGGGATGATAAAAAAGAGCACATTGAGGGAGGGAGTGGTCAGTAGCAAAACACATTTGAGGAGAGTGAAAGGAGAGAGTGAATAAATGGGGAGGAAGGATACAATTAGCAATAGTAATTGTAAAAAAAAAGTTATCTGATGGAATATTATTGTTCTCTGGAAAATGATGAACAGGATACTCTCAGGAAAAAAAAAAAAAAACCTGGAAAGTCCTGCATGAATAAAGTGAAATACACTGTATACAAAGTAATAGCAATGTTCTGGGATGACCAGCTGTAAATGACTTTGTTATTCTCAATAATACAATCATCCAAACCTATTCTGAAAGACTCATGATAAAAATCCTATCCATACCTAGAGAAGGAATTAATCGAGTCTGAATGTAAATTGAAACATTCTCTATTACTCTTTCGATATCTCTATTTTTAACTTAATTTTTCTTGAGGTTTTTTTATTTTCATTAGGGTGGTAGATCTATGCTTTCTTTCATAACTTGATTGTTAAGGAAATTTTTTGCATAACTTCACAAGTGGTTTCTTAATTGTGGGTGGGGATAAGGGAGAGAAAGTAGAACTCAAAAATCTTAAAAACAAATGCAAATAAAAAATTGTTTTGAATGTAATGGGGGAAAATATTAATAAATAAAATAAAATAATTTACCACAAATCAATAAGAATTTGGAGATTGATTTTTATATGTAATTTGATTAGGGCCATTTCTACCTAAGCTTATTTTCAAACTTAGAGAAAAGTCACTTGTGGATTGTACCAAGAATCTGTCAAAAACCCTGTAACATATTTGCTTCCCATCATCCTCCATTATAGCCAGTGGATTGATTCAATTCTACAAATATTTATTAAACACTTAGTTTATATAGATCATCATGGCCTACATTGTGTGAGATTCAAAGTTTAGATAAAACATGGAGCCTTTTTTAAAGCAGTTTGTAGTAAAGAAGTTGGATAAAGCAAAATATAAAAATAACTATAATTATTCAATAATAACTATAATATAAAATATATGATAAGTACATGAGAGGACATAAGCATCAGAGAAGTATATATACTTGCATATAAATACAGGCTGAGATGGACTATAAGGAATAGTTGAGATTTTAACAAGAAAAAGGAATATTCTAAGCATGGGGAATAATTAAATGACAACAAAAATAAAGAAACTATAGCATATGTATATAGGAAAATAAATAGTTCAGTTAACTAGATTGGTAGCAGATTATGGAAGGCCTTGAATACAAAGCTTTGGGGTAGTAAATAGAAAGAGACTGAAGGGCTTGGACCAAAAGAATGGTATTAACATATCTATTCAAAAGAAGATTGATAAAGTTGCAATCAGTGTTAAGACTAGATTGTAATGGAGGACAAAAAAAAAAGGAAGATGGAAAGCCCCTAAGAATCTATTCAAATCCTTTTACCCAATGGTCACACCATTATGATTCTACTTTTAAAAAAAAATTATAAAAATACAGAATCTCAGAGTTGTAAGTGACTATAAAAACTATATAAGCCAACAAACTTCTGAATATGAAGTTCCCTACAGAAACTAACTACCGGGACTTCCTTCCGGGGGTGGAGCCATGGTGGCAGAGATCAGACAGGATTCTCTGTAACCTCCTCTAACCTCCCCTCAAACCAACAAAATATGAAGCCTCTAGACTGATTCTGAAGCAAAAAAATCCACAATATCCGGAGAACAACACGATTCTAGAAGAAGATACTCTGGAAGAACCTCAAAACAGGTCTGTTTTAATGGGGCAGGGGGTGGCCTACTGAACCCAGACTGCAGGACAGGGAGACCGGGGCAGGGAGCTGGAACAGGAGTCAAAACAGGAGTGGGAGCGTTGTGCTTTTCACACACCTGGGAGTCTTCTGCGAGCCTCTTGGAACAATTTGCCCTGATTGTGGGCAGGTGGTTTGGAGGGTCTGCCTTTTGAGGGGGATAGATTGTGAACCACTGAACCCCTGATGAGCATCGTAACTAGCTGCCATTACACAGCACCTTAAAGCAATCAATCAAACAACAGGTCTGATAAGCACCAGAAATAATTCAATCAGCGGAGATGCCCAGCCCCTGACATAATTCAATCAGCAGAACTACCCAGTTCCTGAAATAACTCAATCAGCAGAACTGCCCCAGGGCAAATTAAAGCAGCTGTCCCACCTTTGCCCTAAACAGACCTCACACCTTTAAAAAAAAATGAATAAAAAACCAAAAAGAGCTCTCACCATAGACAGCTTTTATGGAGAGAGGGAAGAACAGACCTCAAATCCTGAGGTCCCTAAAGGTAAAGCAACTCCAGAAAAAGCCCCAAAGAGAGACATAAATTGGTCTCCATGTCACAAGGCTTTCTTTGAAGATTGCATAAAAAATCTTAAAAGAGAGTTAGAAGAAACATGGGGAAATGAAATGAGATCACTGCAAAATAAAATAGAAAAAATGGAAAAAGAATGCAGTGAACAAAAAAATGTAATTGGTCAATTGCAAAAGGAACTAAAAACAGTAACTGAAGAAAATAAGACATTAAAAATTAGAATCGAACAATTGGAAATTAATGACTCATCAAGACTTCAAGAATCAGTTGAACAAAAACAAAAAAATGAAAAGATAGAGAAAAACATGAAATATCTCCTAGGAAAAACAACTGACCTGGAAAATAGATCTAGGAGAGACAATCTAAGGATTATAGGGCTTCCTGAAAGCCATGATGAAAAAAAGAACCTGGACACTATATTCCAGGAAATCATAAAAGAAAACTGCCCTGATATTTTACACCCAGAAGGCAAAATACTCCTTGAAACAATCCACCGATCACCTCCTGAAAGAAACCCAAAAATTAAGTCCCCCAGAAATATCGTGGCTAAATTCCAGAACTATCATACCAAGGAAAAGATATTACAAGAAGCCAGAAAGAAACAATTTAAATATCGGGGAGCTACAATTAGGATCACACAGGACCTAGCAGCTTCTACTTTGAAGGATCGAAGGGCCTGGAATCAGATATTCCGAAGGGCAAAGGAACTTGGATTACAGCCAAGAATAAGTTACCCAGCTAGAATGAGCATTATCTTCCAGGGAAGAAGATGGTCTTTCAATGATATAGGAGAATTTCACCTATTTCTACTGAAAAGACCAGAACTGAACAAAAAATTTGATCTACAAACACAGAACACAAGAGAAACATAAAAAGGTAACAAGAAAAAATAACTCTTCAGAACTATATTTATGTTATAGATACTTATAGAATGAGGGTTGATTTTATGAATTGATTATTACATTATGATTATGATATGATTACTGTGATTTTATGATTATTATCATATGATTACTGTGATTTTATGATTATTATTATATGTTTATTGTGATTTTATGAATCTTATGATATGATAAACTGAAAAAGAAATTAGAGGTAGAAAAGGGATAACACTGGAAGAAGAGGAAAAGGAGGTAAAATAAGGGAAATTACATCTCATGTAGAGGCAAAGAAAACCTATAATGATTGAGGGGAGAAAAGGGAGGGGAATGAGAAATGGGTTAATCTCCATCTCATCAGATTTGGCTCAGAAGGAATAATAGACGTACTTATAAGGAAACTGGAGGGAAAGGGGAGAAAAAGGGGGTGGGTGGGGCTCTAAAGGGGAAGGATTGTTTGAGGGAAGTGGTTTTCAAAAGCAAAATAGTAGGGAGGAGGGAAAGGGGATAAGAAAGAGAAAAGCATAAGTTAGGGTAAATAAGATGACAGGAAATACAGAATTAGTTATTTTAACTGTGAATGTGAATGGAATGAACTCTCCCTTAAAGCAGAAGCAGATAGCAGAGTGGATTAAAAACCAGAATCCAACAATATGTTGTCTACAAGAAACACATCTAAAACATAGAGATACATACAGGGTGAAGGTAAAAGGCTGGAGCAGAATCTATTATGCTTCAGGTGAACAAAAAAAAGCAGGGGTAGCAATCCTGATCTCAGACCAAGTAAAAGCAAAGATAGACTTAATTAAAAGAGACAAAGAAGGAAATTATATCTTCCTAAAGGGTACCATAGATGATGAAGCAGTATCAATACTAAACATATATGCACCAAGTGGTATAGCATGGAAATTCCTAGAGGAAAGGTTCAGAGAGATGCAAGAAGAAATAGACAGCCAAACTATAATAGTGGGGGATCTCAACCTCCCTCTCTCAGAACTTGATAAATCAAACCACAAAATAAATAAGAAAGAAGTAAAGGAGGTAAACAAAATGTTAGAAAAGTTAGGTATGATAGATCTTTGGAGGAAATTAAATGGAGACAGAAAGGAGTTTACTTTTTTCTCAGCAGTCCATGGAACTTATACAAAAATTGACCATGTGTTAGGACACAAAAACCTCAAAATCAAATGCAGGAAGGCAGAAATAATAAATGCATTTTTTTCAGATCATGACGGAATAAAAATCACATGCAATATAAGGCCAGGAGAAAATAGACCAAAAACCAATTGGAAACTAAATAATTTTATTCTAAAGAATGAATGGGTGAAACAGCAAATTACAGACACAATTACTAATTTCATTCAAGAGAATGACAATAATGAGACCACATACCAAAATTTGTGGGATACAGCCAAAGCGGTAATAAGGGGAAATTTTATATCTCTAGATGCTTATTTGCATAAAATAGAAAAAGAGAAAATCAATGAATTGGGCTTGCAACTAAAAAAGCTAGAGAAAGAACAAATTAAAAACCCCCAATCAAATACCAAACTTGAAATCCTAAAAATAAAAGGAGAGATTAGTAAAATTGAAAGTAAAAAAACTATTGAATTAATAAATAAAACTAAAAGTTGGTTTTATGAAAAAACCAACAAAATAGATAAACCTCTAGTTAATTTAATTAGAAAAAGGAAAGAGGAAAATCAAATTGTTAGTCTCAAAAATGAAAAGGGAGAACTTTCCACCAATGAAGAGGAAATTAGAGCAATAATCAGGAGTTACTTTGCCCAACTGTATGCCAATAAATTTGATAACCTAAGTGAAATGGAGGAATATCTACAAAAATATAGATTGCCCAGATTAACAGAAGAGGAAATAAATTACTTAAATAGTCCCATTTCAGAAAAAGAAATAGAACAAGTCATTAATCAACTCCCTAAGAAAAAATCCTCAGGACCAGATGGATTTACATGTGAATTCTACCAAACATTTAAAGAACAGTTAACTCCAATATTATATAAACTATTCGAAAAAATAGGAAATGAAGGACTCCTACCAAACTCTTTTTATGATACAGACATGGTACTGATACCTAAACCAGGTAAAACAAAAACAGAGAAAGAAAATTATAGACCAATCTCCTTAATGAATATTGATGCAAAGATCTTAAATAAAATATTAGCAAAGAGATTACAGAAAATCATTCCTAGAATAATACACCATGACCAAGTAGGATTTATACCAGGAATGCAGGGATGGTTCAATATTAGGAAAACTATTAACATAATTGACTATATTAATAACCAAACTAACAAAAACCATATGATAATCTCAATAGATGCAGAAAAAGCATTTGATAAAATTCAACATCCATTCCTATTAAAAATATTAGAGAGTATAGGAATTAATGGACTTTTCCTTAAAATAGTCGGTAGCATCTATTTAAAACCATCAGCTCGCATCATATGTAATGGTGATAAACTGGAACCATTCCCAATAAGATCAGGGGTGAAACAAGGTTGTCCACTATCACCATTACTGTTCAATATTGTATTAGAAATGCTAGCCTTGGCAATAAGACAAGAAAAAGAGATTAAAGGAATTAGAGTAGGTCATGAGGAAACCAAATTATCACTCTTTGCAGATGATATGATGGTCTACTTAGAGAACCCTAGAGAATCAACTAAAAAACTATTAGAATTAATCCACAACTTTAGCAAAGTTGCAGGATACAAAATAAATCCACATAAATCATCAGCATTTTTATACATCACCAACAAAATGCAACAGCAAGAGATACAAAGAGAAATTCCATTCAAAATAACTAT
>JAJPUD010003292.1:182133-212976 GCA_023553655.1 Myrmecobius fasciatus | reverse complement strand
GGGGGGGAGGGAAAGGAAAAGCTTTGGAAAAAAAAAGGTTTTTTTGCAAAGGTCAATGTTGAAAAGTCACTCATATGTTTTGCAAATAAAAAGCTTTATTAAAAAAAAAAAAAAGAAAGAAACTAACTACCAAGAAAGACAGCCCATACTACTTTTCAAGAGATCTAATTTTTAGTAGAATTTATCCATATATCATATGGATATATGACTCATAGCCCTCTGTCCCTCACAGCCAAGGAAAACAGTTTCTCAACAGTGCTTCAAATATTTGAATGTAATACTCATGTCTCTTATCATTCCTTTTTTCATGAGGTTAAACATCCTCAATTCTTTTGACTCATATCCAAATTCCAGCCTTAAGTCTCTTCATGATTCTTCTTCTGGCTATTTTAGATTTGGTCAAGTATCCCAAAAATATTAAATAAAATTGCATACAATTCTCTATATGTGATCAGATCACAATATATTGGAACTATCACTTGAATTCCAAATACCATTTATATAATGGAAGCCAGCACCTCTTTTCCTACAATATCTCTTTTGACAGATACTGAACTTGTAGTTCACTAAAACCACTATCTCATTTTTAGAATCAATTTGTCAAACTATGTTTCCCCCATATTGTACTCAACCAAAAATAAGACTTCGACCTCTAAGATTCCTTTCAGATCAAAATCTGTAATTCTGTGGTTTAACATATATCTATTAAATGAAATTTCATTATTCTAGTGAGTTGAGTTGTGTAAGAGTCTGTCATCCATTGTGTTAGCTATTCCTTTCAGCTTCAAATCACCTACAAATTCATTATATCAAAATCTGTAACTCTGTAATTTAACACAAATATATACATTTATCCAAGTCATTGATAAAAATGTTAAACAGCCTAAAACAGACATCACTGGAGAACTCCACAAGAGACCATCCCAATTTTGACTCTGACACATTATTAACAATTCTTTGGGCTCCATTATTAAACTATATCTGAATTTGCCTAATTGAATTATGATCTAAGCAATAGTTCTTCAAGTATAAATTCTAAGGGGAACCTGAGAACTTTTCAGGGTAAAACTATTTTCAAAATAATAGTAAGACATCTTACTTTTCCAATATAGTAAATGTAAATAGATATAACCCACACAAACAAAAACTCTTTGGAACATCCTCAATAATTTTTAAGGAGTATAAATGGGTCCTAAGAGAAAAAATTTTCAGAATATCTGATCTAGCTTGTGCTTCTGAGGCTTATCTACAAGAATGTCATGAGAAATTTTGTCAAATTCTTTGCTAATATCTTGTTCTATTGTTTTTATGGTATTATAATACCATTCTAGTAACTCCATTGAAAATTAATATTGCTGAAACTTTGCTGGATCTTAATGATAAATGCAGCTGGATGGCATAGTGGATAGAGTGCTGGATCTGGAATCAAGAAGACTTACCTTCCTGAGTTCAAATCTGGCTTCAGACACTTAGTAGCTGTATGACTCTGGGCAAGTCCTGTAACCCTGCTGGCCTCAGTTACCTCATCTGTAAAATGAGCTGGAGACAGAAAGACAAATCACTCTAGTATCTTCACCAAAAAAACCCATATGGGGTCAAGAAGAGATGGATATGATTGAAAAGTAGCACAATAACAACAACAATGATCAGTCCTATGTTTTAAAGTAATCATAAACTATCTTCTTAATACCATGATCTTGTATTGTTCAGTGGGTTAAAATCAATATTCCTAGCCCAGAGTTCAAAGACTCCATCTTCTTCCATTTTCCTATTTTCTGCAGACTTTTGAAGATAATTGATGATGGGTCAGCAATAGAATCAAAATGGAATCTTTTGAGTAGGGTTCAATGCTCTCTTACCATCTTCCAAACTATTTGGGGTTTCAACTCCTTTTTAACCATGTTTGTCCTATCCTTCTTGTCCAAAAATCATAGTTAATAGAGAAAACACAAGCAAAATCATATCCAAGTTGTTTTGCTTTTTGTCTACCATTTAATGTCCTCATCCCCTTCTTCCTGAACAATGGGCTTAACACTTCTTAGATTTTCTTTTTGCCTCAAGATTGTTTAAAATAACTCTTTTAGTTATCCTTAGCATTCATTAACAATCTCAGTTTAATCTTAACATTAGAATTCCTGACACTATATTCAAAGAACCATGCTACTCTTTCATATACATACTTCATTACCTGCATTTGTTTCCATTTTTTCCACATTTTTTTAACCTAAAAGTTAATTAAGTTCCTTCAGCATCTTTTTTTCTAATTCCTTATGCAATCTTTTTAGACGTTTTGTTTCTCTACCCAATTAAGTTATATCTACTTTGATCTTCAGAATTTCATTTTTAAGTTTTTCATCCATCCTTGTCTGATTTCTTCTATGAAATTGTTGGTCATGAAGAATGATTGTCTCATATACTCTCAAATGTTATTTTATCTATCACTTTTTTCCCCTAATTCTTTTTTAAGTGATATTTTATGATGTTGAATGAAGGAAGAAGAATCAGGAAAATGTTGCACACAGCAACAGCAAAATTGTGTGATGAACAAGTATAATAGACAGCACTTCTCAGCAATTCAGTAATCCAAGGCAATTCTAATAAACTTTGGATGGAAAATGCTATTCCCATCCAGCAAAAGAATTATTGAAACTTAATATGGCTCAAAGCATACTATTTTCTCCTTTTCCCCTCTTTTTTTATTTCTCATAATTTTTTTTCTTTTTGTTCTGATTTTTCTTTTCCATCATGAGTCATATGAAAAGATGTTAAAAATTAATGAACACATATAACCTGTTGTAGATTGCTTGCTAGGGTGGGTAAGAGAGAAGTAAGAGAGGAAGAAGAAAAATAAAATTTGGAACTCAAAATCTTACAAAAAATGAAAGTCAAAAATCATCTTTATGTGTAATTGGAAAAATAATAAACTATTAAAATAAAATTTAAAAAAAGAAAAAAGAAATCTAAAATTCTAAAATAAAATAAAAATAAACTGGTAGAAAAATTCTAAAAGGAGGATAGTTTAAATCAAGAGAGAAGAATAATTTCAGAAAACTATTTTGAAGTAAAAGATAGTCACCAAAAATATTAAAATAAATATCACATATGTGAGGGGGAGAGAAAAAATAATCCTGCCTATTTGTCTTTTTTGAAATATATCTTTCTGAAGTCAAGGATCCATGTTAGATTATGGTCAGATTTTATTTTCTTTATCATATATTGAAAGATGAATAGTCACTTCTTCCTATGGTTTCTATCATTTTGACTTTAACACCCACCCTGTCACTTTCTACATCTTTTGAAAAATAATCAGTAAAGTTCATCAAATTTTGAGTTGATCTTATTTCAGCAGAGAATTTAAGCAGCTGTCCAGATTATTAAACTACCATACCTTGATCATGTCATCATTATGCCAACTTTGAGATTTATTTCCCAAACTAAACTATTTCCTCTTTCTATTGGATATTATATAGTTTTCCCCCATTATCCATATTGATCTTATTTCCTATTAATTTTTTTTTAATTTCCAAATATACCATCCTTTCATACGCAGTGAACTATCTTTTCTGAGAGAAAAAAAAGTTCAGCCAATTAAAATGATCTAAATCTGATACAACCATTGTTTAGTTTCTCTCCTCTGCAAAAAAAGAGAATTCTCCATTTATCTTGACCTGAACAATTGCTATTTCCACTATTATTTCTTGGATTCCTCAACAGGTTATACTTTTTCTTAGTATCCAGTGCTGTTATCTCTCCCCACCTCCAATCAATACATCCTTCCAGCATCATAGGTTCCATCCCATATCAAGTTTATCATATTGAAGCTGGTATTTGCTTCTTTCAGCTACTAATTCTAGTTTACCCTTTTATTACCCATTTTATTCTTTGCATTTCTGCACAAACATCTGAGGATTTTATTTGTTTGTCTTGCAGGCTTCTGTATTGGTATTTTCTCCTATGTATTTCAGGTTCTGACTATTACTTTTATTTTCTATTCTGTACTAAAGCTACTAATCTCTATAGTATCTGGGTTGGATGACATATATTGGAAGTTAGCTTTCCCCACCCCAAGCCACTTCAAAAAGCAAAATTTACCTATACAAAATTTTTTATAGTAGTATTATTTATGGTAGAAAAATCTAGACATATGCCCACTATCTGGGCATGGCTCAACAAAGTATGATATATGAATAAAATGAAGTATGCAATAATAAATTTAAAGTATAAAGTATACAAAGAATCATGGGAAAAAAATATACAGTAACCTAAAATGAAGAAAACAAAAGCAGAACTAGGACATTATGCACACTAACAGCAATAAATTCAGGAAAACCTCACAAAATGAAAAAAAATTACTGTTTTTAAAGTTAATTGTTCATATGTAGTCATACAAATAAAGGATTATAGCCTTGTAATCGTATTGATTCTTGTCTGAGCAAGACAAGAATACATGTTTTTCTTGATGGTTACTAAGTAGATGCATAAAAAGAAGATATTGTAATTATCTGAGTGGTTGGCAAGTGAAGATCTATGTAAAGATTTTTGCAATGAGAATAAAGATGCTTGTTATTATTGTTTAATCATGTCCAACTCTTCTTGACCTCTTAGGGGTTTTCTTGGCAAAAATACTGGATTAGTTTGCCATTTCCTACTACAGCTCCTTTTATATATGAGAAAACTAAAGCAAACATGGATACATCCTAGACTTGCACAGTTACCCAACTAATAAGGTCTCTTGTGAACTCAGATCTTCCTAACTACAAACCCAGTGCTCTATCCACTGTGCCACCCAATTGTCCTATAAAGAGGAGAAAACTCAAACTAAATAGGTTTAAATAGTATTAGATAGATAGATAGACAGACAGACAGACAGATGGAGTTATAACTTTTTAATTATAATAGGATTGATAGAATTTAACAACTTAATCTAGGAAATGAGAACCACTAAAAAGTCAATAATAATTACAAGCTCAATAACAAACTGGTTAATTGATGTTCAGAGGATGTTTTGGATCAGAAATTTAAATTCTGAAGAGACCTTAGAGTCTAGCTAGTTCAATCCTATCATTTTACATATAAGAAAACTGAAGCCTAAAAAAGTGAGATGATTTATCCAAGGTCACATATGATCTGACTCTAAATCTTGGATTCTTTTCATTGCAACAGTTTGCTTCTCCTATAGGTCCTATTAAGACCTATTTGGAATTTTTTTTTTAAGCTATCCTACATATAGGGGATTTCTGAATTCCTTCAGACATGGCTTCTGGAAAATCATCTAGATTTCCCATGTCTCCTTAAATAAGAAATGAGAGGGGCAGCTAGTTGGTGCCGTAGATAGAGCACCAGTATTGAAGTCAGGAGGACCTGAGTTCAAATCTGGCCTTAGACATTCAACACTTCCTAGCTGTGTGATCCAGCAAGTCACATAACCCCCATTGCCTCAGCAAAAAAATAAATAAATAAGAAATGAGGTTGACCCCCCACAAATTCAAATGAGATGAAATTTGCAAACCTACTGCAGCCTAATGTCAAAATATATTAAATTAAGAAGGATAAGCTAATTTAGGAGAAAAAATATAATAAATATGGGACAAGTTAAATTGGAGGTCTCGTTGGGACATAGAGAAAATTTTTATTTTCACAATAATTCTATATCTATCTTTTAATGGGTGTGACTAATTGTAATAAAAAGTGAGATCCAATATCAATTTGAGGGAGGGATAAGTAAAACCTTGTCTAGCCACCAATAATACCTATCAATAATAATAAACATTACTACTAAAAACAAGAACCATGTCAAATAGCACTTCAGGGATTGAAAATCACTTAATGATTTCATTTGCTCTTAGAAGTATTTGGAGCTTTCATATATTTCTAGAGTGTTCAAGATCCTGTAATGTCACCTTACACAAAGGATCTCCTGAATGTTTCACTACACATAAAATGTTTCACAGAATATAAAAATGAAAAAAAAAGGCATTTGTCCAATCTGCATACGCATATTCTTTATCTTAGAAGCATGTAATTAATTGCTGAATGCTGGCTAAGACTATGCTAACAGAAAAAAAACATCACCTTTGTCAAACCATTTCTAGAATGCTGTGTCTAATTCTATTACATTTTTGTTAAGACATGTTGGAGAGTGTTTAGAAGATGGTGACCAGAAGGATAAAGAATTATCAGATTGTGCCATATGTGAAGAGATTGAAAGAAATAAATATGTTTATCCTGTAAAAGATTCAAAGGGAACTTAAGAAAGTAATTAGGTGGCTCATGAATAGAGCATTGTGCCTGGATTTAGGAAAACCTGATTTCAAATTCAGCCTCAGACACTCAGAGACAACTAGATGGTACAATGCACAGAACATTGGCACTGAAGTCAGGAGAACCTGAGTTCAAATACAGCCTCAAGCACTTAACACTTATTAACTGTATGATCCTTAGCTTAAACCCAATTACCTCACCAAAAATAAATAAATAAGAAGAATAAAACAGGTAAATAAACTTCAAATATTACAAAGAATATTTCAGAATTGAGGAAATTATTCTCCAGGTGGTTGATTCTATAATTTTTTTCACTAAGAGAATTGTTGTAAAACAATATGCAGAATTCAAATTCTCTTAGACAATTGTGATAGTAATATTTTTCCTTTTAAACCTTTTAGGAAAGCGTTCTTTAGCTTAACAGAGAAGAGGGTAGCTAATAGGAGCTTCAACACTACCCTTCCCCCACCTCATGAGAATGTGATCTATGAATTATAACTGATTGATTAATTGAAAAAACTGTGATTATATAACCAGATTATTCCAGCTCTAAAACAGAATATTTCTTCATAAGTATATCTCACTCTCTGACCTAGTGACATAAAGAGAAGGGTTTGGGGACTAGTATTCTTCCCACTCTCTACCCCTTTGTACCTCCCACCTCAGGAAATGACTAAAAAAAGGGCAGAAGTAGGACTAATAATGCACACACCATGTCAGTCTCTAGGGTATATTATTCTGTTACTATTGGTGGTTCATGACCCAGTCCAGGAGATCCTAAGCAATCTTTAAAGCTGCTGGGGAAACTACATTAGCCAAACAGCCACAGATCATTTTGACTGAAGACAGCCACAAATTACTAATCATTGCTTTAATTTGCTCCCTACATAAAATTTCT
Organism: Myrmecobius fasciatus; assembly: GCA_023553655.1. Taxonomy (NCBI): domain Eukaryota; kingdom Metazoa; phylum Chordata; class Mammalia; order Dasyuromorphia; family Myrmecobiidae; genus Myrmecobius; species Myrmecobius fasciatus. The sequence continues at coordinate 205,817 of JAJPUD010003292.1, read as the reverse complement.
AAGTCCTGATAGATGTCACACACACAACTCCCCTCCCCCACACCCTAAAAAAAGGCATTTCCTCAAAGTCCTGACTCATGTGTATTTTCTTAATTTTAGAAAACATTTCTTTTTTCATCTTGTGAATAGATAATGGATCTGATATTAAATGAAACTGTTAGCTTCTGTAATTTAAAATGATAAATTCTCTAAGATTTATTCACTTTAAATCTTTTACTTTGTTCTCATTCATGTACCTAAATTATATAGCTTATAATAAGTATCATATATGCAAAGGGCAAAAAAAAATTCTATATACAATACATGTCTATCCTGTGTGACAGAATTTCTGTACATTGATGGATTGGTTTATGCAAATGTAGTAGGTTGGAGAAAGATCACGTTTTAATTATTAGAATAATTAATTGATCTGACTGTGGGTTCTTTTTTTCTCTGTACCTTTGCATCATCCAGGCAAAATATACTATTTTTTCCATAATATGAAATATCATTTGTAATAAAATTATGTGTGAAAAAATCTATTGATATCCTTTTTTCTGTTTAATGCTAGATCCTAGCTATTCATAGTTCTAAAAAAATATAGAAAAAAAGACTTCCATTTCATATAAAAAATTCCAACTGGAAAGAAAAAACCATTTTTAAGACGACTGAAAATATTCTTAGTTGCTAATTATGTAATGTCACCTGTTAGTGTTTGGTTGTGTGGCTATATTGTTCATATTTATTTTTTATCTTTTTAACATCATAAGTATTGCTACAGTAATAGCAATATTTTTCACTATTTCCACACTGGATGAAGAGGCCCTTCTATCCACATTGTCAAAAGAGCTCAAACTAAAAACTCCTTGAAACTTAAGCTATGCTAGCTGGAACAACAGCTAAAGGTTTCTTTTGTGCTCATTAGCACTACTGTGTCGGCTTTCTTATATTGGCAGCTTTGGATTTTGTGGAGGCAAAACCCCAAAGAAAGTTGTTACCAGCCTATATTCTACAGTTCACAGGCTCTCAAAAAAAGAACACATTAAAATTGCTAGAATCCCCCAGGGCAAATGAGGAGATTAAGTATCTTTTTCCCTCAACTGAAGCCCCCAGCAAACAAAGCTTGGTATTGTGTATTCAGTACACTATCTCTTTCTATTGCTGAAGTTTACTTCAAATCCTCCAAGATTTGAGTTTACCAAGTGTTTTGGGAGCTTTCCCAATGGTTCACTGGCACCACCACTGACAGCCATTTAAGTGTGGGAATATTTTAAAAGAACAAGATGCCCACCAAATGATTTGCCTATTACAGCAGTTCAATGGTTGCTTGCATCTTAGTATGGAGAGGGAGGGGACTCAAACAAGTTATACCATCATCTATAGAGGCCTCATCTTTCACAAGAATACAAATTAAAGTAAATAAAGCAAAGATCTGAACAACTCCTTAAATAGACAAAATATGTTACATTCAGTATAACAAAATATATACATCTGTGTATGCAAAATGCAAACACATAAACTTTTGGTGACTTGCTGCACCATTTTCCATTCTGAGGAAGAAATACTTTCAATTTTTTTCTTTTAACACAAATTTTAAATATTTACTTACCTTCATATACTTGGGTTGAAAATGAATTCCATGTCTCCAGGCCTAAGATCAAAGACCCTTTTATTCAAATTTAGCTCCAGATTTGACTTTCCAGATCAACACATCTTTATATTTTGGGATAGTATACTGAATAACATTCTAGGGCAAAACTAATAGCTTTACTTGTACCCTTAGGAAATGTTTTAGAAATTATCAGATATTGAAATAAGCAGAGATCAATAATTAATATACTTAACTGAAAGATTGTCTTCATTTAGTTCGTGGAATGCTAAAGCTAAAATTTCTAATACACAAAGTTTGAATATAGAAACTGTGAAAATTAACATAGCACTGTTATGAGAACAATGGTCTTGGAAGGGGACACTGTTAATTACTGAGATAAAAAATGTTTTAAGAATTCACATTTATAATAAATTTATAATGAATCCTTTCATATTGTTTGTCCTTTCATATACATTTTAAAGTGGTCATTATCCTTTACTCCATCTTTATTCTTTATTAATACTTGAATTATAGTAGTGTGGTATAGTAGAGGGGAGGCAGCATTGGGTTAAAGACTCAGGAAGATATGAGTTTAAGTCAAACTTGACTTGAGCAAGTCACTAACTCTCAATGCCCCAGGCCTATCTCAAAAACTGCTAAATTACAGAGAAATTTCAGGTATTGGAGTTTTCCTACACTTTCAGACTTTAAAGCTAAAAAAAAAAAAACAAAAAAAAAAATTACAGTTTAAAAAGTTATATACAGTTAAAGTGCTAAATTTTATATGAAATATTTTAACAAAATATCTCCTTATTATAAATAAATTTAACATGCTTCCTCTATTTTAGTATTCTAAAAATTATTTAATGTTAAAAATTAAAGTAATAATATATCTACATATACATATATGTGTATAACACTGCCTATCTCAGTCCCTATAAGAACCTTTCCATTATCAGAATAAGTGAAGCATCTCAAAGATATTAATACTGATAAATATTTATCTAAATAGCCTGATTATCCCTAATAAATATCTGACAGTTGTTCATGTGTATTTTTTGTGTGTTCATTTTAGACCAGGAAGGAATTATTGAAATCAAGTCTGATTCTAGCATTTTACAAGATGAGTAAGCTGAAGACCAGTAATGTTATGTGAGTTGCCTAAAATCACATATGTGGTAGAAGTAAGATTCAAATCTAGGTCCCCTGATTCCTAATAGTGTTTTTTTTTCTATAATACCCCACTACCTCATACATATGTATGTGTATAAAATGTAATAATAATAAACCACATTATGAAGCACTTTAATGTACCATTTGACCCAAGTTAATCTCATTCATGCTTTCCTTTTGTGAGGTCAATACTTTTGATTGATTGATTGATTGATTGATTGTTACTACTATAAATCTTTATGTCTTCCACAGTCAGTTCATGGGGATCCCATGGCCTTCTACTGGTTGGAATGTAGAAAATTATTTAAGAGTTTCAGGGTATTAATACATGCAATGATCTTTGGAAGAAAAAATTGAACATGGTAACTGAGGTTCCCAAAATACAGGTCCTTGAAAAATGAACAAAGAAAAAATTTCCACCTGGAATATCTAGATGACTTCTGTCTTAAAGATTACTGATACTTTAGCCACTAGAGGGTACCACATACACATATATAAGTTATCCTGCCTCACTCAGGAACAGTAATTTCTTTTACAATTCAATAATCTTTTAAGGTAATTTAATAATCATATAGATGATTTTGTGACGTTGAATTTAAAAAAACACAAATTTCTGTTAACAATCAACTGGTAGAAACCAGATTAATTCTGTCCTATTTATCCTTCTGTCAGAAAATAGAGTGTTATGTATGTGTGGATCAGTAAGTAGGCCACAGTAGCCAAATGATAGTGTAGAAGGGAATGAAGTATATGAAGCCCAGCAAGTTAGGAAGAAGCTCAATTTCAATAGCTTTAAATGACAGAGAATTTGAAATTTGATTTTAGAGGTAAGAGGTAGCTAATGGAATTTAATTAGAAAAAACATATGACTTAAAAACATTTTAAGAAAATTTCTGCCCACTAAATAACAGACTAAAATCTGAAGATACTAGAGGAAAAGACACCTTTTAAAAGTCTATTATGGGGCAGCTAGGTGGTGCAGTGGATAGAGCACCAGCCCTGAAGTCAGGAGGACCTGAGTTCAAATCTGCTCTCAGACCCTTAACATGCCCTAGCTGTGTGACCCTGGGCAAGTCACTTAACCTCAATTGCCTCAGCAAAAAAGCAAAAAAAAAAATTCTATTGCAATAGAATAGGCAAGATGTGATGATAATCAGTACAAGGCTGGTGGCTTTATGAGTGGAAAAAATGGAATATGTGGGATATGTAAAGATAAAAATGACAAAATATGACAATAGATTGCATGTATGAGTTCCAGGATAACAACAAGGTTGCAAGTTTGACTGGAAGACAGTGATGATCCCAAAAATATTAGGAAAATTGGGAAAAGAACAAAGTTTGGAATGAAAAAAAAATAGTAAGTTCTATTTTAGATGCATTACTTATGTGAAGGCTCTAGGATACACATGTGAATTGTTCAAAACTTAGTGGTGATAAGAGTGTAACTCAAGAGAGAGATTAGGGACAGCCATGACAAATGTAAGATACAGCAAAGAGAGAAATCTGGAGAATCTAGAGAATCTAAAGAATCTAGAAAAAAGAGGAAACGATGATGAGTAGCGACAAAGGCTGCAACTTTGGAAGGAGCAGTTTCCAATGAATAATAAGGTCAGAAACCACATTATAGAAGGTTTCAAAGGGAGAAGAAAAGAAGCCCCTAGGGTTGACAATTTACACATATCTATAAGTATTTATTAGTTTATGTGTAAATTCTTTCACCTTCTACCTTTTTCATTGCTTTCTACTGGTTGTCTCCCTAATCTAATGCTAGTGACTTCACTGACTAGATTTCTGTGAGGTTTTGTAATTTAATATTTATTTATTCTTATACTTCAAGCAAGTTGCTGAGCATTTTTCTTTATGACTTAATATTATTGTGCTCTAATTTACAACTTTTATAGTTCCCAGTCTATTTTGCTTATATGAGAGTGAAATGCATATGTCAAATAAAAAAAGAAAGAAAGAAAGAAATGCCTGGACTAATTTGAAAGAAATGTTTCAAAGAGTAGAACCCAATTTGCCTCAAAGAAACTAGCATTTGTCCACACACATTAGTTTATTCATACCCAGTCTGTTGATTCGTAAATAAGTAGCCACACCAATTCTTAAATCAAAATACTTTGTTCACAAAATTAAGAATAAATATTTTTATTAACATATCTTGAAAACATACCTCCACAATTGTTATAAATACTGATTTTTTTCCCCATAAAATCTTGGCAGGTTCACAAGGATTTAGTAGTTTAACCTCAAAAGTTTTAATTTAAATATTTGGCTACTGCTGGAATTCATTCTATCTACAGCCACAAAAAAATTATAATAAAGCTTTGTCATTTTCTTCAAACCTTCCTATAGTCAGCACACACATCCGGAAGTCTTTGGTTTATTATCAATTCTCTTCCTTACAATGCTAAGCTATATTTGGCATATTATGATGTTGGCTTTTTAGAATAGATGTGTATTAAACTCCCAAGTGACATATTACTAGGATTCATATAAATCCAGAATATTTTCTTAGTCATATATCAAATTTTAATTTAAAATGTAATGAGTTGTCTTTTGTGGAAGAAAAAGACCTTTGATATTGATTTTTATTTTGATAGTGATAGTGATATTTGATAAAAGATTTCCTAATTTTATTTTGGAGGGAAAAAATTCAAGAAACAAAGTAATACTGCTTTTTAACTATATATCAGATACAGCCTTGCATAGGCTTTAGAGATTTTGCTAGAGTCAGGGGGATGTAGGTTCCAGTCTTGTTTATGACCTATAAAGACAGTGTGACCCTGACCAAGTAATTTAACCTCTAATTACCCTATGCAACTTTCTTACACTCTAAATTTATGCATTGGCATTGGTCTGTATTAACATAGGGAGTTCCTCACCAAGAGTTTTCTAGACTGACTAAATCCCCATCTAGTCAAAATCAAACATAAATAAAACCATACTGCATTGAATTATGATATAAAGCTTATTTTAAAAAATATGCTTGGGGCATATTTTAATTCAGAAAAAAATGCATTTCTATTTGGACTCCACTGGAATATCTTCCAATGTGTTGGAGATAGATAATGAATAAGAGGTAAAAGTATACATACTTTGTAAAAATGCTATTTTAAAACAAAACAATATGTTCACTTGTTCCATTCATAGCTTAATAAATGACTAACAGCTGTTGTGCTCTGTCTGCTTTGGGCTTAATGGATCTTACTTTTTAAGCTCTTTAATCTTTTAAAGACATTTCCTTAACTGTGGAATTATTATCTCCATTCACATAAAGTTTTCATTGTCAATGTGAATGTTGAGAGCAGAATTACACTGGAAACTACTTACAAATGTGAACTCAAAAAAAGACCTTTGTCTACATGATAAATGATTTAGAATGCAACATAAATTTGGAGGAAAAAGAAAAAATGAATGTTTCAATGTTTAATAGGAAATATTATCTAATGGTCTAGCATTTAGATGGTACAGATAATAGAATGCTGTGCCTGGAATCTAAGAAAACCTGTGTTCAAATCCAACCTCACACACTAGTTGTGTGATCATTTGATCCTGAGTGAATCACATAACCTCTTTCTGCTTTGGTTTCTTAATTGTAAAATGAAAATAACAGTACTTATCTCCCAAAGCTGTTGTGAAGATCAAATGAGATGATATTTGGATACCTAACACAGTATCTGACACGTAGTTGGCACTTAATAAATGCTTATTCATTTCCTTTGTTCTTTCTTTCTTTCTTTTCTTTCTTTTTTACTTCCTGTCTTCCTTACTGCCTTCTTCCTGGTACAGTGGCTAGATAGAGACCATTCAGCAGAATGATCTAATAGTTCGTGTCAATATTCGTTCCTTACCTACCATTAAAGTTTGAGATAGATATAGATATCAATATCACTCTGTGGTTGGCTGTTGTTCTCAGCAGAGATCCTATTTTTTCCCAATTCTCTCATTCATTGGTACTTTATCCTCACCTTAATTACTTCAGGGGAATTTGCTTATTATAAAAATGGTTATGGTCTCAAAATTCAAGAACTCTCTCCAGAAAAGTTAAAAGAAAAATCCACTATATGAATATGATTTGGATATTACAGTAACAAGTAAAATATATTCGCTCAAAGAAAAGGGATTTTTAAGTGATTAAGAATTACAAAATGATTAGAACTGGTGCATGATATGAGATGAAAGGACCTGGATTCATCATCTTAGTTGTGCTATTTACTATCTATGCGACCTTGGGCAAGTTAGTCCCTTTTGCCCTCAAATTCCTTATTTATAAAATAGCAAGACTAGACTATATAACCTTCATGTTCCTTTCCACCATTAAATCTTTGAATTAAATTTAATAGAACTGAATTTCTCTAATGAAAATTGATACAAATCTATTTTCTGAGAACTAATGAGTAGATCAGATCATCAAGCAAGCCAAAGATATTTCTATGTCTCAGACACTGTGCTAAGTGGTGGAGAAATAAATGCAGGCCAAAAACACTCTGCCTTAAAGAACCTTATATTCTAATAGGGGAAGACAGTAAGTAAAAGGAAGCTTAAAGAAGGCTTAGACAGGAGATATTCTTGAAGACCTTTTGAAGAAGATTGGGATGTTAAAAAGCACAGCTAGAAAGAAGAAGAAGAAAGTATGACCACTCCAGCCTTCCCCCAAAATGAAGGTCCCTGTACCCTGGGACCTTGACCTGAAATTTCACTGTGCATGAAGCTACTAATAAGGAAATTCTGCCAATGATGATTAGCACCTTCCATGTAATTTACAGCCTGATAGAATAAGGAGGGGTTAAAATGGCTTACCTAGGGCCACTAGCCACTATGCATTAGAGGCAAAATTTGAATTCAGGTCTATCTGCCTCCAAAGCCATCTCTCTATCCACTATGATACATATATTATTCAGTAAGATGTCCCATTTTCTGGACTAGAACTTTACATATAAGGGGAGAAAAAGACTTCTCATATTTTTAATTTTAGAATGTCCATATGTTCCCTGCTATATACTAAAGTAGAAGCTACTTCCTTTTTTATCCTTTGTTATAAGGGATAATTCAATGAAGGAGAAATGGAAAGGTATATTCAGAAATTAAGGTGATAGGGAAAAAAAATAAATTTTAAATAAAAAAAGTAGGAGGTAGAAAGATATCAAGACAAAATTGGTACATGACACACTTGCAAAAAAATTTTAGTGAGTAAAAATATAACAACCAAGAAGAAAGCAGATTATTATTATTATCATTGCCTTTCTGCCATTTTTTGATGACCTATCATGGATAGTTTTTCAGATCATTAAAATATAAATGTGTTTCATGTGGTGTTAGACTTCATAAAATAATCTGTATGAGTGATTGTTAAGGAGTTTTCTTTGTTCTCTTTTCTATAGAGCTCTCTAGAGACTGATACTATGAACTAAGGTCACATATTTTTTAAAAGAGAAAAAAATTTCTATGTCCTGACTGAATATTGATTCTTTTTTTTCTTTCATTCTTTCCTTTTTGTGGTGTCCATAATCCTATCCTGTATCAAGGTTTGCATGAGAGATAAAGGACTCCCTGTTGTACTATTCTGAGCAAGCCATCTCCAGATAATTGGAGATTATAACTGCAGAAGCCCAGAATATAGAATTTAAGATTTCAGTTATAATTTTTCTTGAGAGTTTACATTGTCATTTAGAGTTCACCCGCAGATCCACACTTTAGCAAAGGTCCTATAATTTGGCTTCATGCAGACAGCACAGCTTAAAAGACTTAAAATCATTTTTTTAAGTTAAATGAAAAGATTTGATTCTCCATGTATTAAAAATGTTTTGGTTTCTTCAATGCTGTTTTCAAGTAAAATATGGACATTCTAAAATTAAAGATATGAGAAGTCTTTTTCTCCCCTTATATGTAAAGTTCTAGTCATAAAATGGGACATCTTACTGAATGATATATGTATCATAGTGGATAGAGAGATAGCTTTGGAGGCAGATAGACCTGAATTCAACCAAAATAAATATAATCCTTAAGATCTTTTCTCTCTAATGACACTGAAATCATTTTACTCAAAAGACACTAAAAAATATAGTATTTATTTAATATATTGCCTATATATTTTCATTCATTCAACAAACATATGTTAATCATATTGTACATTGTCCCTCACACACACACACACACACACACACACACACACACATGCACACAAAAACAAAAACAAAAAAAAAAACGAAAAAACAAACAAATCAAAGATGTTGGGACACCAATTGAATTTAATAGATCTTTCTCATGAAACATAAAATCTGGGGGGCAGAGCCAAGATGGCAGAGACCAGACATTTTCTGACCTTACAACACAATTCTAGAAGATGTTACCTTGGAAGAACTTCAGAACAGGTCTGTTTCAATCAGGCAAGAGGACAGTCGGCTGAGCCTAGACCTCAGCACAGGAAGATGGGGGCAGGAAACAGGGGCCAGGAATCAGAGTGTGGCCAGTTTCCAGGCACCTGGGAAACTTGTGTGAGCCTCTTAGGCTACTCTGTCCTGGTTGCAAGCAGGTGGTTTGGCAGATTTGCCTTTTGTAAAAGGTAAATTGTAAACCACTGAGCCCAGGAAGAATGCTGGACCTACCCCTGATTACCAGCACCAGAAATCAATCAACAGAATTGTTCCACAGCAAATTAAAAAAGCTGTCACTACTTTCCTTTGAACAGACCTCAAGCCTAAAAAAATGGAAAAAAAAAAAAAAAAAACTCTCACCATAGACAATTTTTATAGAGAGAGAGAATCCTGAGGTTCCTAAAGGTAAAGCAACTCCAGAGGAAGCTACAAAGGGAGACATGAACTGCTCCCCATTTCACAAGGTTTTCCTGGAAGATTGCATAAAGAATCTTAAAAGAAAGAAGAAAAATGGGGAAATGAAATGATATCATTGCAAGAAGGAATAGAAAAAGCATATAATGCCCTACAAAACAGATATAAAAAGACACTAATTCACTGAAAAACAAAATTGGTGAAATAGAAAAAGACTCCAATGAACAAAAAAATTCAATTGGCCAGTTACAAAAAGAGCTAAAAAAGGGTAACTGAAGAAAATAATACACTAAAAATTAGAATTGAACAAATGGAAGTGAATGACTCAATAAGACGTCAAGAATCAATCAAACAAAAACAAAAAACAAATAAAAAAATAGAAAATATGAAATATCTCCTTTTTTTATTAAAGCTTTTTATTTGCATAACATATGTATGGGTAATTCGTCAATATTGATCCTTACAAAGCCTTCCGTTACAAATTTTCCCCCCTAGTCCCCTCCCCTCCCCAGATGGCAAGAAGTCCAATATATGTTAATTATATTAAAATACTTGACAAGTCGAATATATGTATAGATATTTCCATACTTATCTTGCTGTGCAAGAACAATAGTATCCACGTGAACAAAAAATATCTGAGAAAGGAAACCCAATGAAAACAAACATCGATAGAGATCATGGAAATGATATGTTGTGGTCCACATTTCATATCCCTCTCTCTGGGTGCATATGGCTTTCTTCACTGAACAATTGGAACTGGTTTGAGACATTTCATTGTTGAAGAGAGCCATGTCCATCAGAATTGATCATCATATAGTCTTGTTGTTGCCATGTATAATGACCTCCTGGTTCTGCTCGTTTCACTCAGCATCAGTTCACAAGTCTCTTCAGGCCTCTCTGAAATCATCCTGCTGGTCATTTCTTACAGAACAATAATAATATGAAATATCTCATTAAAAAAACTGACTTGGAAAATAGATTTAGGAGAGGCAATCTAAGGATTATTGGATTTCTTGAAAGCCATGATGAAAAAAAAGAACCTAGACGTTATCTTACAGAAAATCATAAAAGAAAACTGCCCTCATATTTTATAATCAGAAGATAAAATAGCCATTGAAAGAATTCACTGATCACCTCCTGAAAGAGACCCCAAAATTAAATCCCCAAGGAATATTGTGGCTAAATTTCAGAGCAATCTCACCAAGGAAAAGATATTACAAGCAGGCAGAAAGAAACAAATCAAATACCAAGGAGCCACAATTAGGATCACCCAGGATCTATCAGCCTCCACATTGAAGGATCGAAGGGCCTGGAACCAGATATTCCAAAAGGCAAAGAAACTTGGATTACAGCCAAAAATAAACTATCCAACTAAAATGAGCATTATCTTTCAAGGAAGAAGATGGACATTCAATGATATAGGTGAATTTCACCTATTTCTCATGAAAAGACCAGATCTGAACAAAAAACTTGACCTCCAAACACAGAATTCAAGAGAAGCATAAAAAGGTTAAAAAGGAAAGAACTCTTGAGAACTATATTTCTATTATGGGTATACTTAGAGAATGCTGGTAGAATATGATTTTATTTTGATAATATGGAAAAGAAACTAGATGTGGAAAGGGGATCATACTGGAAAAAAAAGGAAAAAGGAGGTAAAATAAGGGAAATTACATCTCACAAAGAGGCAAAGAAAACCTATTATAATTGAGGGAAAGAAGGGAGAGGGATGAACATTGTGTGAATCTTACTCTCATCAGATTGGGCTCTAAGAGAGAATATCAGACATATTTTGTTTCACAGAGGAACTTGTTCCACCTTATAGGGAAGTGAGAGGGAAAGGGGAAAAGAAAGGGAAAGACTAATAGAAACATAAAATCTGTAGATAAATAGATGAACAGAGAAATAGATAAGGATATATAGAGAGATACATAGCATTTATACATTTCTATATGTATGTATCTCTCTACATATACATGCACACACATATACATGAGAGCGCCTATTTTCTCTCTGTGCATATATCATAATTAACGATGTTATTCTAAGAGAACAAGGGAATTTTGTGCAGAAAAAAATAAGTTTCTTTAAACATTATTCTCTTCCTCATACCCTACACATTCAGTCATGAAACAAAGCATGGATCCTGTCTCTGCTGCTTGTGCTAATTTTGACCTAACAACATACAAAAAAAAAAAAAAAACCCACTGGTTCTTCACTAGCTAACACACATCAGTTACAGAAAATGGAAGACTTTCAATACTGTGGATAAGATCATTTCCCTAGACAATATACTTTCTAGAGATGTACACATAGCTGATGGGGTTGATTCACACATTGCCAGAGCTAGCTCAGTGTTTGGAAGGTTCTGAAGAAAAGAGGTATTAGACTGCCTAACAAGTTGGAAATCTGCAGAGTTGGGCTGATTTCATTGCTGTATGGCTGTGAAACACAGACATTATACCTACACCATGCTAGGAAACTGAATCATTTTCCATTTGAATTGTCTCAAGATTTTTAATATTATCTGGCAAGATAAAATACTGAACACTGAGGTCCTTTCTCAAGCTAAATTGACAAGCATTCAAATTCTAGTGCAAAGAATGCAATCCCAAACATACGTTTACCTAAAAGACTTTCACAATGAACTCACACAAGGCAAGAGCTTAGATTGAGATCAGAAGAAGTAATATAAGGACGCTCTTAAGGATTTTCTGAAGAAATTTGAAATACATTGGAAACACTGATGAAAGACTTCCCAGCATAGCATGCCCACATCAAAGAAGGCAATGTGCTCTATGAGCAAAACAAAATTGTAGTAGTTCAAAAGAAATGTGAGATGCATATATTTAAAGATATCTATACTCCAAATGTTCATATGGACCTTTGGTGCCTCATATGTGGTAGAACCTTTAGAGCTTATATTAATCCAATTAGACAGTCTGAACACACTGTACTTGTTTCCAAAATAGTGATGTTGTTTTGGTCCTCCAAGAAACAACCAATTTACATGCTTGTTGTCCCACATACAAACTCTAAGTTTGCAGTGACACACTCTTCATCTCTACATCTTGGAATTCCTGGTTTCTTTCAAGATTTAATTCAAACATCTGAAAGTCTCCCTCACTACTATACTTAGTATCTATTTTGAATGTTTCTTGTATATACCACATGTGCATGACTATATTGTTTTTTCCACTACAATATAAACTCTGAGACTATAAAATTTGAGATTGTTTTGCTACTTTTCTTCTATCTCCATGCTTAGCCCACTGCCTACCATATATATGCTTACTAAATGCTTGTTGGTTAATTTATAAAACAATTATTTTCCTCCCCTCCTCCAATTCTCCAAAGACAAAGAAAAACTTTTTTTAATTCAAATATTTTACCTGACAGTGCATATAGTAATCTTTCTTAAAAATACCTACTTCACTATTGTGAGGAAGAAGATAACTTTTCCTTTTCTATTCTTCAAGACATTCATTAATTCTTAAGTTTTTTGGTAATCTTATTTCAAGTAGGAGGGATGGCATTGACCTGTCATCCTTTATGTGGCTGATATAAGTATCTCTTCACAGCCTAGTGACAACAGTTGGCAACTCTGAGCTGTGAAGGAACTCACAAATCTCTATCAAAATGTGTCTTATTTTAATCTAGGTCTGAAGTTAAGTATTTATACAACAGAAATAAACACCATAAATTTGAGCTTGATATAATGTTAATTGTCTATACCTAAGAAAATGATGGGAAAATGTTATTGCAGATTAAATTTAAAAGTATGTCATGGGTGCATTTTTTTCATTTTTTAGTTGTTACACCATTATCAACAGTGAGATCCATCTGTGTGTGTGTGTTTGTGTGTGTGTGACATCTTGGGAACATATTATTCAGTTATAATCACAAACTTAATCTTCTTTTGCAGCTACCACCCTGAGTTTCCAGATACAGGAAAAACCTTCATATTCTACTCAGAGGTTAATTCCCTAGATCCTAGCTCTGCTCTGTGGATAATAAGCCGATCAATGGCACACCCCATTTGCCCTCTTATTCCATACAATTAACATAAAACATACATAGCAATGCAGATATGAACACTGATAATCTTCTGAATGAAACAAAAAAATCAGGAAATAGAAATAGCTAAAGAAATTGAGAAAATAGAATAAATGCTTGCAAGCTGTATTTATAGGGGAAGAAGTTAAAGAAGTTAAACCTTTTTAAACCACATTACAAAATTCCTTCAGAAGCTTCTTTATCCTTTGGTGACATAACTTGCAGAACTCTATCATTGATGCTATCAATAACTGTACCCTCAGCTGCCAGCCACTCCACTCTTACTACAATCTCCCCTTCCTCCTGTGTTACCTAATCATTCAAAAATTCTCCATACATCTTTAATTTACAAGTGGGAGATGCCCATTTTGTTGCTTTTGACTACAATTCCCATAAGTCAAGGGACCATGATTTATATTCATTAAAATTCTTGTAATCCTCAGTAAGAAATGTGTAATTATTTTCTTTTAAAGTGTCTAGTCAACCCTGGAAGTCTTTTAAGTGCTGCCTACCAACATTAAAGAAGTTATAAAGACTTTTTAGTTGTGACTGCTTCTCTGATTCTTGCTGTTCCTATTATTGTAGGCACCCTATTCAGTCTCTGAAAAAAACTCATTGCAGCGCATTTTAACCTAGTAATCCATCAAGATGTCTCTGCTGTGAATGATTAGGGTTTTTCTTTGCACTCTAAGAAATTTGAAATTCTTTTTTTCCTCTTTATTTTTCTTCTTGAATGATATTCTTTGAAATATGATCTAAACAGTGCTTTAATATCTTCCAACAGCTCATTATAGGAGTAAGAATGAGAAGGGGAAGAGAAAAACAGTGTTGAAAAGTGAGAAACCTCTATTCTCACTTTTGCAATGATGAATTTGACTTCAATATTCTCTGAAATAACTGCTTAGAGTTAGAAATATTTTTATTTTGAAAGCAAATATTTTGACAATAGTGTTATGAACACCTTATAAGATAAAATTGAAAATGTCTTGCTGATCAAAACTAGTTAACTGATTAAAAGCAATATTAAGTAAGAATGGGTTTGAACAATGTATTTGGTGGACTTTGAATTGGAAATTCTTGTCTGGTGATTGAAGAGTTGTCTCATTTTCACAATAAAAGGCCCCAAATTAAACTGAAGGGCCTGGTCTCTTTCAGTTATTTCCCAGAATATTCTGAAATGTGATTGGAGATTGGATTGGAAATTGGTTTGTGGAGATGTTTTTTTTCTTCTGAAAGAAGAAACACCCCACAGGGGGTGTTACCTAAGCAATATCAATGAGGAAGGGTAAAATATGTGTAAATAAACATGGTTACATTTCACATATGGGATCAGTCTATTGAATCTTCCCTCATCCTTCAAACATAAATTTATTGTTTAACAATATTCCCACACCCTTCCCCAAACAAATTCAATAATTGTGACTGATTGAGTTGGTCATTGTGCCACTTAAACCTAGCTTTGATTCCTAAATTTGAAATAGTAGTGTTAGAAGAGAGCATTTTTTTAAATACTGAAGTGAAATAGGTGTTGGCCTAAGGACAGAAAAATTTGAAGGAATGAACTGATAGCTTTTCAGTTATTTGTTTTATTTTTAATACAGCTTTCATTAAATTAAATTGTTCATTTAATATTAATATTTTTATTCAACAAATAATTCATTAAATATCTATTATGTGCAAGATAGCTCTATGCTAGGGAAAGAAACTTTAAAAAAATGACAAGCCTGCTTATAAATTTGAGCTGGAAGGAACTTTTAAGGCCATCTAGTATACTCCTTTCATTTTACAGAGAGGAAAACTGAATTCAGGGAGATTAAATGACTTGGCCAGTGTTGTACAGGTAGAAATCATTCATCAGCATTTGAATCCAAGTCTTCTGACTCTACAATCAGTGATATTTACATTATTCCAACCCCTTCCCAATCTTATATTTTACTAATAAGAAATAAAACACAAAAAGTGCAATACAAGGTAGATTGTGGTGAAGTCAAAAGGAGACTAAAAAAAAAAAAAAGAGGTGTCATAGCATTCCAGAAAAACTGAGAAAGGGAAAAACACTTTTAGCTGGTAAAATCACAGAAAGACCTAGGTGGAAGAAGTAGCAACTGAGCTGAGTCTTGAATTCCAAAAGGCAGCTTAAGAAGGATGTATGTTCTGTGCTTGAAAGGCAGTCAATGCAAATGTATTTAGGTGGTAGAAGAATTTGATTTCAAAAACAATCTATTTTGACAAGAACATAAAATGTTTTAAAGGAAATGATAGGCATTAGATTGGAAAAGTAGATTGGAGACATTGCGGGGGCTCACCAAAATGAGATCATGGATCTGATGGAGTACAGGATACAGTCATACTCTCTCAGTAGAGGACCACCAAATGATGGACTACAGTGGTGCTGAAATCCCTGCACAGGCCACCAAATACTGTAGTGCATTAGTCCCCAAAAGTATATGGACGTTACAGGCTAGTGTCATGATGTATCTCAAAAGAGTTTTTATTCTTAGACCTCTAAATCAAGAGGCAAAAGTTCTATCACACTGCTAAGAGAGGGTTAAATCCATAAGATCTTTTAGCAAAGAAAAATGGTTTTATCAATTAACAAGGGAAAGACATCCATTAAGGAGGAAGATGTCATTAAATTGTGGCAAGTGGGGGATTACGCCATTGGCTAATTGACTAAATTCCTAAAGTTTACCTATAATAATTAGAAAGATTCCATGAGGCAGGCTGATGCTACTGATTGGCAGATTAATCCTAAAAATTAAAAAAAAAAAAAAGAGTCCTAATAAACATTAGCAAGGGTTTACAGCAGTAGCTCTTTTATTGGGGAAATATCACCCTGGGAGTTGACATCATAACTTGGCTTTCTGATCAAGAATTCAGCTAAGACTCCTACCAGAGACTTCCACATAGGATAGGACTCTAATAAAGTCCACTTAAAGAACAAAAGGCCTAATCAAAATCATGGCCACTTGTGGTACTTACAGTATTTAGAAAAAACACATAGTCATTTCTAGGTTCACTGGCAGTCAGCCAATCATTGATTTTTGGGGCAATTTATTGAGTTTCAGGGTATGGGAGAAGAAAAAAATCTGCTGCTACCTTGAATACCTGTTTTTTCATCAACCCTGTATAAGAAATAGAATATAGCAACTGTGAACATCTTATTCTAATCAGTATAATGATCCAAGATAATTCCAAAGAGCTCATAATAAAAAATGCTTTCTACAGCCAGAGAAAGAATTGATGGAGTTTGAATGCAGATCAAAGTATACTATTTTCATTTTCTTTTATTAATGGTCTTTTGTGTATTTTTTTGTCTGTCTTCTTTTACAACATTACTAATATGGCAATGTGTTTTGCATGATTGCACATGTATAACCTATATCAAATTACTTGCTGTCTCAGAGAGGGGGGAGGTAAGGAAGAGTGGGAGAAAATTTGAAACTCAAATTTTCTAAAAAATTAATATTTAGATTATTTTTACATGTAATTAGCAAATATGTATATATGTATGTATATATAGTTTTTGTTATTTTCCCAGTCAATTTAAAAACAACTTTTGGGGGATTACACATGTATATATTCATTTTTTTTACATATTAAATCATATTGGGAGAGAAAAATCAGAACAAAAGGGAAAACCATAAGAGAAAAAAACAGAAGAAAAAAACAAAAAAAGTGAATATAGCATATATTGATTCATATTCAGTCTCCATAGTTCT
Organism: Myrmecobius fasciatus; assembly: GCA_023553655.1. Classification (NCBI taxonomy): domain Eukaryota; kingdom Metazoa; phylum Chordata; class Mammalia; order Dasyuromorphia; family Myrmecobiidae; genus Myrmecobius; species Myrmecobius fasciatus. The sequence continues at coordinate 188,505 of JAJPUD010003292.1, read as the reverse complement.
CTCTCTGGATGTGGATGGCATTTTGCATCCAAAATTTATTTAGATTGCCTTGGATGAACCTCTGAGAAGGATCATAGTTGATCATTGAACAATCTTTCTGTTGCTATGTACAATGCTTTCATGATTCCGCTCATTTCATTTAGCATCAGTTTATTTAAACCCTTCCAGGATTTTCTGAAATCAGCCTGCTCACCATTTCTTATAGAATAATAATATTTTATTACATTCACATATCATAACTTTATTCTATCATTCTCCATTTGATAGGCATATACTCATTTTCCAATCTTTGCCACCACAAAAAAGAGCCGCTACAAACATTTTTGCACTTGTGGAGTTTTTTATCCCTCTTTCATGATTTCTTTGGGATATTTCTTTGAGCATAGTTCCAAATTGCTCTCCAGAATGGTTGGATTTTTTCACAACTCCACCAACAATGAATTAGTGAACCAGTTTTCCCACATCTCCTGCAACATTCCTCATTATCTTTTCCTGTCATCTTGGCCAATCTGAAAGGTGTGAAGTAGTACTTCAGAGGTGTCTTAATTTGCATTTCTCTAATCAGTAATGATTTAGAGCATTTTTTCATATGAGTATAAATAGCTTTAATTTTTTCATCATTGTTTATATTCTTTGGTCATTTATCAATTGGGGAATGACTTATATCCTTGTAAATTTGGCTCATTTCTTTATATATTTTAGAAATAAGACCTTTATCAGAAACACTGACCATAAAAAAAAAAAATTCCCCAGCTTTGTGCTTCTCTTTCAATTTTGGCTGCACTGGTTTTGTTTGTGCAAACCTTTTTAATTTAATGTAATCAAAGTTGTACATTTTGCATTTCATAATGTTTTCTAGTTCTTCTTTGGCGATAAGTTCCTCCCTTCTCCACAGATCTGAGAGGCAAATTATCCCTTGCTCTTCTAATTTAAATATTGTTTAAAAAAAGAAATGGGATATAGGCAAATATAGGGATTAGAAGTGGCCACTTATTTATTCCTATCAATAGATAAGCTCCCTAATAGCAGGGGCTACTTTTTGTATCCCATATACTTAGCCCAATGCCTAGTCCATAATAGGTTCTTTGATAAATGTTCCTTGATTATAATTGAAACTGGAGGCTTACTGAAAAGTAACTTCACTTATTTCAAGAAAAAAATACAGTGTCCCTCCTCTAGTTACCACTATAGCTCCATGCCCCCATTTTGAAGTTTTTTCAGCTTAATTCAATGGTGTCAATCTCTAATAGTTCCATATGCAAAAATTCAGCATTTGGGGTATTAAGGCAGTATTTGGAGATACAGGTGAATAGTGTTACCACAGAGGACTCTAATTATACACCTGAGGTCTTGTAGGCCAGGCAAAACTAATGGACACAAAGCATGTATATTAGGAAAGGGGAAAAAATATGAGGTACTTATATCAGAGTTTCCAGGAAATCCAGACTCTCATTTCTTGTTGCCATATGGTGTGGTGTGGAGAATTTAAATGGTGTAGAGTCAGTCTTTGTCTTGATCCTAGCCTTATTTTTCTTTGAGTGTAGTGATTTAGGGCAGGAGATAAAGCATCCAGTTCCAAAAGTAGGTGCACACATAGTTTGGAGGATAAAGAATACAAAGGCGGCAGTATCCTAGGGAAGTGATCCTTTTGCATTGTGATAGATAGGACCCTATTTGGTACCCTGTTGGAGTTAAAGTTACTTTTCTCAGTTTTTGGCAAAGTAGGTGGCAGATTTGATTGAGGTAGAACTTTAAATAACTTTTGGTAAACAATCTTAATATATTTCATTAACACCTTACCATGATTATCACCATCTTATCCGTTCATTGAAAACTTATTTGGTTGCAAAAAACCACAAGAGTTTCATATAGTCAGACTCTCTCCAATTTAGTCTAGTCTCAATTCAGCTGCCAAAGTAATATTCCTAAAATTCAGATCTGAAAATATTACTTCCCTACCCAGTAAATATCGATGGCTCTCTTACTTCCAGGATCAAGTAGCAAATCCTCTGTTCATCTTTTAAACCCATCAGTAACAGCAATCTTCCTGCTGTTCCTCATACAAGGCTCTCCATCATCTGACTCCTTACCCAGAAAGCTCTTCCTCCTCACATTCATTTTCTAGATTCCTTTAAGATTCAGCTCATATCCCATCTTTTGTAAAAGGTCTTTCCTGCTTTCCCTCTTTCTCCCCAGAGATTTCTCTGTGAGATGACCTATTTATATTGCTTATAGCTTATGTATACAATGTTCTTTGTATATTTGTCTTTCTCACTAGAAAGTAATTTAAAGACAAGGACCATTTTAAAAATTTTTTTCTTTGTATTTCTAGCACTTGTATCTGGTACCTACTGGATGTAATACATTTTGACCAATTAGATAATATGATATTTTTGCATTCAATGTATTTTATTAAGTATAAGAGCAATTAGAGGTAGCATCAAGTTACACAAGGTATAAGCAATTAAAATGCTGTTAAATCTTCAAAGCCTTGCAATTTATCTTACAATTTGTTCTATAAAGTGGGTGCCTCTGGTAGTACTATAAGACTGCAGGGAATATCAAGTCTGGTACTAAATTCCTTTTAAATCTTCTAGTAACTGTTATAATATCTACTTTTCACAAGGAAAAGTCCTAAATATCAGCAAATAATTGCACACACATATATAAATTTAGTTAATAAATCTTTTTTTTCCAATTTCATTTTCTCTCAATCATGAAAAAGTACAATTGACATTAGAAAATCAGTCTACATGTTTACAAATGGTAGTGAAGGATTGATCTGAGAGACAAATAGAGACAGGGAGAGAGAGAGGGAGAAAAAGAAATAAAGTACATTCTATATATCTGGCAAAGCTCTGAGAATATTGAACAAAAAGCAAAACAAGAAAGCAAAACCTTCCTACTCTCAAGTAGCTTACAAGAAAAAAACAAAAAAGAGCTAGAAGTTAGGGATTTGGGAGATGGAAATAGGGACAAAAGGAAGTGATTCCCAGCAGATCAGGAAGTAGGCCTCCAGAAGAGTCATCCTCAGGGGAGAAAAGCACTGGAGACTGATCTGGAAGTAAAGCTACATCCATACCAGAAGTGGTGGACATCATGTCACAGTAAAGTAATAAACTTAGAAGAAAAAAGAACTGAGTCTGAAATCTACCTCTGGCTTGTACTATCTGTGTGACACTCAGCGGTAGCATCTATTTCATAATGTTGCTATAAAGATCAAATGAGATCATATATCAAAAGGCACTGCATTTTAATATGCTATGAAATGTTAGGAAATGCTATATTACAAAAAGAAATCTTATTGTGTCATTGAGTGAAAAATGGCTTCATGAGGAATAACAATGACACCCTAGAATATGTTCACCAAGGATCTTTCAAATCAATTCATGGACTAAGGTTTATCTGCAATATTTTTTAATGTACTCCATGCTCTACATCATTTTATACCTGTATTTCTAGCTCTGTGCATTAAAGGATACATTGTGAAACTGAACGTATCATTAGATATTTATTTACTGTTCAGAGGGATTTACATAAAAGGGGAAATGAGACTGCTGACTGCTGACAAACCTCTCACAAGGCAAGTTGAAACTTAATTTTCTTTGTTTTGTTTGATCATTTAAAATAGTCAGTTTATAACTCCTCATAATTCCAGTTTATGCAAAGGATATAAAAATCAATGGGAAACTCCTATTCAAAGGACAAAGAGCACAATAGGAAAAATAAGTCAAGAAGATGTTGCCATTACCTTAAAATACCATTCTACCAACCATGCTAACAAGGTATAACACTCTATATCTGCCTGTAATGACTATCATCTGGATGTGTGAGCTATCACTCCTGATGGGCAGCAGTTGGCATTTTCCCTTACATATGGATTCATATTCATACATATGGACTCAGCAACATAAGTATGTTTTGCTTCAATTCAAACTGAGATTGTCAAAAGTGCAATTTTCACAGTTTAGAACAGAGTGTAGTTTTGGTGTTAATATTAAAAATTTAAGACATGGGTTTTATTTACAACTATAGTGCAATAAATAATAATACAATATTGAAAACATCTTTATTGTCCATTGGGTTCATATAAAGTATTTAAACACTTATAATTCCTTTTTCTTTGGTGTTACTAGCACAACCCCTCATTCATATTACATAGCACGTTCTATTCATAATATTTTCAAAGCAAACATCAAGGGTTACAAAACAAACACATTCACTGAAATAAAACGATGTAAGATTTCACACAAGAAATGAATTTGTGGGAGTTTACTAAGTAGTAGAAACTTGTTTAAGGCAGGAATGACATTTAATATGGTTAGCCAATAATATCTGAAGTTATAGGAAGGGTATTGTGTATTTATTATCCTTTGTTCTTTCAGGTAAGGGAGAAGTTACTAGCAAATTCATCTTGCCTTTCTATTCCAAGGTCTGTAGAGTCTTTTAAAGTGAAATCTTTGGATCCCCCCCAAAAAGCTTTGTTATTCAGTAGTAGTGTTGGTGCTTAGAGCACCTATTAGGTGTTTCAGCAGGCATGAGGTGTTTTTTTTTTCTCAGTGAATTTGAGGAATTCTAGTCTCTGAGAATGAAAGCCTTTGCAAAATATTAATCATAAGTAGAAATCTGAAAACTTTTTCATGAAGATGTAAATCTTTTTTCCCTCTTATGAATACTTTTAACAATCCAACCTATGGATCCTTTTTATAGAATAATGTTTTTTAAATGCATAAAATAAAATCCTTAAAATCACAAAGGAAACTAATTATATTGAAATGCAATGATCAAACCATATTTCTTTAAAAGTTCACGGACTGGACTTCAAAGGGTGGAGCCAAGATAGTGGAGATCAGACACTACTCTCTGTAACCTCCTCTAACCTTTCCTCAAACCAACAGCAGATGAAGCCTCTAGACTGGTTTTGAAGTCAAAGAATCCACAATATCTGGAGTACAACACATTTCTAGAAGAAGATACCCCAAAAGAACTTCAAAATTTGTCTCTTTCAATTAGGCAGGGGAGTGGTCTGCGGAACCCAGACTGCAGCACAGGGAAACCAGAACAGGGAGCTGGAGCATTGTGGCTTCCACATACCTGGGGGTCTTCTGAGGGCCTCTTGGGCCAATCTGTCCTGATTGTAAGCAGGTGGTTTGGAAGATTTGCCTTTGGGGGGGCTAGTTTATGAACCACTGAACCCCTGAAGAGCACCGGACCTAACTGCCATTACACAGCACCCTAAAACAATCAATCAATCAGCAGAACTGACCTGCACTGGAAATTAATCAATCAGTCAGAAGAACTGCCAAGCACCTGAAATAACTCAATCAGCAGAACTGCCCTAGGGCAAATTAAAGCAGTTATCCCTCCTTTGACTTGAACAGACCTCACACCTTTAAAAAACTGAATAAAAAAACAAAAAGAACTCTCACCATAGACAGCTTTTATGGATAGAAAGAAGAACAGACCTCAGATCCTGAGGTCCCTAAAAGTAAAGCAACTCCAGAAAAAGCCCCAAAGAGAGACATAAGCTGGACTCAATGTCATAAGGCTTTCTTTGAAGATTGCATAAAGGATCTTAAAAGAGAGTTAGAAGAAATATGGTAAAACAAAATGAGATCATTGAAAAAAAAAAAACAAATGGAAAAAAATGGAAAAAGAATGCAATGAACAAAAAAAAAAGTAATTGGCCAGTTGCAAAAGGAGATAAAAACAGTATCTGAAGAAAATGACATTAAAAACTAGAATTGAACAAATGAAAGTGAATGATTCAACAAGACTTCAAGAATCAATCAAACAAAAACAAACAAAATGAAAAAATAGAAGAAAATATGAACTATCTCCTAGGAAAAAGAACTGACCTGGAAAATAGATATAGGAGAAACAAACTAAGGATTATAGGGCTTCCTGAAAGCCATGATGAAAAAAAGAACCTAGACATCATCCAGGAAATCATGAAAGAAAACTGCCTTGATATTTTAGAATCAGAAGGAAAAATGACCATCGAAAGAATCCACCAATCACCTCCTGAAAGAAACCCCAAAATTAAATTCCCAAGGAATATTGCAGCTAAATTTCAGAACTATCATTCATATCAAGGAAAAGATATTACAAGCAGCCAGAAAGAAACAATTTAAATACAGAGGAGCCACAATTAGGATCACCTAGGACCTAGCAGCTTCCACTTTAAAGGATCAAAGGGTCTGGAATCTGATATTCCAGAAAGCAAAGGAACTGGGATTACAGCCAAGAATAAGCTACCCAGCTAAAATGAGCATTATCTTTCACAAAAGAAGATGGACATTCAATGATATAGGTGAATTTCACCTATTTCTAATGAAAAGACCAGAACTGAACAAAAAAAAAAAAAAAAAA
>JAJPUD010003292.1:157261-174468 GCA_023553655.1 Myrmecobius fasciatus | reverse complement strand
TATATATATATATATGTGTGTGTATATATATATATATATATACATTGGATTTATCATATATTTTAACATATTTAACATGTATTAGACTATCTGCCATCTAGGGGAGGAGGTAGGGGGAAGGAGGAGAAAAATTTGGAACAAAAAAAATTTGCAAAGATCAATGTAGAAAAATCACTCATATGTTCTATAAATAAAAATCTTTAATAATAATAAAAAAAAGTTCATAGACTTCAGATTAAGAATCTCTGAATTCTGGGGCAGCTAGGTGGTGCAGTGGATAGAGCACCAGCCCTGAAGTCAGGAAGATCTGAGTTCAAATCTGGCCTCAGACACGTAACACGTTTTACCTGTGTGACCTTGAACAAGTCACTTAATCCCAATTGCCTCAGCAAAAAAGCAAAAAAAAAAAAAAAAAAAACTCTGAATTCTACAACAATAATAATCCAAAATTAGTAAACATTATAAAAATCTATTATAGATTACAGCACTGATCAATAATTGATTAAAAATATTAATATCATGGTTAATAACCAATGAGCAGTAACCTCCAAATCAAGAATTCATAATACATTAAAGGAAAACATCATAAGAAATGTTGGAGGGGATATTAGAAAACAGGGACACTAATGCATTATTGGTGGAGTTGTAGTAAGCTCATTCAATTATTCTGAAAAGCAATTTGGAACTATGGTCAAAGTGCTATAAATCCATGCATACTCTTCGATACAGCAGTGTTTCTACTGGGTCCATATCCCAAAGAATAAAAGAGGGAAAAGGACTCACATGTGCAAAAATGTTTGTAAAAGCCTTTTTTTCAGTGGCAAGGAACTAGAAATTGGCTGGATACCCCATCAGTTAGGGGATGACTGAAAAAGGTATGGTATATGAATGTAATGGAATATAATTATTCAATAAGAAATGATGAGCAGACTGATTTCAGAAAAGCCTGGAAAGACTTACAAGGATTAAGTCAAGTAAGCAGATCCAAGACAACATTGTACATAGCAACATCAAGATTATGTGCTATCAACTGTGATAGACTTGGCTCTTTTCAATAGTGAGGTGATTCAAGACAATTCTCGTAGATTTGTGATACAAAGTGCCATCGGCATATATAGAGAGAACTATGAAGACTGAATGTTGTTGTTTGTTTGCTTATTTTTTTTTTCTTTTCTGTGTTTTTTTCCCTGTTGATCTGATTTTTCTTGCACAGTATAATGGATATGAAAATATGTTTAGAAGAATAACATATGTTTAACCTATATCAGATTGATTGCTGTCTAAGAGAGGAAGGAGAAAAGGAGGAAGGGAGAAAAATTTGGAACACAAAGTTTTGCAAGGATGAATGTTGAAAACTATCTTTGCATGTATTTTGAAAAAATAAAAAACTATTTTAAAATAAATAAATAAAAGAATTTACAATCCATAATCAAATCAAGATAGTTGTTATAAATTTCCAATGGTCAATAAGTAATGTTCAGTTATAATATCCAATAATCCAAAAAAATAATAATTCATCCTTTGTTCACACATGTTTATTATGTAGATGAATAGATAATGAATTAGTTGAGTGAAAAATTACTTAGCATCTGTAGATGGATTTCTGATATTTTAAATATCTAAAGTTCTAAGAGAAAGATTTAATTCAACCCTCAATATTCACCATGTCTTTCATTTCAATTCTCTCAGTCTTTATACTTAATACATTCAACTTACAATATAATTATTTTCATGTACTTTCATGAGAAGTCAATCATCCCCAAAAAATCAAATTATGTTAAAAAAAAATAGAGAACTAAACTGTCATCTAAAAGGCATTCTCATAAAATCAGGGTATTGCTTTTTTGTTGTCCTCTTTTTTTTTTCTTTTCCCCTATGGTTTTCAAATTAAGGATATTTTTAAATCATCTAAAAATAAAGAAAAAAACAATTATATTCATCACATCATTTTATTAAAATAGACATTTTTAAAACAAAAGTATGCCAGACTCACAAATTGGGAGGAGAGAGTTTGATACTTTAGATGATCACATCTTAATAACCAGGGATTCACATTCATATGATCTAAAATTCAGCTTCCTAAACTGTGGTTTGCAGCTCCATATGAGGTCTTGTAAACTGAATGTGGAGAGAAGCAAAATTATTTATTATCTGTAAATGTTTGATTTATATATTATTTTATATACCTATATACATAGGGTTACAAAAAAATTTCTAGGGCAAAAAGGAGTTGCGAGTGGAAAAAGTTTAAAAAACCTTGATCTAAAAGGCAAACTGAATGAAAACAACTTATCTCTATATAAAAGTTCAAAGTTGGCTATTTAGCAAGCAAGATTTAAAATTTGCCGTAATTTTACCACTGTATATCTTACGTGAATTCATTATATCAATGGAGAAACCTTTTGGTTATATTCCATGGGTTGTGCTTTCATGGGAAATTTTGGTTTGCAAAGTTACTTACATGATTGAGTATATATCTTGATACCATTTTGAAATCAATACATTTTTTCATGTTATAATTCAATGCATACATTACAATAGAACATAATGATTATGTACCTAGAATTTTGTCTTAAATTGTTTTGAAAGCTACATCTATCATAATTGCTGTGAATAAGGTTGAAGAGAAAGTGAAGAGGAAAGGAAACAAAAGGAAGAAAAGAAAAACACAAGTCAGGATAAAATAAGAAAAGCAATGATAGAAACATAATTTTTTGAATAGATTACAGTTTATTCAGTAGGAGTTCAGTGTTCTTGAGGGCAAATTACCAAATTTCATATATACAAACATGTATAGACAGATAGATAGATAATGTGTGTATATGCGTAAAATAAACAGCCTCTTTACTGGTTTTTATTATGCTCTAAATAACCAATAGTTAACTTTTCTATGTAGAAGAAAGTTTTTTGTACAGCGTAAATGTAGGTTTTTAATTAATTTGAAGTTTTAAAGTCTAAAACCAAATTTTCAATGATCATATATTAGAAGATCAAGAATTTATTGGCTTGAGAATAAAGGTGTTTTTGATTCTCACTAGACTTTTAGCTGATTGCTCTTTCCCTATAGGAATTGTTTTGAAAGCTTTTTTTTTTTTTTTTTTGCTTTTTGCTGAAGCAATTGGGGTTAAGTGAGTTGCCCAGGGTTACACAGCTAGGGAATGTTTAATGTCTGAGACCAGATTTGAATTCAGGTCCTCCTGACTTCAGGGCTGGTGCTCTATCCACTGCACCACCTAGCTGTCCCTTGAAAGCTTTTTCAAGATAATCTATATAGTTTAAGATTTAAGGAACAATCTGTGTTTTAACTACATGAGGGCTCTGAAAGGTCTTAAAAATATGTATAAGAGAGAATTCTGGGAATATGGCAGAGTAGATCAAAAAATTTAAAACTATTCAAACTTCCACTACAAACAAGACAAAATTGCACCTCAGAGCTAACAGGGATGGGTTAAAAACAAATAAGAATTGGAGCAGAACAGTGGTCCTCCAGGGACAACCAGAGAAGACTGAAAGAAAAAGAACCAGGGGATTTGCACCCTGTGAAATATAAACACCTCCACGCTAGTTACACTGAAACTACAAGCTGAGAGCCCTTAGAGCCCCCAGCCACAGGAACTTTCACCTCCCAGACAGTACTGTGTTGGGAGTCAAGTATCTGAATTGGGGAAGATTGAGGGAACCCCTGTTGAAAAAGGAACACCAGGCCCAGCTTTGCTGTTGAGATATACAGCCTTGGGTGTGAAGGTATTAACACACACCCTATAAATGTAGAAGCAGGGAAGCAGGAATGCTGCTGACTGTATGTAGGAAAATAGAGTTCTTGATTTGGGGTTGTTTCAGGCCAGAGGGGTGAATTGAAAGAAGCCCTAAGGCCAGAGACACCATTCCCACCCCCACTTCCACTCAAGAACTAGGGGTGATTATGTTAACAAGGTCTTATTTAAAAAAAAAAAAATGAGCAGGCAAAGGAGAAAAAACCCAACCACAGAAAGTTACTATGAAAATAGGAAAGATGAGAGTTCATCTTCAAAGGAGCATAACAAAACAAAACCAAAAGAAGCCTCTCCTACCCCAAAGAATAATGTCAAATTGTCACCTGTTCCCCCAAAAAAGAGTAATGTCAAATGCTTACCTGCCCCCAAATAATTCACAGAACTTTAAAAAGTCTTTAAAAATCAAATGATAGAGATTGGTGGGGGGAGAAGGTGGAGACAAACCAAGAAAAACAAAATTATAAAAAGAAAATCAACCAACTAGAAATAAAAGATCCATAATCCTAAAAAAAAAAAAAAAAGACTCCTTTAAAACTGGAGTTGAGAAAGGGGAAGCCAGCAAATTTATAAGTAACCAAGAAACAATAAAACAAAATATAAAGAATGAAAAAAATAGAGGATATGAGACAGCGCATAAGAAAAACAGATCTGGGGCAGCTAAGTAGCGCAGTGGTTAGAGCACCAGCCCTGAAGTCAGGAGGACCTGAGTTCAAATTTGGTCTCAGACACTTCCTAGCTGTGTGACCCTGAACAAGTCACTTAACCCCAATTGCCTCAGCAAAAAAAAAGGAAAAAAAAAAAAGAAAAACAAATCTGCAGAACATAAAAAGAAAAACATAAAAATAGTAGACATCTGAAAACTAAGACCAAAAAAAAGAATTTTGATAATAATAATAATAATACAAGAAAATATTAAAGATATTTGTCCCAAAGTCTTAGAACAAGAGGGGAAAGTAGAAATAGAAAACAAACAAACAAATCACTGATCACCACCTGGAAGAAATCCTACAAGGAAATCCTATAGGAACATCATAGCTAAATTCCCAAATACTCCAATCAAGGAGGAAATGTTACAAGCAACAAGAAAAAAAAAATTCAAATATGCTGGAGTCACATTTAGAATCACAGAAGACCTAGCAGCAGCTACATTAAAAGATCATAGGTCTTGGAATACTATATATTTAACTTTTTTTTTTTTTTTTTTTTTTTTACTTTTTGCTGAGGCAATTGGGGTTAAGTGACTTGCCCAGGGTCATACAGCTAGAAAGTGTTAAGTGTCTGAGACCAGATTTGAACTAAGGTCCTCCTGACTTCAGGCTTGGTGCTCTATCCACTGCACCACCTAGCTGCCCCTGGAATGCTATATATTTAAGAACCAAAGAATTAGAGTTGCAACCAAAATTTTCATCCCAGAAAAATTAAACATAATCCTGAATGGAAAAAAAAAAAAGGATATTCAATGAATTAGCAGACTTTCATGATTCCATTGCAAAAAAAAAACAAAAAACAAAAAACAAAAAACTTGAACTTAATAGAAAAATTGACAGATAGGATCCAAGAGAAATATCAGGTAAACATCAGATATTAATTTCAAGGGCCTCAATAAGGACAAATTGTTTCTGCTACATGGAAATGTAAACCATATGTCTAAGATTGTCATTAGTAAGTGGGTAGTTCAAAAGAAAGATTAGGCTAGAACTGAGTATGATGTGATTCTAAAAACAAAAACATGCAGGAAAAGTTGTAAAAAAAAAGAGTAATTAGATTTTATGAATGAGGTGTGAGAATAAGAACTGACACAGGAATTAAATGGGGGAGGAAGACTGGTAGTTCTGGAATCCTACTCACAATGGTAATGGGGTAAAGAGGAACAATGCATGCATACACACACAAATATAAAAGTCTTCTAAATTTATTAAGAAATAAAAGGGAAAGGGAATAGGAAGACGGGTCAATAGAAGGGAGTGTAGATGAATAGAAATGCAATAAAGTGTGTAGATTAACAGGAATAGGGTAAAGGGGGAAGTATTTGAGACAGAGAGGACATCTACCCAAATTGAAATCAAAGGCTCTCAAAGATAGATAAGTAAAAAGGATTTATTATGAACTTGAGAGAAAGGGCAATTCCTAATATACAAGGTGTCATCAGTAGAGGAGTGCAAAGCACAAGCAGCAAAACACAGGATTATATAAAAACTTGTAAAATCCCATCTTTCCCCTCCTATCCCCAGCTTCCCCTCCCTCCCACTCCTGGACTTTTTTTCCCATTAGCTGGGAGTCCAGGCTTTCATTCTAATTGTGAAAATATATCCCAGAGACAAAGAACAAGTAAATTAATAATACTAGCCAATGACCCACCTTTACCATATTAGGAACTTAATGCTACAATGAAAAAGACAGGGAGTACAGGAGGGATGTGTATGTTTAAGATAAGTGAACATCTGACACTTTTGGCTTATAACACAACTTGTTATTGCAAAGTTTCAAGTTATAATTAGGATATGCATTGAGGTCACATTCTTATGAGAGGTCTTCACTCACTTTATCCCATTCAGAGGGAAAGGGTGAGAGGAAAGGATGAGGGGAGAGGATAAGAAAGGCATCTTTGGAGAGGGGAGTAGGTTAAATAATAGTAAGACAAGGTAGTGCGTAGAAGAAAAGTGGAAGAGTCAACACAAATGGGAAACAAGAAATATAAACATAATGATGATGATCAGGAATAGAATTTCTTAGAAAAAATAGGGGTAGTAATTCTTAATCTCACACAAAGTTAAAGTTAAAATAGACTCAATCAAAAGAGAAAAATAAGGAAACTACACTATATGTCAACTATATTAATATTACTTTAGACTATTTAAAACAACTGGCTAGTATAAAGTTAGAATATTGCTATGGTATAGGAAATGATGAGTTAGTGGATTTAGAAAATATGTCCTAAGAAGGACACTGGTATTCATCTTCTGAGAAACAGAGGACAAACAAATGTAGTACAATCTTATATAGATCTATATATTAATGTGTATATGTGTATGATTATAGATATCTATATGTGTAAGTATATATGCATAGTACAGATGTATATTATATAAATATGTGTGTATATATATATATATATATAAACATATACATATATGTATATAAATATATCCACACTTAACTGTAGCCTGCTTGGGGGTGGGGGGAAAACAAAAAGGAGTAAGGAGCAGCTAGGTAGTGTAGTGGATAGAACACCAGCCCTGAAGTCAGGAGGACTTGAGTTCAAATCTGGTCTCAGACACTTAACACTTTCTAACTGTGTGACCCTGGGCAAGTCACTTAACCCCAATTGTCTCAGAAAAAAAAAGAGAGAGAGAGAAAATGGGGGGGGGGAGGGTAGAGGAATAAAGTAAAAAGTGCATAACAGAGAACAAAAGAAAACCTATAAGGAAGCAAAGACAAACAGTTCTAAATACAATGTGTAATATTTATTATAGAATGCTTTCTTGAAATGGAATTTTATTGTTTCATATTTTGAATTCTTGCTTATGTTCTATTGTGCACTGACAATATTTACTTTCTTTTTTATTTTTTTTCTATTTTGTATTTAAGTTTTAAATAAATAAATACATTTTAAAAAACCATGGCTTTAAATCAAAGAAATGGATTTTTAGGCAACAAAAAATAAACAATATTTAATAACAGATATTGCTAAAAACATTTTAAAGATTATAGGCATCTGGAAAATACCCAATAATATTTCATTTTTCCAAATGCATATAAAGATAGTTCTCAGCATTCATTTTTGTAAGATTTTGTATTCAAATTTTTCTTCCTCCCCAACAGCAAGCAATCTGATATAGATTAAACATTTACAATCCTTTTCAACATATTTCCATATTTTTCATGTTGTACAAAAAAAAATCAGACTAAAAGAAAAAAAAAACATGAGAAAGAAAAAACCTACAAACAAAGGTGAAAACACTCCACATTCAGTCTCCATCTTTCTCTCTGAATGCTGATGGCATTTTTCATCCTAACTCTATTGGAATTGTCTTAAATCACCACATTGCTGAGAAGAACCAAGTTCACCACAAATTGATCATTACATAGTCTGGTTGTTACTGTGTATAATGTTCTCTTGGTTATATTCACTTACCTCTGCACCAATGCACGTAATTCTTTCTAGGCTTTCCTAAAATCAGCCTGTTAATAATTTGTTATAGAATAATAATATCCCATCAAATTCATATGACATAATTTATTCAGCAATTTCCCAGTTGATGGGCATTTCTCTCACTTTCCAGTTACTTGGTGCTACACAAGACTGTTCACAACATTTTTGCACATGTGGGTCCTTTTCCCTTTTTTATGATCTCTTTTGGGATACAGACCTAGTAGAGACACTGCAGTTTTTTAGCCCTTTGAACATAGTTCCAAATTGCTTTTCAGAATGGTTGGATCAGTTTACAATTCCACCAACAATGCATTAGTGTCCCAGTTTTCCCACATCTCCTCCAACATTTTTCATTATCTTTTTCTGTCATCTTAGCCAATCTGAGAGGTGTCTTAATTTGCATTTCTCTAATCAATAGTGATTTGGAACATTTTTTCATATAACTATAGATGGGTTTAATTTCTTTATCTAGAATTGTTCATATCCTTTGATCATGTATCAATTTGGGAATGAAATCTGAGTCAATTCTCTATATATTTTAGAAATGAGGCCTTTATCAGAAAGACTAGCTATAAAAACCATTTCCCCTCCTTTCTGCTTCCTTTCTATTCTTGGCTACATTGGTTTTGTTTGTGTAAAACCTTTTAAATTTAATATAATCAAAATTACCAATTTTGCATTTCATAATGTTCTCTAGTTCTTTCATAAACTCTTTCCTTTTCCACAGAGCTGAAAAATAGAATATCTTTTTTTTTATTTTTATTAAAGCTTTTTATTTGCGAAATATATGCATGAGTACATTTTCAACACTGACCCTTGCAAAGCTTTTTGTTACAAATTTTTCCCTTCTTCCCCACACCCCATCCCCTAGATGGCAGGAAGTCTAATACATGTTAATTATGTTAAAATATTTGACAAACCGAATATGTGTATACATATTTATACAGTTATTTTGCTGTACAAGAGAAATTGGATCTACAAGAAGAAAACAATCTGAGAAGGGAAACATAATGCAAGCAAACATCAATAGGAAGCTTGAAAATGTTATATTGTGGTCCACATTCAGATCCCTCTCTCTGGGTATATAGGACTTTCTTCATCACTGTACAATTGGAACTGGTTTGAAACATCTCATTGTTGAAGAGAACCATGTCCATCAGAATTGATCATCATATGATCAATTGTTGTTGCAGTGTATAATGATCTCCTGGTTCTGCTCATTTCACTCAGCATCAGTTCATGCAAGTCTCTCCAGGCCTCTCTGAAATCATCCTGCTCATCGTTTCTTACCGAACAATAATATTCCATAACATTCATATACCATAGTTTATTCAGTCATTCTCCAATTGACGGGCATCCATTTAGTTTCCAGTTTCTAGCCACTAAAAAAAGGGCTGACACAAACATTCTTGCACATGTGAGTCCCTTTCTTTCCTTTAAGATCTCTTTAGGATATAGACCCAGTAGAAATACTGCTGGGTCAAAAGGTATGCACAGTTTGTTAACTTTTTGAGCATAGTTCCAAATTGCTCTCCAGAATGGTTGGATCCGTTCACAGTTCCACCAACAATGTATCAGTGTCCCAGTTTTCCCACATCCCCTCCAACATTCGTCATTATCTTTTCCTGTCATCTTAGCCAATCTGACAGGTCTGTAGTGGTATCTCAGAGTTGTCTGAATTTGCATTTCTGTGATCAATAGTGATTTGGAGCACCTTTTCATATGACTAGAAATAGTTTTAATTTCATCATTTGAAAATTGTCTGTTCATATCCTTTGACCATCTATCGACAGGAGAGTGGCTTGAACTCCTATAAATATGAGTCATTTATCTATATATTTTCTAAATGAGGCCTTTATCAGAACCCTTAAATGTAAAGATGATTTCCCAATTTATTGCTTCCCTCCTGCATTAGTTTTGTTTGTACAAAAACTTTTTAATTTAATATAATCAAAATTATCTATCTGGTGTTCAATTAAGAGATCCAGTTCTTCTTTGGACACAAATTCCTTCCTTCTCCATAGGTCTGAGAAGTAAACTATCCTATGTTCCTCTAATTTGCTTATAATATCACTCTTTATGTCTAAATCATGAATCCATTTAGATCTTATCTTGGTATATGGTGTTAGGTGTGGGTCAAGCCCCAATTTCTTCTATACTAGTTTCCAATTTTTCCAGCAGTTTTTGTCAAATAGTGAGTTCTTATCCCAAAATCTGGGTCATTGGTTTTGTCAAACATTAGACTGCTATAGTTATTGCCTAGTTTGTCCTGTGATCCTATCCTATTCCATTGATCGACTACTCTACTTCTTAGCCAGTACCAAAGGGTTTTGATGACCGCTGCTTTATAATATAGCTTTAGATCTGACATAGCTAGGTCACCTTTATCAGCATTTTTTTTCATTAATTCCCTTGAAATAGAATAACCTTTCTCTATTAATATACCTATAGTATCACTCTTTCTGTCTAAATCATGAATCGTATCTTGGTATAGAATGTGAAATGTCAATGTCTAGTTTCTGCCATAATATTTTCCAATTTTCCCAGCAATTTTTGTCAAATAGTGAGTTCTTTCTTATTCAAGAAACTGGAATCTTTAGATTCATCTAATAATAGATTACTAT
This sequence comes from Myrmecobius fasciatus, assembly GCA_023553655.1. Taxonomy (NCBI): domain Eukaryota; kingdom Metazoa; phylum Chordata; class Mammalia; order Dasyuromorphia; family Myrmecobiidae; genus Myrmecobius; species Myrmecobius fasciatus. Next base: position 163,918 of record JAJPUD010003292.1, on the reverse strand, counting down.
AGTCATTGACTATTGTATCTTGTGTACCTAACCTATTTCATTGATCCACTACTCTATTTCTTAGCCAGTATCAAATGGTTTGATGACCTCTGCTTTATAATATAATTTTAGGTCTGGTACATCTAAGCCAACAGGTTAATTCTTTAAGGAGGTAAAATTCTTATACCTGAAAAGTACTATTTTTAAGCTAGTTTTTAAGGTTTTTTTTATCTTATTTTGCAGTTCTATTCTAAATTAGAAGTATTTTGTTTTATTTTAAAATATCAAGGTTCTAAATTCTCTGATTGCATTACCTGATATAAAAAAATCATTTTAAAATATCAGCATAGGCTAAAATTGTATTAAGACTTCCTTAGCTATTATGCTCTGGCTTCCAACTTCTTAAAGTATAGTTAGCAACCCCATATGAAATCTCATAACTGAATGTAGGAGAAGCAAAATTATGATTTATTATCAATAAATATTTGATTTGTACATATAATTTATATATTTATATATCTAGGGTCATGTAAAATTTCTCTGGTGAAAAACTACAAGGAGTGGAAAAAGTTTAAGAAGTCCATTCTATACCTCCTTTTTCTTCTCCCTCATTTTTTCTGTAAAGAAAGTGAATCTCTGGGGAAGAAAGTGACTCTTCACTCTTCCTTGTTATCAGCTCTCTACTTCTATATGTCTTGAATCTTAGAAAATAGGACATAGTTCAGAATGATGTCCATCAGTTCTATAAAAGGCAAAACAAATAAAAGTTATTATTATTAGCTCACTCTCTAAGAGGCAGTCTCACTATTGTTCCCTTTCAAGGTTCTACAGAAATATGATAGTCTCTCTTCTCTATTGCCATTGTCTTCAAGCTCTACCAGAACTTAATATCAGTTTGTTCAGTCACGTCCCATTCTTTGTGACTCCTCAGACTTTACTAATCATAGGGTTTTTTGGTAGAGAAATATTTTGCCATTTCCTTTTCCAATAGATTAAGGCAAAAATATGTTAAGTGAATGGGCCAGATTTGAATTCAAGCCTTCCTGACATGGACTTCAAGTCCAGTGCTCTATGCTCTGAGCCATTTAGCTGCACATAATGTTAAATAGGTTTTACAAAGATACAAGAACAAAAGTACAAGCATTTCCTTAACAACTCATTCCCATTATTTTATCTGACTTGTGGGAGAGAGTGAGTCAAAATATAGCAGTTTCTATATAACATTGATCCCACTAAGTTCATATTCATATGTGGCAATAACTATTGGATGAATCACAGTGTCAGATACTGGCTGGGTTCCAGAGGTCACCTCTTTTTCTCTTGGTTTACTAATGCTGAGCTGGCCACAAAACCTAGAAGCTTACTCTTCTGACCTTAAAAAGCTCACAAGGTCAAGTCCCCAAGTTCTTCAGCTAAGATAGAAAGAACAAACACAGAAGCAAATGACAGGCCCATTTAACAAGACCACATGTCAGTATTTCCTCTTAGAGTATTATTTCTCACTTGATGCCATCAATGAAGGATTCTAACCAAAAGTATCAAATGCTGAACAGAATGCAGCCAAAAAGAATAAGATAAAGGTTTTGTTTATTAGTGTTATGTGGCAAATACCCCCAATATATAAATGGTCAAGGGATATGAACAGACAATTTTCAGATGATGAAATTAAAACCATTTCTAGGCATATGCAAAGTTGCTCCAAATCACTATTGATCAGAGAAATGCAAATTCAGACAACTCTGAGGTACCACTACGCACCTGTCAGATTGGCTAAAATGACAGAAGATAACAATGATTGTTGGAGGGGATGTGGGAAAACTGGGACACTGACACATTGTTGGTGGAACTGTGAACGGATCCAACCATTCTGGAGAGCAATTTGGAGCTATGCTCAAAAAGTTATCAAACTGTACATACCCTTTGACCCAGCAGTGTTTCTATTGGGCCTATATCCCAAAGAGATCTTAGAGGAGGGAAAGGGACCCACATGTGCAAGAATGTTTGTGGCAGCCCTTTTTGTAGTGGCTAGAAACTGGAAACTGAAGGGATGCCCATCAATTGGAGAGTGGCTGAATAAATTATGGTATATGAATGTTTTGGAATATTATTGCTCTGTAAGAAACGACCAGCAGGAAGATTTCAGAGAGGCCTGGAGAGACTGGCATGAACTTATGCTGAGTGAAACGAGCAGAACCAGGCAATCATTATACACGGCAACAACAATATTACATGATGATCAATTCTGATGGACATGGCTCTCTGCAACAAAGAATTGTCTCAAACCAGTTCCAATTGTTCACTGAAGAAAGCCATGTACACCCAGAGAGAGGGATATGAAATATGGACCACAATGTAACATTTTCATGCTCTCTATTTATATTTGCTTGCATTGTGTTGCCTTTCTCTGATTTTTTTTTCTTGTAGATAGGATTTTTCTTGCACAACAACTTGTCAAGTATTTTAACATTATTAACATATAGTAGACTTCCTGCCATCTAGGGGAGAGGAGGGAATAGGGGGGAAATTTTGTAATGGAAAGCTTTGTAAAGATCAATGCTGAGGAACTACCCATACATATGTTATGCAAATAAAAAGTTTTAATAAAATAAATAAATAAATAAATTTTTAAAAATCTCAATAGACTAATAAATTACATAGAAACTTTCAGATCTCTTTCTGGAACAAACTTAGAGAGTACATAGGAGGGCATTGCTGTCATATCATTCTGTGGGTCCAGGTCTTTAGGAAAGATAAGCTGAGGTAAGAGAAAAATGAAAAAAAAAAAAATTTAGATAGATCCAAAAGCCAGAAACACACAAAGATGAGGTTGGAGGAAGTGGAAAATCAAGATGATTTAAAACAAAAGATATTAGTAAAAATTCATTTTCAAAGGAATGTTTGGAAATGTTTCCATTCTGTGATTTTTGATGTGGAAACCAATGTCAGATGGTCGATAAAAATTTATTAAGCAACTATTTTATGTCAGGCAATGTGCCAAGGACTGGGGATATAAAGCAAATAAAAGACAAACCTTGTTTTCAAGGAGTTTGTAATGCAGTAGGGGAGAAAACATGCAAATAACTGTATATAAACAAACTATATACAAGATAAATTGGAAAGAATATTTGCACACATAAAAACTTGGAAATAGATTTTTCTAAGGTATTTAAAAATCTTCTAAATGGAGAGTTTCAGTGAGTTTTTTTATTATTCAAATTTCTTTTCCTTTATATTCTATTTCTATTCCTTTATATTTCCTATATATTTCTCATGGTTGTTCACAGAAGGTGTTTGTCTTTGAAATGATTTAATTTAACCAATAAAGTTTGGAGTGTAAAGCATAAGTTTCCACCCTATACCTCCAAGAAGCAAACTGTGGATTCTTTCAATTTGTCTTTTATTTTTTACATTCAGAAATTTGGAACATTTCTCTTATATTATTTTTAAAGTAATGGTATTTAGAGTTTTTGTTGTTTTGTTTTGATTTGTTGCCATATTTGCCATATTCTTCTTGGAGGATCATGATCTTTGAGTAGCCTCTATATTTCCTGTCTTCAAAACCAATGCGTTTTGCATTTTGCTTCTACAGGGACTATTCTTTTTACCCTTTTTTTTTTTTACCCTTTTTTTTCTTCTAGCCTTTTCTTCAATATATTAGTATTTGTAATCTATTTTTATCTCTTTCTCTTCTTTAAAGAAAGTCACCAGTGTGGATTCAAGCTTTTCTGTTCTGATTATTTCTTCTATGTAGATCACATATTCTCTTCATTTCTCCCCTTCTAACTTCTCTCAAGATTCTAATTTTTCTTCTAAAACATTATTGCACATCCTGTTGTGGTACTCTGTACTCTTGAGAATTTGTAGCCTTTTATTTCATTAATTTAACATTTTTTGTCTTACAGTATTTATTTAGAAAAGTCTGGAAGTTTTAGTAGTCATTTTGTCTTCTAATTTTAGTGTCTGGTCTTTTGATTTGTTTATTTATGCTCTAAGTTTTAAGAATTTTCTTCCAGAGATCTTTGATGGTTTTAGTACTCTCCTCCACCATTCTCTTTATTTATTATCATTCTTCACTTTCTGACTTTGATAATGGATTTACCCTCAGGACTAGAATTCAAAACTTTTTTACCTTCCATATTGCAGAATTTATGGAAGTAATTGCCTCATTTCTTGGCCCAAGCAGCCTGGGGAGGGGGTTGTAGGAAGGGACAGACCTCCCCTCAACTGGATTTCAGACCCTTTAAAAAAAAATCCATTGTAGCTATACATGCTTTCCTTCTGAGTCAGTTTCCTGTGTTAGATTTTTAGTTTATCTGCTTCTTTTCAAAAAAATTGAAGGAAGACGAGGACATTCTGTGCAGAATTTCTGTCATTTGGCAATCCTCTGACATAGACACCAGAATAAGAAGGAAATCTAATTATCACCTTCCATATGTCTTCCATTTCACATAATTACACATAGTCAATATCTACTATTTATTGTAATAGAAATATGGCAGAAGAACATAGTGATATGAGTAGTAGGCATATGAAGCAGGAGAGAAATTTCTAAATGGGTCCCAAAGCAAAAGTCCACAGGAGGCTGTTAGGAAAGGATACTTTCATATTTGGCATTCAATATCATTCATTTATAAGGCTTTTGTGTTGTTGAGCTTTTTACTTTCATATCCCGTGAAAATAATTGTAATTGTTCTGCCTAAGGAGTACAATTCCTGTTTGGAGGATTTTTTTTTTTTTGAGAGTTAGAGGGGGGACTAGAGAAAATGCCTAGTTCTCTACCTTGTTGGTCAAGTAATTCAGAAGTACTTTCAGTGAGTTTTTTAAACCCATTTCTTAACATTATAAAAAAATGAAATACTTTTGTTTTAGTTTTAACTGATTATCATTAGTGAAGATACATTATATATTTGCTGAATTTCAACTTGATTTTGTATAATTGGTAGATAAGAATGAACAATAAGTAGTATGATTTAAAAAGTGTCACCAATAATGCATTCTTAGCTTTGGAATATAATAAAGTTATCTTTTAAAATTATGACAAACATTAAAATAAATTGTTGAAATAAAGTGAACTTAGAACTGTAACCTCTTTATAATTTATAAATAAGCACACATATATAGCTGCATGGCATATGCTCAAAATTTTTTATTGGGATGGTTTGGCAACCACTGCCTCAAGTTGTGTTTCAAGTTTTTCTATAGTCCACTGACGAACCTAACACATTTTAATATCATCTCTTTTACTTTTTGCTATTTTTTTTTCTAATGAAAATCAACCCAAAAAGCCTGGAACTCCCTTTCACTTGTATAGATGAGTGAGGCCAAGGTGGAGAAGGCAAGAGCAAGAGAAAAGAAAAATCAATCTCTTTAGTCCTCTATCAGTTTTTCTGATTTCCAGCTTTAAGAGAGAAAATTATTTAAGCCAACTTTTCTTTTTTTTAATATTTTTTTTATTTTATTTTATTTGCATAACATATGTGTGGGTAATTCTTCAACAATAACCCTTATATAGCTTTCCGTTACAAATTTTTCCCCCCAACTCCCCACCCCTCCCCTAGATGGCAGGATATCCACTACATGTTAATTATGTTAAAATATTGGCAAATCGAATATATGTATACATATTTCCAAACTTATCATTGGTGTGCAAGAAAAATCTTATCTACACGAACGATATATCAGATAAAGGAAACACAATGTAAGCAAACATCAATCAAGGAGTATGAGAATGTTATGTTGTGGTCCACATTTCACATCCCTCTCTCTGGGTGTATATGGCTTTCTTCAGTGAACAATTGGAGGTGGTTTGAAACATTTCATTATTGAAGAGAGCCATGTCCATCAGAATTAATCGTCATATAGTACTGTTGTTGCCGTGTATAATGATCTCCTGGTTCTGCTCATTTCACTCAGCATCAGTTCATGTAAGTCTCTCCAGGCCTCTCTGAAATCATCTTGCTGGTCATTTCTTACAGAACAATAATATTCCATAATATTCATATACCATAATTTATTCAGCCATTCTCCAATTGAATAAGCCAACTTTTCTTCAGGGCAATGAAGAGAGAAAAACTCTGGGAAATAGATGATATGGAGACTTTTAATCATGTCATTATTTTCAGTTTGATACACTAGAGACTTTGGGAAACTTTGCCTCTTGGTTGAGATCTAGGACTCTCTTTTGATTGAACTGAGCTATTTTGTTCCCAATGGTACAACCCTTTAAGTCTCTGTTATCTGGTGTATATTTTCATATGTATACTTTCTTTGATTTCTTATTGCTATTGATTTGGATAAAGTTAAGCCTCCTATATAGAATTTAAGGCCCTTCTTCCCCACTGGGAAATATTAATCAGAACTTTAGCTTAAGCTTAAAAATTATATCTCCTAGACTACTAATATTTAGTGAATTTATATTTACCAGTTGATAGATAATAACTCTAACTTAATACCCACCCTCTCTATGAGAGGAGCAGAGAGGCCAACTCCTCCACCCAACCTCCTGTTTCCCCTCCTGAAAGGAATTAAAGTCTCTCTTGGAGAAGGTTGGAGGGAAGAGATGTTAGAGATATTTATTCTTGCTTCTTCACAACTCCCCACACCCTTCTCCTCTCTTCTCCTTCTCTCTCTCTCTCTCTCTCTCTCTCTCTCTCTCTCTCTCTCTCTCTCTCTCTCTCT
>JAJPUD010003292.1:139484-157251 GCA_023553655.1 Myrmecobius fasciatus | reverse complement strand
TCTCTCTCTCTCTCTCTCTCTCTCTCTCTCTCTCTCTCTCTCTCTCTTTCTCTCTCTCTCTTTCTCTCTCTGTTTCCCTTCTTTCCCTCCCTCTTTCTCTCTCACACAAAATTAACTTAGGAGAATAATGTGTACTTTCAAACATATCTCATTTTGTATTTCCAAAAGCTATCCTCTAACCCACTTATCCTAACCTCCTCAAGGAGCTGTCCTAGAGAAGCACAAGGGAAGGAGGTAAGGGGAAAGGAAGAAATTTGAAAAATCATCAGACTTGTTCAGTTACTTTTTAGTCATGTCTGATTCCATATGTTCCCATTTGGAGTTTTCTTGAAAGAAAAAATGAAGTGGTTTGCCATTTCCTTCTCCAGCTCATTTTACATATAAGAATAGGGTTAAGTGATTTGGCCAGAGTAAGGGCTATTAAATATCTGAGGCTAGATTTGAATTCAGGAAGACTCATCTAACTAAATCCATGCCTAGCACTTTATCCAGTTTAAACAATAATAAAAATGAAAAGTAAAATGGAGAAAAGATTGTGAATTAATAAAACTCTACCCTTGGCTAGAGAGATAACCTATTCAAATAGCCTATTCTTTCTCCTTTCCCTCTCATTCTTTAAGTGCAGACATTGCCAGGAGTAGTTCAAATCTGGTAGTACTAGTTAAGGGGTATTAAAAGGAAAGGAAGGGTCCTTTTTGCTTAAGGACATTCATGTTAGGAGTTCCTTTAATTGTAGAGATCAAGGAACCAGATTCAATTAGAAAGGAAATTATGATAACTAGATAGTACAGATACTATCTATTTCGTTATCATTTCTTGTATCCACTTATTCTACAATATACATTTCCTGTTCTATTTTCCCATACTTTAGCTTCACATTAAGCAAACAAAAAATGTCTATATCACTTTACTATTGTAAAAACTCTTCTTGCCAGCAAAAGTATATAGTGTAACCCAATTTTACAGGTACTTGAGGCTCAGAGAAATTAAATGATTTGCCATACATGAAACATCCTGGAAACAACCAATGACATAGAACTAAAATTTAGGAGAAAAATTATTGCTCCACATATACTTAGTCTTTTAGATAGAGTTGAAGCTATGATAGATGAAATAACCAAGAGAAAGCATATAGAAAAGAAAAGGAGTTCTAAGAATCCTGGGATAATTATTCATTTAAGATACAGAGAAAGAGAATTGACACAAGTAAGAAGCAAACCAGAAGGATGGCCATTACTGGGTCTGTATCCCAAGGAAATAAAAAAAGGAGAGGAAAGGACCCACATGGGCAAAAATGTTTGTAGCAGCTCTTTTTGTGGCAGCAAAGAATTGGAAAATGAGTAGATGCCCATCAATTAGAGAATGGGTGAATAAGTTGCGGCATATGAAGGTAATGGAATATTATTGTTGTATTAACAAATGATGAACAAGCTGATTTTAAAAAGGCCTGGAAAGATTTACATGAACTGATGCTAAGTGAAGTGAGTAGAACCAAAAGAACGTTATAGATAGCAACAAGAAGATTATGTGATAATCAACTGTGATGGAATTGGCTCTCTTCAACAATGAAGTGATGCAGGGCAATTCCAATAATCTTGTGATGGAGAGAGCCATCTGCATCCAGAAAGAGAAATATGGGGATTGAATGTGGGATCACAATATAGTATTTTCACCGTTTTTGTTGTTGTTGTTGTTGTTTGCTTGCTTTTTTTTCTCTCATTTTTTTTTCTTTTTGATCTGATTTTTCTCGTGCAGCATGATAAATATGGGAAAATGTTTAAAAGAGTAGCATATGTTTAAACTTATTGGATTAATTGCTGTTTAGGGGAGAGGAGAGGTGAGGAGGAAGAGAGAAAAATATGGAACACAGGGTTTTTCAATAATGAATATTGAAAACTATTTTTTCATGTATTTTGAAAAAGAAAAATCTAGTGGCGCAGTGGATAGAGCACCAGCCCTGAAGTCAGGAGTACCTGAGTTCAAATCTGGTCTCAGACACTTAACACTCCCTAGCTGTGTGACCCTGGGCAAGTCACTTAACCCCAATTGCCTCAGCAAAAAGAAAAAAAAAAGAAAAAAGAAAAAGAAAAATCTATATAAAAAAAGAAAAATCATTTTGATAGCTGTAAGAGGAGAGGAGAGGTACATGATTTGAAGTGGAGAGGCAAGAAGACTAATTACACGGCCAATTCAACAGTATAGGCAAGAGGTAAAGAGTCTGAACTAAGGTGATGGCTGGGTATATGGAAAGATGGGGTCAGATATGAAAGATATTATAGATGTACAAACAGCGTGTTTTCACAACTGAGTAGCAAAGGAAAGTGAGGAGTCAAGAATGACACCTAGATTATGATTCTGGTTGTGCCTTCAATAGAAACCAGAAGTTTTGGGGAAAGGTAGACTTAAGGAAGAGTTGTGTTTTGAATTCTTGATTGATTCAGGAATTTCTTGAATTCCTGAATTCAATAAATTCCTACAGTTGGAAGCATGATATGGGTGATAAGATATCAAAGAAGCCTTAAAAATAGCAGACAAGTAAGAGAAGCAGGAGAAAACAGATAATGAGTACCAACAGCTTGTCCTAGAAGTTTGAGAAAGGGAAAAAAGATATGACTATAGTCTTATATATCTTTCAAACTATTTCCTGAAGGAATGATAGGATTATAGTAAAGGATTTTTTTAGTGGAGAAAAAGGAAAAGGGATGCCTGAAAATGCTTAAAAGACAACAAAGAAGAAAATAGTTGATAGGAAGAGGCTGTAGATTATATTTGAAGGAATAATCTGCTAGGTTTTAGCAAGGAAAAGAGTCACCACATTGTCATACTGCAGGAAAGGTGGAGAGAGTGATGGATGTTATCAAGGATTTTAGTAAGATGAAGAGAATGTGAAAATAGATTATTTATGACCAAAGGCCTTTATTTTCCCAGTAAAGTAATAGGCTAGATATTTAGCTGGGATTATGGAGGGTAGGAGAGGCTTAAAAAGAGAACTCTTGGAATAACTTCTATGGGAAGTGAGATAAGGAACATTTTAGAGAGGACCAAAAATAAGATAAGGAATTTATCTGATTAGGGAAAGATAAAAGGATTGCCTTGCAGCAGCAAAAGCCTAGTTGAGGTTAGGTGACTTAAGGAGTGGATAGATAGTGGGAGTGTTCCAGGTTTCTGGAGGCACAGGAAGTAGTAGGACAGAAAAAATGAAAGATTTGAGAGTAGAAAATGGTGTGGAATTGAATTGATCAAAATTGGCATAGGGAGAAGAAGTGAAGTCAAAGCAAGGGAAATGGCTTAAGAGAATATAGAGGGAGGACAGCTAGGTGGTGCAATGTATAGAGCACCAGCCCTGAAGTCAGGAAGACCTGAGTTCAAATCTGGCTTCAGACACTTAACATTTCCTAGTTGTGTGACCCTGGGCAAGTCACTTAACTCCAATTGCCTCAGGGGGAAAAAGATAATATAGAGGGGTAAAAAAGATTAAAGGTCAAAACAAAAAGGGAAAATAGGTTTAGGAAGTGTAAGGCATTCAGAGAGCTGGAATCAAAGGATGTTATGGTTACCTTAAAGAATGTTAGTTTTCTTTAAGAAAGTGGGACATTTTTAGGCAATGATTAGATTTAGGGTGTGACCAGCTTTGTATTTGTGACTGAATTGAAATGGAGAAATAGATCATGTAATATGAGGAAATTGAGAAATTAGGAAATTAAGGTATTTGAGAGAATATCAAAACAAATGTTGGGCAGAAATTGGAGAAAAAAAAAAGACGAAGACAATAAGTTAAGTGCTGAACTTTATGCAGAATCCATTCACCTAGCCAGCAGGAGTAGCTACAATGACCAAGGTCCAATATATTTTGCCTTTGTCCTGAAATATCACTTTGTGTAGGCTATAAACATTAAACACATCACTCCTACTTCTATGACTAAAAAATCCCTACTACCACCTGTAACTATCCCTATCTTTGTCTATCCCAACTACTTTAGAATAAATTATCCCAATACACACTTCCTAGAATTTCATCTTCATCCTTTCCAGATGCTCCATCCATGTATCACTCCAATTCTGTTTACTTTTTTCACTCACTTCTGGAGTTGCTGTTTTAAAATAAAAATTTTCCTTCATTCTGCTCCTCTTACTTTCATATTCCTTCCATCTTTTTGCTTTTACTGGCTTCACATATTGTTGTTCAGCTGTGTCCAACTTGTCATGACTCATTTCACGAGAATACTGTAATGGTTTACCACTTCCTTCTCCAGCTCATTTTACAGATGAGGAATTAAGACAAGCCTGGTTAAGTGACTTGCCCAATATCACACAGCTCTTAAGTATCTCAGGCCAGATTTGAACTCAGGAAAATGAGTCTTCCTAATTCTAAACCCAGTGCTCTAATCACCAAGCCACCAAATTGCCCCAGATGACACTGAATCCCTGGCAATTCTCTTCAGCCCTAGTAATACTTTCACTCACAACATTCCTCCACTCCAATCCCTGGCTTGGCCAGAGAATAAACTGGTTTGATCTTTCCCCTTTAAAACCCCCAATCACTTGGTTACGTGACAAAAGTTTCACATTCTTTATATAATCCAAGTATTTTCCCCTTCCTCAACCCTTGGAACATAATCCTGACTTTGAACCAATTGGCCCAAATCATCCTGAATGGGAATGGGATTTTAAAATTGAGGAACCTGTATGGTGTAATTTGTTCAAGTACATTCCTACCACCTCCAAAGGGGGGGCAGCCATGAAAATGAACTCTATATGTCCAAATCTCCATTCCAGGAACTTCCACTCAAAATCTTTTTGCCAATATGCCAGTACAATTGGAGAACTGATAATGTGACCACTGCCTTAGCAGAATGGTCAGTCCATTATTGGAGTGTTGGGATAAGATTATGTAAATTACTTTTTTTTTTTTTTGCTTTTTGCTGAGGCATTTGGGGTTAAGTGACTTGCCCAGCGTTACACAGCTAGGGAATGTTAAGTGTCTGAGACTAGATTTGACCTCAGGTCCTCCTGACTTCAGGGCTGGTGCTGTAAAGCTATTCTTTAAGAAAAGTCATTTCCTCTTCCAAGTGTTTCTATAGCTTATAGGTAATGTAGGGCCTTAACTAATCATAAAACACACTGAGTGGATGTTTATAATTATTAGAGAATGTTGTTTTCTATAGCCAATAGGAAGAGGATTGATAGTTTTGCTTACCAATCTTGGTTGATCTGATAGCTTCTATATTGATTTGTAAGGTGTGGTCACCTTGGTTGATATTTAGAACAAACAAAAGTGATTTTGGGTGACATTGTCATTTGTCAGAGACAAATGTTATGTGTCAAGTAGAGTACAGTATCCCATTTACAATGGCTTGAAGAATTATGGGCCCATTTTGAACTGATGAGAACTTTGGAACTGTTCTCACATTCCCCTGAAGTGATGGGGTGTCTTAATTAAGATGTAATATGTGGTTCTAACTAAAGGAGCACTTCTGTACTTTCTCCCTCTATTTCATAGCCTGTTTTTCATATAAATATCCACTATGCCTTCGGAGTACTCATTTATCCCAATTCTATGTAAACAATTAGAATTTAGTAGGGGCCACATATTTACATGGCCAAACCCACTATTTGCTCATCTTAGGGGCCACTCACACATGGACATTTTGAAAGACTAATTTAAAAGCAAGGGATCACATTCTCAGAGAAGCTGCTAATAGATGACTGAATCATGAAAAGCTATAGTAAAGTTAAAAAAATCATCAATCTTTTGCCCAAAACCAGTCTTTTAGGTTGTGTAGCTTTATCTAAACCTATTGCTTTGAACTTAAAAGTTGGTTTTCCCCTCAGATCATTTACCTACTCTCTTACTATCCTCTTAACTTCCAAATCATCTATCAGGATAAGTATATAAGGATTTATCCCCAAAATAACACTTTGATTGAGACAAGCAGAAAGATGGTTCCTACTTATTAATGAGAATAAAAATATTTTAACCATACCATGTTTGAAAACTAGGCCTCCAAACTTTATCTATATGGTACCATAAAAATTAAGGCAGTTAATGAAAGAATTTAATTGAACCTGAATAGTTTTCTCATTGGAAAAAACCTATTTCTCATGCATATAATTTCACTTCATTTTTTCAAAACTTCATATGTCAATATGCACAAAATAAAATTAATGTTTTCTTAATAATATTTTGATGCAACCAAATACTTTCACATTTTGTTCTGGCCAAATTTGTTTTCCATTCATTCCACAAAAATACACAGAAAATGTGTCCTCTCTATCTTATTATTCAAAAAATTTTTTTAGCAAAACTGAAAACAAAAAAAGTAAGCTTTACTCTGAAAATATTATCTTTCATTTATTTAGCTTTTGAATTCATAACTCCCTAACAAGAGTTCTTTATCTGTCTAGATCAGGCTGGATTAATTAGTGTATATGTTTCTACACATAGTGTTTGTTATCATACCAGTTTGACAGCATAAATTTAGCATAATGATGTGGAAATATAAATAAATGCTGTAAATGTATTCTTGAATCTTGATAAGTATTTTGTTTAGGTCTTAATCTTAAAAATAATACTACACAAAGCATGTTGTTTCTGAGTAGAAAAAAAATTATATAATGTCTGGCTGCCCAGTTTGACACAATGTTTAGATTACCCTAGGTTTAAACCAGCTCTGATATGGATTTTGACCTGAAGTGAACTTCCTGGCTTTTAAAAGTAATGTTTCAATAAACAGATGGATCATTTTCCAAGAAGAATTTTTTATAATTAACAATATTCAACTAGTTCTGAAAATGAACTTCTGTGACTATAAACAGCCAATTTTAAAAGCCTGAAGACCTTTGGGGAGTTGGAATTCTGCTTGTTGGTGTCATACTTCATGTGATTTATTCTTTCTAATCCATTAAGGTAAATGAAAAGTTGTAATCCTCTAATTACATATTTCATGGAAACATTTGATGTTTCACTTAATGTTCACAAAAAAAGAATTGACAGTCTTCTTGAGCAATGGGCAATCATTCCCAATTATGAAACTATTAGTGTATTTTTTTTTCTGAGAGATAATTGGAGTTAAGTGACTTGCCCAAGGTCACACAGCTAGGAAGTATTAAGTGTCTGAGGCCAGATTTGAACTCAGGTCCTCCTGACTTCAGACCTAGTGCTCTAATCACTGAACCACCTAGCTGCCCCATTAGTGTACTTTTAGGGGAATTAAGCTATGATAGTTTCAAAAAAATGCTACATGGCAAGAGAAAGTTAAAATGCAAATATAATATTTGGCCTCTACAAAACAAAATAATCCTGAGTATAGATTATAGAGATGTGCAAGTATGCTCAAATACTGTCTTTATTGTCATTCATGAGGATTATTTATTATAGAACAACCACTATGTTTATTTAAAATAACTAATTTCCTTGGTATCTCTAAATTTTGGCATGCACTTTTTTTAGGAATATATCTATTGTGTAATTGAAAGTAAACCTATACATACACATATATCCACATCATATAGATTGTCATTTTTCTTACTGAAAATAATGGAATTCACTTTAGTGGATTTAACTAGCATAGCATAACATACACCTACAAATTCATAACCGCACCGTTATTTATTATGACTTGTTCATAAATGCAGCATATCTGTAATCTCTAAGAGATCTACTTAGATGAAAATTCAGTTTCTGTTGTATTCCATTATTATTATGTCTTTCTTATATGTCTGAAATTCCAAAGCAGAGTATATCATTACAATGACTCTATTCTTCTTGGAAAAGATCAAGAGGCATGAAGACTAGAATTTCCAATTTTCTAATGGTATACATTGTAGTAGGTTTCACAATGGGAATCAAAGAGAAAAGGAGCTATCTATTCTATGGTATTTTTTCTCCTGGCTCTTTTTCCCTTCTGTCAAGGCCAAGCACTAAGAAGAAATTTAAGTGGAAATCCTTTTTTTATTCCCACCAACACTGTAGTCCTAAATTGTCCCAAATATGAATTGTCTCGTGAATTCTCTCAAACATTTGTACATGCAGGTCTACAATTACCTAAATCCAATCTTAAGTCCAAAGGGTAGTATTATATTAAGAAACTTGACCATACAACAGAAGGAGGCTGACAACACTCTGACCCACTGTTTCTCAGGAAATAAATGCTAAAGGCTCATTGTGTAGGACAACCAGATGAACATTTCCCAGAGCGTCTCTTTTTTGAAAGAAGGGATCTGTTGTTGGTGAATATGACCAAGCTGTACTTTAACATGGCATCTGGTACAACAATTTCACAAAATACTTTGAAAATAAAACTACATTTATTATCTAGTCAATCATTTTAACCTTTTTTCAATCCAACTTGCATATAATGATTACTTATATCTTCTATGGCCTCAAATGTTATAGCAAGAGAGGTCAGAAAACTGTTTTAAACTACCCATAGCCATATTAAAATTAGAAAACAATCCTGAGGAAAACAGAATGGCTAAATAAGCCCTCAGGAGGAGCTGGAGTTCTCTGAAAGATAGCATCTCCCTATTCCCCCTTATCTGTTCCGTTTCTGAGGGGACCCTCAAGCATATCAAGAAACAAGATACTTGGACTTTGTAAAGTTGTCTTGACAGCTTATGGGTTCTAATATGATCCTTATATGTTGCATTTTTTGAAAATTTGAGGTAAAATAAAGGATGTTCTGTATTCTAATATATAGTTAGCTTGCTTGCATGGGAAACTAAGGGACCATTTACTTATCTATAGAGACCTAAATAGGAAATTAAGATCCTAGGGAAGAAAACAAGCCAAAAAGTGATCTGTCAGAAACTTTTCTAGATAGAATTGATTGCATGTCAAACCAGAGCTGGGATTCTAAGACATGAGTTAAAGAATAATGTGAAATAAAATTATAAAGATAGATGTGAACCAGATTGTAGAGGATCTTAAATGGCAGTCTAAATAGTTTGCATTCTATATTCTAAGCAATAGGAATTCACTAAAGGTTTTTGAGAAAGGGAATGGAATTGGTAAGCCCATTCCACAGGAAGATTATTTTGGAAGCTAATGTGCAGATTATATTAAAGAGTAGGAAACCAGGAACAGAGAAATAAATTTGGAAGCTATTAGAATAATTCTGGTCGTAGATGGTAACATCTTCTCTGGTAACTAGCCTAGTGAACATGGGAATGGAGAAAAGGTGATGTGAAATATTGTGAAGATAGATTTTACATGTTTAATAGATATTGCTATTTCATCTTCAAGGAGAGATTTTAAAGTTTTTAAATCATTATAAATAAAATTGCCATAGGCTCAGCAGTTTTATTTGTATCTGTCAACCATCTGAAGTCCCATCATTATCACAGACAAATACACTTTAAATGAGAGAAGCAGGAGATTTTTTAAAAATTTTTATTAAAGCTTTTTATTTGCAAAACCTATGCATGGGTAATTTTTCAACATTGACCCTTGCAAAGCTTTCTGTTACAAATTTTTCCCTCCTATTCCCCACCCTCTCCCCTAGATGGCAGGAAGTCTACTACATGTTAATTATGTTAAAATATTTGACAAATCGAATATGTGTATACATATTTATACAGTTATCTTGCTGTACAAGAAAAATCGGATCTACAAGAAGAAAAAAATCTGAGAAGGGAAACATAATGCAAGCAAACATCAATAGGGAGCTTGAAAACGTTATGTTGTGGTCCACATTCAGATCCCTCTCTCTGGGTGTATATGGCTTTCTTCATCACTGAACAATTGAAACTGGTTTGAAACATCTCATTGTTGAAGAGAGCCATGTTCATCAGAATTGATCATCATATAGTCTTGTTGTTGCTGTGTATAATGATCTCCTGGTTCTGCTCATTTCACTCAGCATCAGTCCATGCAAGTTTCTCCAGGCCTCTCAGAAATCATCCTGCTGGTCGTTTCTTACAGAGCAATAATATTCCATAACATTCATAAACCATAATTTATTCAGCCATTCTCCAATTGATGGGCATCCATTCAGTTTCCAGTTTCTAGCCACTACAAAAAGGGCTGCCACAAACATTTTTGCACATGTGGGGCCCTTTCCTTCCTTTAAGGTCTCTTTGGGATATAAGCCCAATAGAAATACTGCTGGGTCAAAAGGTACACACAGTTTGATTAATTTTTTGAGCATAGCTCCAAATTGCTCTCCAGAATGGTTGGATCCAGTCACAGTTCCACCAACAATGTATTAGTGTCCCAGTTTTCCCACATCCCCTCCAACATTCGTCATTATCTTTTCCTGTCATCTTAGCCAATCTGACAGGTCTGTAGTGGTATCTCAGAGTTGTCTGAATTTGCATTTCTGTGATCAATAGTGATTTGGAGCACCTTTTCATATGACTATAAATAGTTTTAATTTCATCATCTGAAAATTGTCTGTTCATATCCTTGGACCATCTATCGACACGAGAGTGTCTTGAACTCTTATAAATATGAGTCAATTCTCTATATATTTTAGAAATGAGGCCTTTATCAGAACCCCTAAATGTAAAGATGATTTCCCAATTTATTGCTTCCCTCCTAATCTTGTCTGCATTAGTTTTGTTTGTACAAAAACTTTTTAATTTAATATAATCAAAATTATCTATCTGGTGTTCAATTAAGAGTTCCAGTTCTTGTTTGGACACAAATTCCTTCTTTCTCCACAGGTCTGAGAGGTAAACTATCCTATGTTCCTCTAATTTGCTTATAATATCACTCTTTATGCCTAAATCATGAACCCATTTAGATCTTATCTTGGTATGTAGTGTTAGGTGTGGGTCAAGCCCTAATTTCTTCCATATTAGTTTCCAATTTTCCCAGCAGATTTTGTCAAATAGTGAATTCTCATCCCAAAAGTGGGGTCTTTGGGTTTGTAAAACACTAGATTGCTAAAGTTATTGCCTAGTTTGTCCTGTAATCCTATCCTATTCCACTGATCGACTACTCTGTTTCTTAGCCAGTACCAAATGGTTTTGATGACCGCTGCTTTATAATATAGTTTTAGATCTGGCACAGCTAGGCTACTTCATCAGCAATTTTTTTTCATTAATTCCCTTGAAATTTTTGACCTTTTGTTCTTCCAGATGAACTTTGCTACTATTTTTTCTAGATCGGTAAGATAATTTCTTGGGAGTTTGATTGGTATGACACTGAATAAGTAAATTAATTTAGGTGGTATTGTCCTTTTTATTATATTTATTCAGCCTATCCATGAGCACTTGATATTTTCCAATTGACTAGGTCTGACTTTATTTGTGTGGGAAAGTGTTTTGTAGTTTAGTTCATATAGTTCCTGACTTTTCCTTGGCAGATAGATTCCCAAATTTTATACTATCAACAGTTATTTTGAATGGAATTTCTTTTTGTATCTCTTGCTGCTGAACTTTGTTAGTAATATATAAAAATGCTGCTGATTTATGTGGATTAATTTTGTATGCTGCAACTTTGCTAAAGTTGTGAATTATTTCTAGTAGTTTTTTAGTTGAGTCTCTAGGGTTCACTAAGTATACTATCATATCATCTGCAAAGAGTGATAATTTGATTTCCTCATTACCTATTCTAATTTCAAATCAGTCTTTACTCATGCAGATGTTGCTTGTGGATTGGGAATAAAATAAATTGGAGGCAAGAGAGAAGAGCAGAAAGGTTAGAGAATGTAACTGCCTTTCAGTCTCCTTGTATCATTATCATCTTCTCATATGAAGGTATCTATTCTGCTGGTCAGAATTCAATCCCCAGCAATCACTAACAGGTTGCTCCCATAACAAAATTCTTCTTGCTTTTTTTCATCTACAAAAAGCTTCAGAGTGAAAGAGGTTGATAAACTCATCTAAGTTTCTGACAGTAACAATAGTCTTACTTTTTCCAAACCTTAAGGAGAGTGTCATCAACACTATATAGAATAACTTTCCAGAATCTCAAAATGCAACTCTGAAAATAATGCACCTAAACATAGAGCTCTAGGGAAAATGTTACTCTAGTTCTTTTGTTTCATTTTTCAACATCTCATTTCTACTGGTTTTCTTGGCAAGCTATCTTTTAACCTAGCCTTCTGGGGAGACATTAAGAGAAAACTAAACAAACTAGTTATAACAAAAGATCAAAATAGAAATAGGCTGCCTCAGTAGATAGTGCATTATCTGTCACTGGAAATATACAAGTGAAGAGTTTTCAAAGATATCATAGAATGGAGTTATGCTACAATCAAAAGCCTATCTAGTTGACCTCTAGCTATCTCTACTCCTCATCTCTACACCTAAAACTCCCTTGTATGACAAGATCTTCTATTCTTTCTTCTTGATCTTAAAACTCTGAAGTAACCTTTCTTTTTGTGAAAACCAACTCCTCTATATTTAAGCCTATTTCCTTCCATATTTCCCAAAGATTACACCAATGCTCATCACTTCTTTCTAATCTTTAATCATGCTTTTTTTTTTTTTTTGCCAATTCTAAAATGCTGTTCATAAAGTCAGATGATGTGAAAAACCTCTGTAGTCCTGAGGGAGAAATGTATATCAACGAGTTCTCTAATAAATTAAAATATTAAACCAATCATTAGATTAAAAGAAAGATGAATGATTATCTTTCTTGAAAGAGAAATTTTACAGGATTCAAATGATAGAGGGGTCATATGGTATAGAGGAAACTAGAATGCAAAAAAGAACCGGAGAACAGCTCCTGCACTTACTAGCTATGTGACATTGGCTAAGCCACTTTTAAGTGACTCTGTGAACCTAATTTTTCTCTTCAGTAAAACCAAGATAATAATAATTATCTAATCTGAAAGATTCGTTTTGAAATCAATGTAAACCTTAGATAGAATATTATATAATATGTATTTTGCCTTGATATATGTCATCAACAAGATGAACATCAATGTGGATAAAAATAAAATCCTCCAGTCAAGTTTAAAAAACTCACATAAGTAAAAGTTAGAGGAGGCTTAGCTTGACAGAAAGTCATGTGAAATATCCCTAATGGGTTAGGGATTAAAATCTCAAGGCAAGCTAAACAGTGCATTGTAGCAAATTAAAAAGAGAAGGGTGGGGCAGCTAGGTGGTGCAGTGGATAGAGCACCAGCTCTGAAGTCAGGAGGACCTGAGTTCAAATTTGGATTCAGGCACTTAACTGTATGACCCTGGGCAAGTCACTTAATTTTAATTGCTTCAGCAAAAAAAAAAAAAGGGGTGGGGTGGGGAGGAGAAGGAAATATATATATACTCAGGCTGTCTTGATCAAAATAAGTATCAAGATCAAGGACCATAGCAATCCCCTTGAGCCACACATTTGTAGTATGTGTCTAGCTCTAGGTACCAGACTTCAATAATATAAAGTCATAAACTACAGTGACTAGAAGTGAATGTTCGTGATGGGATTCCTGGAAACTATGACATGTAATACAAGTGAGTGTGTTTAGCCCAAGGACTGGGGCATTATATCTACTTTCCAATATTTAAAGAGCTCTTAGAAAAGAAACTTGTTTTATGTTGGTTCCATTAGAGAAATAGGACTAGTGTGTAGAAATTATAGGAAGACAATTCAATTCAAAGTATTTATTTGGGAAATCTAGGTCAAAGGATATGAATAAGCAGTTGTCAAAGGATATGATAGGCAGTTTTAAAAGAAGAAATTAAAGTTAATAACCATATGTAAAAAAATGTTCTAAAACACTATAATTAGAGAAATATTTATTAAAATAGCTTGATGTGCCACCTAATATATATAATTGTGTGTTTAGCCTTTTCCCAAATTGATGAGCATCCTCTCCATTTCCAGGTCTTTGCCATCACAAAGAGAGCTGCAATAAATATTTTAAAACATATAGGTTATTTTTCTTTTTTCCTGATCACTTTAAGAAATAGACCGTATAGTGATATTGATGGGTCAAAGGTTACATATATAATTTTATAACTCTTTGGCCACAATTCCGGATTGCTCTCCAAAATGGTTGAATCAGTACATAATTCCATCAACAATGTCCCAATTTTTCCATATCTATATGTAATTTTTATTTCTTTATCAAAAACTGGCTATTTATGTCCTTTAACCATTTATGAATTAGGTTATGAAACTTTTAAAATATGAGACTATGACATTTTGAGTTTTGTTCCTCTTCTGTCATGAAATTATGTTTATACATTGAAATTTATAAATTGAATAAGTCTTTGAACATCTCTCATTTTTTAAAATATAAAAGGAAGCATTATAATATTATTTGGTGTAATAATTCTTTACATTTAACCTTTTATCTAAGATGATTGTTATAAAGGTGATATTTCCTGAACTCTTACCACTTTGCCATGCAATTGTAGTCTTAATACAAATGACTAAAATATGCATGGAATAAGCAAATAGTAAAGTACGTTATGTGCTTATGAAAAATTATTTGACAAGTAAATGTCTATGAAAAATACTTTTAAAAATCAATGGCAGGTCTTACAAAACTGGAAAACTAGAATATAGGCTCATTTTGTATATCTATCACTTGAGGGCCAGTTATGTATATAAGCATAGAGAAATTCACTACTTGACCACTTGTTGATGATTTTTTCTTGAAGGATAGAAAGTAGCCACACAAAACTCCTTAAAACTGTCTACTAAGGTAAAGATAGATGCTGTAATCTGCAGTGAAACGAATGTTCAACTTGATGGAATCACAGACAACTGAAGCATTGATGAATTGGAACTTTAGAAGATTCTGTCTTCTGCTTTATGTTGAAACAAGGGATAGCAAGAACAAAATAGGAACTTATAGCATCTAGTTAATGCATATGGCAGCAGTTTTGATAAAGGAGAGTTAGTCATTTCTGCTTTCCTCTTTTCCTAATGATTATTTCTAAAAGATATAAAATTTTTGAAAAGTTACCTTTCCTTTTACTAGACTCCTGGAGGAATTCCATTGGAAGTGATTCCCTCAGCAGTAATGTGTGTGTATGTGTGTGTGTGTGTTTGTGTGTCTGTGTATTTTCCTTATATAATTCTAATATGCTGAATCATAAAGACTATTTGGGGGGGACCAAACTTCTAATTTCATTAGAGGAATTTCTCATAAAGAAATTCCTTTGACTATTGCAGATGATCAACTGCTCTATAATTTAGAGAGTTGTCTCTCAAATGGGAGTATATAACTATTGACATTGGCTTTAGAAACCCAATGTCTTACTTCCTAGTTTACTGTTAGTTTTCTATTCTGCAATATCAGCAACAAAATTGTTTGTTATAGCCAAGAGGAAAATGATATGGGATCCCCCAAGAACAAATCTATGATGATATAAAAAAATCAACTCTACAAGTCACAGCCAACAATTGATTGCAGTTAGGAGAGTGGGATTAACACAACTTAAATAATACAGAAAATCTTGAGCACAGGTCCAGTCCAACCTTAAGGCAACTTGTCAAATGGAAATTACATTATCTTTCACCCATACCAAGTATAAATAGTCTTAGCCTAATACAAAGGATTTCTCTTATATTGGAAATTTAATTTTCCTTTCCCCTTAGTCTATTTTTCTGAGAAACACTTATAGAATGAGAATTCTGTATAATTACACAATTACAATGATGTAGTTTCATTTTTTGTCAGCAATGATCCTATGTGTGTGCTTCTACTAAAATTAGACTGGCTCACACTGTCTGTACTTGACCAGACGCAAGAAAATTGTCTTGATTTTTCTATTTTCAGTTAGTTCTCTATCAATTGAATGCTGGATTTTATACCATTCACAAATGTTTCATTGCTTCATTTTCCCACGTCCTTACTTCTATTGTTTTAAAAAATGAATACTTCTCTAAGGAAACAAGCAAAAGTTTTAGCTCCTAAATAATACACTTCAATGACCTTTAGAGATAAGCAATTGGCATGGAGAGGATCATTCAGAGTCACGACTGGATCAATTGCATTGAAATAAAAAAAAAAAAAATAGAAATCTTCCGGGGGTGGAGCCATGGTGGCTGAGATCAGACAGGAGTCTCTGTAACCTCCTCTAACCTTCGCTCAAACCAACAACATATGAAGCCTCTAGACGGATTTTGAAACAAAAAAATCCACAATATTTGGAGGACAACACGATTCTAGAAGAAGATACTCTGGAAGAACCTCAAAACAGGTCTGTTTTAATTGCACAGGGGGGTGATCTGCTGAACCCAGACTGCAGGGAGCTGGGCAGGGAGCTGGAGCAGGGAGCTGGAACAGGAGTCGGAACAGGAGTGGAAGCGTTGTGCTTTTCACACACCTGGGAGTCTTCTGGGGGGCCTCTTGGGCCAATCGGTCCTGATTGTGGGCAGGTGGTTTGGAGGGTCTGCCTTTTGGGGAGGGTAGATTGTGAACCACTGAACCCCTGATGAGCATCGGACCTAGCTGCCATTACACAGCACCCTAGCACAATCAATCAATCAGTAGGACTGATCAGCACCTGAAATAATTCAATCAGCAGAACTGCCCCAGGGTGAACTAAAGCAGAACTGCCCAGTACCTGACATAATTCAATCAGCAGAATGCCCAGCACCTAACATAATTCAATCAGCAGAACTGCCCCAGAGCAAATTAAAGCAGCTGTTCCACCTTTGCCTTAAACAGACCTCACACCTTTAAAAAAAAAAAAAAAAAAATGAATAAAAAAACCAAAAAGAGCTCTCACCATAGACAACTTTTATGGAGAGAGGGAAGAACAGACCTCAAATCCTGAGGCCCCTAAAGGTCAAGCAACTTCAGAAAAAGCCCCAAAGAGAGACATAAACTGGTCTCCATGTCACAAGGCTTTCTTTGAAGATTGCATAAAAAAATCTTAAAAGAGAGTTAGAAGAAACATGGGGAAACGAAATGAGATCACTGCAAAACAAAATAGAAAAAATGGAAAAAATGGAAAAAGAATGCAATGAACAAAAAAATTTAATTGGTCAATTGCAAAAGGAACTAAAAACAGTAACTGAAGAAAATAAGACATTAAAAATTAGAATCGAACAATTGGAAATGAATGACTCATCAAGACTTTAAGAATCAGTCAAACAAAAACAAAAAAATGAAAAGATAGAGAAAAACCTGAAATATCTCCTAGGAAAAACAACTGACCTGCAAAATAGATCTAGGAGAGACAATCTAAGGATTACAGGACTTCCTGAAAGCCGTGATGAAAAAAAGAACCTAGACACTATCTTCCAGGAAATCATAAAAGAAAACTGCCCTGATATTTTAGACCCAGAAGGCAAAATACTTATTGAAACAATCCACCCATCACCTCCTGAAAGAAACCCAAAAATTAAGTCCCCCAGAAATATCGTGGCTAAATTCCATAACTATCATACCAAGGAAAAGATATTACAAGAAGCCAGAAAGAAGCAATTTAAATATCGAGGAGCCACAATTAGGATCACACAGGACCTAGCAGCTTCTACGTTGAAGGATCGAAGGGCCTGGAATCAGATATTCCGAAGGGCAAAGGAACTTGGATTGCATTATCTTCCAGGGAAGAAGATGGTCATTCAATGATATAGGAGAATTTCACCTATTTCTACTGAAAAGACCAGAACTGAACAAAAAATTAGATCTACAAACACAGAACACAAGAGAAACAAAGAAAGGTAACAAGAAAAAAAAAAACTCTTGAGAACTATATTTATGTTATAGATACTTAAAGAATGAGGGTTGATTATGAATTTATTTATTACATTATGATTATGATATGATTACTGTGATTTTATGATTATTATGATATGATTATTGTGATTTTATGATTATTATGATATGATAAACTGAAAAAGAAATTAGAGGTA
>JAJPUD010003292.1:108128-122189 GCA_023553655.1 Myrmecobius fasciatus | reverse complement strand
TGCTCTATCCACTGCAGCACATAGCTGCCCCTTCTTTTTGTATTTCTTGCTGCTGAACTTTGTTGGTAATATATAAAAATGCTGATGATTTATGTGGATTTATTCTGTATTCTGCCACTTTACTAAAGTTGTGAATTATTTCTAGTAGTTTTTTAGTTGATTCTCTAGGGTTCTCTAAGTATACCATCATGTCATTTGCAAAGAGTGATAATTTGGTTTCCTCATTACCTACTCTAATTCCTTTTATCTCTTTTTCTTCTTTTACTGCCAAAGCTAACATTTCTAATACAGTATTCAATAATAATGGTGACAGTGGGCAGCCTTGTTTCACTCCTGATCTTATTGGGAATGGTTCTAGTTTGTCTCCATTACATACAATGCTTGCTGCTGGTTTTAAGTAGATCCTACTAATCATTTTAAGGAAAAGCCTATTTATTCCTATACTCTCTAGTGTTTTTAATAGGAATGGGTGTTGGATTTTATCAAATTCTTTTTCTGCATCTATTGAGATAATCATATGGTTTTTGTTAGTTTAATTATTAATATAATTGATTATGCTGATAGTTTTCCTAATAATGAACCAGCCTTGCATTCCTGGTATAAATCCTCCTTGGTCATAGTGTACTATCCTGGGGATGACTTTCTGTAATCTCATTGCTAATATCTTATTTAAAATTGTTGCATCAATATTCATTAGGGATATTGGCCTATGGTTTTCTTTCTCTGTTTTCACCCTACCTGGTTTAGCTATCAGCACCATATCGGTCTCATAGAAGGAATTTGGTAGTATACCTTCTTTCCCTATTTTTTCAAATAGTTTGTAGAATATTAGAATTAACTGTTCTTTGAATGTTTGGTAGAATTCACATGTAAATCCATCTGGCCCTGGAGATTTTTTTCTTAGGGAGTTGGTTAATAGCTTGTTCTATTTCTTTTCCTAATATGGGGCTATTTAAATAATTTATATCCTCTTCTGTTAACCTGAGCAATCTATATTTCTGTAGCTATTCCTCCATTTCATTTAAATTATCAAACGTACTGGCATAAAGTTAGGCAAAGTAACTCCTAATTATTACTCTAATTTCCTCTTCATTGGAGGAAAGTTCTCCCTTATCATTTTTGAGACTAACAATTTGATTTTCCTCTTTCCTTTTTCTAATCAAATTAACTAAGGGCTTATCTATTTTGTTGGTTTTTTCATAAAACCAACTCTTAGTTTTATTTATTAATTCAATAGTTTTCTTATTTTCAATTTTATTAATTTCCCCTTTTATTTTTAGAATTTCCAATTTGGTATTTAATTGAGGGTTTTCAATTTGTTCTTTTTCTAGTCTTTTTTAATAATAAGCCCAATTCTTTATCTATTTTATGCAAGTAAGCATCTAGAGATATAAAATTGCTCCTTATAACCGCTTTGGCCGTATCCCACAAATTTTGGTATTTTGTTTCATTATTGTCATCTCCTGGATGAAATTATTGATTGTGTCTATGATTTGCTCTTTCACCCATTCATTCTTCAGGATTAGATTATTTAATTTCCAATTAACTTTTGGTCTATTTTCTCCTGGCCTTATATTGCATGTGATTTTTTTTGCATCATGATCTGAAAAAGATGCATTTACTACTTCTGCCTTCTGCATTTGATTTTGAGGTTTTTATGCCCTAATACAAGGTCAATTTATGTGTAAGTTCCATGGACCGCTGAGAAAAAAGTAAACTCCCTACTCTCTCCATTCAATTTTCTGTAAAGATCTATCATACCTAACTTTTCTAACAATTTGTTTACCTCCCTAATTTCTTTCTTATTTATTTTGTGGTTTGATTTATCTAACTCTGAGAGAGCAAGGTTGAGATCCCCCACTAGTATAGTTTGGCTGTCTATTTCTTGCATCTCTCTTAATTTTTCCTCTAGGAATTTTGATGCTATACCACTTGGTGCATATATATTTAGTATTACTATTGCTACATTATCTATGGGACCCTTTAATAAAATATAGTTTCCTTCCTCATCTCTTTTTATTAGATCTATCTTTGTTTTTACTTGATCTGAGATCAGGATTGCTACCCCTGCTTTTTTTTGTTCACCCGAAGCATAATAGGTTCTCCTCCAGCCTTTTACCTTCACCCTGTATGTGTCTCCATGCTTTAGATGTGCTTCTTGTAGACAACATATTGTTGGATTCTGGTTTTTAATCCAGTCTGCTATCTGCTTCCACTTTATGGGAGAGTTCATCCCATTCACATTCACAGTTAAAATATCTAATTCTGTATTTCCTGCCATCTTATCTACCCAAGTTATGTTTTTCTCTTTCCTTTCCCCTTTCTCCCTTCCCCCCTCTCTTCAGTATTTTGCTTTTCATGACCATATCCCCCAAACAATCTTCTGCCCTTTAGAGGCCCTCCCCCTTTTTTACTCCTTTCCCCTGATTCTTCTAATTTCCCTTCTACTAGTCTATCCCTTTCTTTTCCTCCTTTCCCTCTCACTTCCCTATAAGGAAGGACAAGTTTCTCTGTGAAACCAAATGTGTCTGATATACTCTTTTAGAGCCCAATCTGATGAGAGTAAGATTTACACAATGATCATCTCTCTCCCTTCTTTCCCTCAATTATATTAGGTTTTCTTTGCCTCTTCATGAGATTTTACCTTATTTTTACCTCCTTTTTTTTAACCTTATTTTACCACCTTTTCCCTCTTTTCCCCAGTATTTCCCCAGCCTTTCCCCCTTGTTATCTTTTTCATATTATCGAAGTAACATCAAATTATACCCCTAATTTTTAAGTATCCCTATAGTAGAAATAAAGTTCTCAAGAGTCCTTTCCTTTTTTACCTTTTTATGCTTCTCTTGAGTTCTGTGTTTGGAGGTCAAATTTTTTGTTCAGATCTTGTCTTTTCATTAGAAATAGGTGAAATTCACCTATATCATTACATGACCATCTTCTTCCCTGAAGAATAATGCTCATTTTAGCTGTGTAGGTTATTCTTGGCTGTAATCCAAGTTCCTTTGCCTTTCAGAATATCTGTTTACAGGCCCTTCAATCCTTCAATGTGGAGGCTGACAGATTGTGTGTGATTCTAATTATAGATCCTCGGTATTTGAATTGTTTCTTTCTAGCTGCTAGCAAAATCTTTTCCTTGGTGCGATAGTCCTGAAATTTAGCCACAATATTCCTTGGGGTTTTAATTTTGGGATCTCTTTCAGAAGGTGATTGGTGAATTCTTTTAATGGTGATTTTGCCTTCTGATTCTACAACCTCAGGACAGTTTTCTTTCAGGATTTCCTGGAAGATAGTGTTTAGATTCTTTTTTTCATCATGGCTTTCAGGAAGTCCAATAATCCTTAGATTGTCTCTCCTAGAGCTATTTTCCAAGTCAGTTGTTTTTCCTAGGAGATATTTCATATTTTCTTCTATTTTTTCATTTTTTTGGTTTTTTTTGACTGATTCTTGCAGTCCTATTGAGTCATTCACTTGCATTTGTTCAGTTCTAATTTTTAATGTGTTGTTTTCTTTTGTCACCTTTTTCAACTCCTTTTGTAACTGGCCAATTTGTTCATTGCACACTTTTTCCACTTCACCAATGTTTTCAATGCATTGTTGTCTATTTCCAGTTCACCAATTTTGTTTTTCAATAAATTGGTGTCTTTATCATATCTCTTTTGGAGGCTTCTTGCACTGACCTCAATTCATTTCCCCATTTGTCATCTAGCTCTCTTTTGAGATTCTTTATGCAGACTTCCAGGAAGGCCTTGTGAAAGGGGCACCAGGTCATATCTCCTTTGATGGCTTCCTCTGGAGTTGCTTTGCCTATAGGAACCTCAGGATCTGGGGTCTGCCCTTCTTTCTCTCCATAAAAGCTGTCTATGGTGAGAGCTCTCTTCTGCTTCTTACTAATTTTTTTTTAAACTTGGGGTCTGCTTAAAGCAGGCAAGTGCTGCTGTGGTAGTTTGCCCTGGGGCAATTCCCCTAATTAACTTCCGGTGCTGGGCTGGTTGGGCTAGGACTTTGCGTTTGCAGAGGGTTCCAATCCACCTTTTATAAAAGGCAGATCTGCCAAAGCACCTGCCCACAATCAGGGCAGAGTGTCCCAAGTGCATCAGATATACTCCCTAGGTGTTTGGAATTTCTGCCACACTGAGCTGAGTCCCACCCAGTTTTCTGCCCTCTCTTCCGGGGCTGCACCGAGCAAACTACTCACCCCACTGCCCGACTGAAACACACCTGCTATGAAGCTCTTCAAAGTTAACTTCTGCAAGAAATGTTTCATAGTCCAAATATTTCTGGGTTCTTTGACTTAAAAATCAGTTCAGATGCTTATTTTACTGTTGATTTGAAAGAAGGTCAGAGGAGGAAACAGAGAGTCACGTTTTCACTCTGCCATCTTGGCTCTGTCCCCCCGGCCCTCCCCATCAGGTCCTAGTTCTCTTTTGAGATCTTGAAGTTTTGCATAGATTCTCTTTTAACCATTTCTATTTATTTTTCTAAAACATTTCTTTGGTTTATAGATAAAAGTTCTTGTGAGATCATAAAACATGGAATATTTCTCCTTATGTACTGGTCATTCAAAATAAAATCTCATGGGGCTATTAAATTACTGAGAAGTTTTCACCTCTTTGTATATGCTTTTTATATCTGAGGTAATGTGAAGCATACCAAAAATTCTACCCTGGATAATTCTGTGATTCTTTACAGCAGAACTAAACTTAAAATGCCAAATTTCAACCACACAACAACCTTCTTTCCTATAGGCCTTTAAATAAAACCCTTAAGGTTGCAGTTGGATTTATTCTTTTAAGAAAGAAAAACTAAAAGCTAACCATATTATTATAAGTGCAGAATTTAATAATATATTGACATCTTTATCTAGTGATATTTTGTCACATTAAATGTCATGTAAATGACATTTAAAGTCATGAATGTTTTAAGTCTTTTGGTAATTTGAATACCAATAATTAATGCAAAATGTCACACAAAAAGTACAAACTAAATATATATTATCACTGATACAGAATTGCATACCCCCAAATTTTAGTATTGGGAAGACCTAAGAGATACTTGCTGACAAATAGTAGGTGATAAAATTTAAATCTTATTTTTCCTTTCTCTATAGCTGTATATGATCTGCAGATCATATTTATATTGACTCACCAGTTTATAATAGCAATACTATTAAACATCCTTCTAAATCACAAATACAAATAAAATTCCCTATTTTCTCTTCTGAAATTATAATGAGATTAATTATAATAAATCCTTAGTTATTTTTCCCAGAAAAGTCTAAAAAGTTTGGGCATAACACAGAAAGAAAAAACTTAATACATGTCATTTTATATAGTCATCTTTTTCAAAAATCCCAGACTGTATTTGCACAGAAAAAGTCAAAGATGTGTTGGATCTTTTATCTAATCATTTTAATTAAGTGGGAGAAAGGAGCAAATAAGAAAACCAAACAAGATCTGAGATTTTTTTTTTATATTTAAAAGTTTAGCTATTTTGATATACCTAGATTAACCTTCGTAGCATTTTTTTTTCTATTCTTGTGAAATGTCATTTTAAAAATATTAACTTGGGTCAATCTCATTTAGTTAAAATCTAAGGTATAAAATAATGTTCAAAAATATTTATTTACTTTAAATAGATCAAGTGGTAAAGTGCTGAGATGTCACTCTCCAGTAGCAACATCCCCCACTATGGCCTGAATCATTTTAAAATGTAGTTGCCAAATATTTCATAAAATAAATAAAAATACAATAAAACATAGATAATGTTAATATTGATTTTCTAAGCCAACAAATAGTGACCCCTTACTATATGAGTTTGATACTCTGGTGTAATGGAAATGCCACAGAACTATTAATTAAGAGATGGGTTATAAACAGCTTTGTCATTAATTTAATATAAACTTAAGCAAGTCACAACTCTCTAAGATTCAGTTTATTCATATATCAAATTAGATGGTTCAAAGAATTTCAAAGTAGAAAGGGACCTCCAACCCATAATAAATTCTCTACACTATTCCAATTAACTAGATATTCAACTTTCCCCTTGAAGGCCTTCTTTAATGAGAGGGAGTGTTCATTACCACTTAAGAAAGCTTGTTCCCTTTCAATGTGTTTTTAATTATTTGGAAACTCAGAAATCTGATCTGATAGTTCCACCAATAGTTTTTATTTCTGTCCTCCAGAGCCAAGCAAAACAAATCTAATACTTCTTTTATATGACAACCTTTCAAACAGTTGAAGATAACTGTAATGTTTTTCCTAAGAATCAGATGTTTTGCCAACATTTTGCTTTGTTCACTTGTTTTTGTTTTTGTAATCCTATTATTTTCTGCATTAATTTTTTTCTTAAGGAAACCCCAAATTCACCAAACTTACCAAAGTAGTCCTTGATACAAAAAAAAAAGGTTGAGAATCTAAAATATTTCCCCTTTTAATTAAGCATTTTCAGTTCTTTCAAAAGTTCTACAAGTGGTCAAATCTCCTCAAGCCCTGAAATTTCCTTATTGTCCTCATCACCTTTTGGATTTCTCTAGCTCATCAATGTCCTTTCTTCAACATAGGGACTTAGAAATGAATTTCAGTGTTCCAAATTTGACAAGATCAAGATAAAACATGGATATTAAATCCTATGATAGACAGACAGGTAGATAGATGATAGGTAGACAGATAGAAAGAAGCATTTATTAAGTACTTACTATATTTTTGGCACTATTCTAAGTACTAGAAAGTTCAACAGTCCTTGACCTCAAGGAGCTAACATTCTCATAGGGGAAAATAACACATTAAAGGGGTGGTAAAAAGAGAAAGGAAATGCTATGAAGATAGGATGAAGGGATTTCAGGGGAATACATGGAGGCCTGAACCCTGGCAAAATAAGGCAAATAATTCACATAACAAAACCTAGAGAGTCTGAGATGAACGCCAAGTTTTTGAGTGAAACACAGATGAGTAAATCGAATCAGCAGAGATTTATTAAACATATATTACTTCAGCTTCACTCTTTGTAAAAAAAAAAAAAAGGGATAACAAAGTACTATTTTGTGATGAGCAATATTTATTAAGCATCTACTATAAGCCACACACTTAATTAAGTACTAAGGATGCAAAGAAAGGAAGAAAATAGTTTCTACTACCAAGAAGCACACAGTCTAATGGAGATGATATGCAAATATCTGTGTATTAAAAAAATGTGCAAAATAAATTGGAGATAATCAATAGAGGGAAAGTTGTTCTTTGTTTTCAAAGAGAACCAGTGACACCACACATGATAACTTTAAGTGCATGAAATTAGATGTAAGTGAAGCAGATTTGCATAGTCATCAGCCTCATTCTCTTCTCCAAATTCATCAAAGTCCAGTGACTGGTGATGGCCTGGGATGTGATTTGTTTGTTTGTTTGTTTTAAAGCCTTTTATTTTCAAACATATACATGAATACTTTTTTAACATTGACCCTTGAAAAACCTTGTGTTCAAATTTTTCCCCTTTCCTCCGCCTCCTCACCTAGATGGGAAATAATTCAATATATGTTAAACATGGTAAAATAAATGTTAAATCCAATATATGCATACATATTTGCTGCACAAGAAAAATCAGATCAAAAAAGGAAAAAATGAGAAAGAAAATAAAATGCAAGCAAACAAAAACAAAAATAGTGAAAATGCTAAATTGTGATCCACACTCAGTTCCCACAGTCCTCTATCTGGTATAGATGGCTCTCTTCATCACAAGATTATTGGAACTGGCCTGAATCATCTCATTGTTGAAAAGAGCCATGTCCATCAGATTGATCATCATGAAATCTTGTTGTTGCTATGTACAATGATCTCCTGGTTCTGCTCATTTCACTTGGCATCAGTTCACATAAGTCTCCCCAGGTCTCTCTGAAATCATCCTGATGATCATTTCCTTTTTAAAAAATTTATTATTGCACATGTGGGGCCTTTTCCTTCATTTATGATTTCTTTGGGATATAAGCCCAATAGAAATGCTGCTGGGTCAAAGGGTATGCACAGTTTGATAACTTTTTGAGCATAGCTCCAAATTGTTCTCCAGAATGGCTGTATCCGTTCACAGCTCCACCAACAATGCATCAGTGTCCCAGCCCTCCCACAACCCCTCCAACATTCATCATTAACTTTTCCTGTCATTTTAGCCAATCTGACAGGTGTGAAGTGGTATCTCAGGGTTGTCTTGATTTGCATTTCTCTGATCAATAGTGATTTGGAGCAACTTTTCATATGACTATAAATAGTTTTAATTTCATCCTCTGAAAATTGTCTGTTCATATCCTCTGACCATTTATTGATTGGAGAATGGCTTGAATTTTTATAAATATGAGACAATTCTCTATATATTTTAGAGATGAGACCTTTATCAGAACCCTTAAATGTAAAGATGATTTCCCAATTGATTGCTTCCCTCCTAATCTTGTCTGCATTGATTTTGTTTGTACAAAAACTTTTTAACTTAATATAGTCAAAGTTATTTATCTGGTTTTCAATTGAAAGTTCCAGTTCTTCTTTGGACATAAATTTATTCCATCTCCACAGGTCTGAGAGGTAAACTATATTATGTTCCTCTAACTTGTTTACAAAATCACTCTTTATATCCAGATCATGAACCCATTTAGATCTTATCTTGGTATGTGGTGTTAGATGTGGGTCAAGCCCTAATTTCTTCCACACTAGTTTCCAGTTTTCCCAGCAGTTTTTATCAAATAGTGAATACTTATCCCAAAAGCTGGGGTCTTTCGGTTTATCAAAAACCAAATTGCTATAGTTATTGCCTAGTTTGTCTTGTGATTCTATCCTATTCCACTGATCGACTACTCTATGAAATAATCTTGCTCATCATTTCTTATAAAGCAATAATATTCCATAGCATGGATATACCATAACTCATTCAGCCATTCTCCAACTGATGGGCTTCCACTCAGTTTCCAATTTCTTGCCACTACAAAAAGGGCTGCCACAAACATTTTTGCACATGTGGATCCCTTTACCTTCTTTAAGATCTTTTTGGGATATAGGCCCAGTAGAAACACTGCTGGGTCAAAGGTATGCTCACTTTGATAACTTTTTGAACATAGTTCCAAATTGCTCTTCAGAATGGTTGGATCTGTTCACAATTCCACCAACAATGTATCAGTGTCCCAGTTTTCCCACATTCCTCCAACATTTGTTATGATCTTTTCCTGTCGTCTTAGCCAATCTGACAGGTGTGTAGTGGTATTTTCAGAGTTGTCTTAATATGCATTTCTCTGATTAATAGTGATTTGGAGCACCTATTCATATGACTAGAAATAGTTTCAATTTCTTCATCTGAAAATTGTCTGTTCATATCCTTTGACCTTTTATCGATTGGAAAGTGGCTTGAATTCTTGTAAATTTGAGCCAATTCTCTATATATTTTAGAAATGAGGCCTTTATCAGAACCCTTAAATGTAAAAATGATTTCCCAATTTATTGCTTTTCTCCTAATCTTGTCTGCATTAGTTTTGTTTATACAAAAACTTTTTTTAAAGCTTTTTATTTGTATAACATATGTATGGGTAGTTCCCCAGCATTGATCTTTATAAAGCTCTCCATTACAACTTTTACCCCCAGTCCCCTCCCCTCCTCTAGATGGCAGGAAGTCCATTTCATGTCAATAATATTGAAATACTTGACAAGTTGTGCAAGAAAAATCCTATCTACAAGAAAAAAAAAAAAGAAAATCAGAGAAAGGCAACACAATGCAAGCAAACATAAATAGAAATCATGAAAATGTTACGTTGTGGTCCATATTTCATATACTTCTCTCTGGGTGTATATGGTTTTCTTCAGTGAACAACTGGAACTGGTTTGAGACAATTCTTTGTTGCAGAGAGCCATGTCCATCAGAATTGATCATCATGTAATACTGTTGTTGCTGTGTATAATGATCTCCTGGTTCTGCTCGTTTCACTCAGCACCAGTTCATGCAAGTCTCTCCAGGCCTCTCTGAAGTCGTCCTGCTGGTCATTTCTTACAGAGCAATAATATTCCATTAACATTCATATACCATAATTTATTCAGCCACTCTCCAATTTCATGGGCATATATTCAGTTTCCAGTTTCTAGCCACTACAAAAAGGGCTGCCACAAACATTCTTGCACATGTGGGTCCCTTTCCCTGCTCTAAGATCTCTTTGGGATATAGGCCCAGTAGAAACACTGCTGGGTCAAAGGGTATGCAGTCTGATAACTTTTTGAGCATAGCTCCAAATTGCTCTCCAGAATGGTTGGATCCGTTCACAGTTCCACCAACAATGTATTAGTGTCCCAGTTTTCCCACCTCCAACTCCACCTCCCCCTCCAACATTCATTGCTATCTTTTCCTGTCATTTTAGCCAATCTGACAGGTGTGTAGTAGTACCTCAGAGTTGTCTTAATTTGCATTTCTCTGATCAATAGTGATTTGGAGCAACTTTTCATATGACTAGAGATGGTTTTAATTTCATCTGAAAATTGTTCATATCCCTTGACCACTTATCTATTGAAGAGTGGCTTGAATTCTTATATATATGAGACAATTCTCTATATATTTTCTAAATGAGGCCTTTATCAGAAACATTAAATGTAAAGATGATTTCCCAATTTGATGCTTCCCTCCTAATCTTGTCTGCATTAGTTTTATTTGTACAGAAACTTTTTAATTTAATATAATCAAAATGATCCATCTGGTGTTCAATTAGGAGTTCCAGATCTTCTTTGGACATAAATTTGTTCCATCTCCACAGGTCTGAGAGGTAAACTATATTACATTCCTCTAATTTGCTTACAAAATCACTCTTTATATCTAGATCTTGAACCCCTTTAGATCTTATCTTGGTATGTGGTGTTAGGTATGGGTTAAGCCCTAATTTCTTCCACACTAGTTTCCAATTTTCCCAGCAGTTTTTGCCAAATAGTGAGTACTTATCCCAAAAGCTGGGGTCTTTGGGTTTATCAAACACTAAATTGTTAAGGTTATTGCCTAGATTGTCCTGATAACCAATCCTGTGCCACTGATCGACTGCTCTGTTTCTTAGCCAGTACCAAATGGTTTTGATGACTGCTGCTTTATAATATACTTTTAGATCTGGTACAGCAAGGCCACCTTCATCTGCCTTTTTTTTCATTAATCCCCTTGAAATCCTTAACCTTTTGTTCTTCCAAATGAACTTTGCAAGTATTTTTCTAGATCTGTAAAATAATTTCTTGGGAGTTTGATTGGTATGGCACTAAATAAGTAGATTAGTTTGGGTAGTCTTGTCATTTTTATTATGTTCGCTCTGCCTACCCATGAGCACTTAATGTTTTTCCAATTGATTAGGTCTGATTTTATTTGTGTGGAAAGTGTTTTGTAGTTTAGTTCGTATAGTTTCTGACTTTTCCTTGGCAGATAGATTCCCAAATATTTTATCCTATCATCTGTTATTTGGAATGGAATTTCTTTTTGTATCTCTTGCTGCTGAACTTTGTTGGTAA
Organism: Myrmecobius fasciatus; assembly: GCA_023553655.1. NCBI lineage: Eukaryota > Metazoa > Chordata > Mammalia > Dasyuromorphia > Myrmecobiidae > Myrmecobius > Myrmecobius fasciatus. The sequence continues at coordinate 110,700 of JAJPUD010003292.1, read as the reverse complement.
TATATAAAAATGCTGATGATTTATGTAGATTAATTTTGACTCCTGCCACTTTACTAAAGTTGTGAATTATTTCTAGTAGTTTTTTAGTTGAGTCTCTAGGGTTCTCTAAATATACCATCATGTCATCTGCAAAGAGTGATAATTTGGTTTCTTCATTACCTACTCTGATTCCTTTTATCTCTTTTTCTTCTCTTATTGCCAAAGCTAACATTTCTAATACAATATTAAATAGTAATGGTGACAGTGGGCAGCCTTGTTTCATTCCTGATCTTATTAGGAATGGTTCTAGTTTGTCTCCATTACGTATGACACTTGCTGATGGTTTTAAATAGGCGCTACTGATCATTTTAAGAAAAAGCCCATTTATTCCTACACTCTCTAGTGTTTTTAATAGGAAAGGGTGTTGGATTTTATCAAATTCTTTTTCTGCATCTATTGAGATAATCATATGGTTTTTGTTAGTTTGTTTATTAATATAATTAATTATGCTGATAGTTTTCCTAATATTGAACCAGCCTTGCATCCCTGGTATAAATCCTACTTGGTACTATCCTGGGGATGACTTTCTGTAATCTCATTGCTACTATCTTATTTAAAATTTTTGCATCAATATTCATTAGGGAAATTGGCCTATAGTTTTCTTTCTCTGTTTTCACCCTACCTGGTTTAGCTATCAGCATCATATTGGTCTCGTAGAAGGAATTTGGCAGTATACCTTCTGACCCTATTTTCTCAAATAGTTTGTATAGCATTGGAATTAATTGTTCTTTGAATGTTTGGTAGAATTCACATGTAAATCCATCTGGCCCAGGAGCTTTTTTCTTAGGGAGTTGATTAATAGCTTGTTCTATTTCTTTTTCTAATATGGCGCTATTTAAATAATTTATATCCTCTTCTGTTAACCTGGGCAATCTATATTTTTGTAGCTATTCCTCCATTTCATTTAGATTATCAAACTTACTGGCATAAAGTTGGGCAAAGTAACTCCTCATTATTGCTCTAATTTCCTCTTCATTGGAGGAAAGTTCTCCCTTATCATTCTTGAGACTAACAATTTGATTTTACTCTTTCCTTTTTCTGATCAAATTAACTAAAGGCTTATCTATTTTGTTGGTTTTTTTTCATAGAACCAACTCTTAGTTTTATTTATTAATTCAATAGTTTTCTTATTTTCAATTTTATTATTTTCTCCTTTTATTTTTAGAATTTCCAATTTGGTATTTAATTGAGGGTTTTTAATTTGTTCTTTTTTTAGTTTTTTTTTAATAATAAGCCCAATTCGTTGATCTTTTCTTTCTCTATTTTATGCAAGTAAGCATCTAGAGATATAAAATTGCCCCTTATAACCGTTTTGGCCGTATCCCACAAATTTTGGTATTTTGTTTCATTATTGTCATTCTCCTGGATGAAATTATTGATTGTGTCTATGATTTGCTCTTTCACCCATTCATTCTTCAGGATTAGATTATTTAATTTCCAATTAACTTTTGGTTTATTTTCTCCTGGCCTTATATTGCATGTGATTTTTATTGCATCATGATCTGAAAAAGATGCATTTACTATTTCTGCCTTTCTGCATTTGATTTTGAGGTTTTTATGCCCTAACACATGGCCAATTTTTGTATAGGTTCCATGGACTGCTGAGAAAAAAGTAAACTCCCTACTGTCTCCATTCAACTTTGTCCATAGATCTATCATACCTAACTTTTCTAACAATTGGTTTATCTCTCTAGTTTCTTTCTTATGTATTTTGTGGTTTGATTCATCTAATTCTGAGAGAGCAAGGTTGAGATCCCCCACTAGTATAGTTTGGCTGTCTATTTCTTCTTGCATCTCTCTTAATTTCTCCCCTAGGAATTTGGATGCTATTGCACTTGGTGCGTATATATTTAGTATTGATATTGCTACATTATCTATGGTACCCTTTAATAAAATATAGTTTTCTTCCTTATCTCTTTTGATTAGATCTATCTTGGCTTTTACTTGATCTGAGATAAGTATTGCTACCCCTGCTTTTTTTTGTTCACCTGAAGCATAATATGTTCTGCTCCAGCTTTTTACCTTCATCATATATGTGTCACTATGTTTTAGATGTGTTTCTTGTAGACAACATATTGTGGGATTCTGGTTTATAATCCAGTCTGATATCCACTTCCGCTTTATGGGAGAGTTCATCCCATTCACATTCACAGTTAGGATAACTAATTCTTTATTTCCTGCCATCTTATTTACCCAAGTTATGTTTTCCCCTTTCCTTTCCCCTTTCTCCCTTCCCCCCTCTTCAGTACTTTTCTTTTGATGACCCCCTCTCCCAAACAATCCACCACCCTTTAGATCCCCTCCCCCTTTTTTAACTCCTTTCCCCTGATTCTTCTATTTTTCCTTCTAATAGTTTGTCCCTTTCTTGTTCCTCCTTTCCCTCCCACTTCCCTCTAGCAACAGACAAGTTTCTATGTGAAATCAAGTGTCTGATATACACTTCTAGAACCCAACCTGATGAGAGTAAGATTTACACAATGCTTATTTCCCTCCCCTCTTTCTCTCAATTATATTAGGTTTTCTTTGCCTCTTC
>JAJPUD010003292.1:65230-108028 GCA_023553655.1 Myrmecobius fasciatus | reverse complement strand
TTTTCCCTCTTTTCCCCTGTATGACAACCTTTCCCCCTCTAGTTTTCTTTTTCATATTATCAAAGTAATATCTAGTTAATCATACCCCCAAACTTTAAGTATCCCCATAGTAGAAATAAAGTTCTCAAGAGTCCTTTCCTTTTTACCTTTTTATGCTTCTCTTGAGTTCTGCGTTTGGACGTCAAATTTTTTGTTCAGATCTGGTCTTTTCATTAGAAATAGGTGAAATTCACCTATATCATTACATGACTATCTTCTTCCCTGGAGGATAATGCTCATTCTAGCTGGATAGGTTATTCTTGGCTGTAATCCAAGTTCCTTTGCCTTTCAGAATATCTGGTTCCTGGCCCTTCGATCCTTCAATGTGGAGGCTGACAGATTGTGTGTGATTCTAATTATTGATCCTCGGTATTTGAATTGTTTTTTTCTAGCTGCTAGCAGAATCTTTTCCTTGGTGCTATAGTCCTGAAATTTAGCCACGCTATTTCTTGGGGTTTTAATTTGGGGATCTCTTTCAGGAGGTGATTGGTGAATTCTTTCAATTGTGATTTTGCCTTCCGATTCTACAATCTCAGGGCAGTTTTCTTTCAGGATTTCCTGGAAGATAGTGTTTAGATTCTTTTTTTCATCATGGCTTTCCGGAAGTCCAATAATCCTTAGATTGTCTCTCCTAGATCTATTTTCCAAGTCAGTTCTTTTTCCTAGGAGATATTTTATATTTTCTTCTAATTTTTCATTTTTTTTTGTTTTTGCTTGACTGATTCTTGCAGTCTTATTGAGTCATTCACTTGCATTTGTTCAATTCTTATTTTTAAAGTGTTGTTTTCTTCAGTTACCTTTTTAAGCTCCTTTTGTAACTGGCCAATTAAATTTTTTTTGTTCATTGCACTCTTTTTCCACTTCACTAATTTTATTTTTCAATAAATTGTTGTCTTTTTCATATCTCTTTTGCAGGGCATCATATCATTCTTGCACTGATTTCAATTTATTTTCCCATTTATCCTCCAGCTCTCTTATGAGGTTCTTTATGCAATCTTTCAGAAAAGCCTTTTGAAAAGGGGACCAGTGATGGTTTTTAATAACTTCCTTTGAAGTTTTGTCTAAAGGAACCTCAGGATCTGGGGTCATCCCTTCTTTCTCTTGATAAAAGCTGTCTATGTTGAGAGCTCTCTTTTGCTTCTTCATTTTTTTTTAGATCGCGTGGATATCTCTTTAAGGCTCAGAAAAAATCTTTGCCCTGGGGCAATTCGGCAAATTAGCTTAAGGTGCTGGGCCAGTGGGGGCTAGGACTAAATCAGGGTTACTCCTTAAACAAGGCAAGTCTTCAAGAAAACCTGTCCACAATCAGGGCAGAATGTTCCTAGTGCCTCAGATAAACTCCAGTTGTTTGGAGTTTGGAGCCTGGAGTTTCTGCCATGATGAGCTGAGTTGAGTCCCACCCTCACTTCTGGCCTACACCCAAGTCCACTGTTTATCTCTCTGTCCAAGTTAGACAAACCTGATATGAAGTTCTTCAGAAAGCAGTGTCCAAATATTTCTGGATTTGCTGACTTGAAGATCAGTTCAGAGGCTTATTTTATTGTTGGTTTGAGAGAAGATTTGGAGGAGGACATTTTCACTCTGCCATCTTGGCTCCGCCCCCCATACAAAAACTTTTTAACTTAATATAATCAAAATTATCTATCTGGGTGTTCAGTTAAGTGTTCCAGTTCTTCTTTGGACATAAATTCCTTCCTTCTCCACAGGTCTGAGAGGTAAACTATCCTACGTTCCTCTAATTTGTCAAATTGTGAGTTCTTGTCCCAAAAGCTGAATCTTCGGGTTTGTCAAACACTATATTGCTATAGTTATTGCCTAGTTTGTCCTGTGACTCTATCCTATTCCACGGATCAACTACTCTTCCATTCTGACAAGGAAAGTCTTCACTTGCTTGGGACAGACATCCCCCTAATTCATCTACAGATTTGGGGTCTGTCATTTATTCTCAATCTGGTTAAGGTTGTCTGTCAAGATTGTTTACTGGCGTATGAACACTGTGAATGCTACAATTTCTTGGAGCCACACATGAGATTTGCATGAATCAGGTAGACACCAAAGGTGGATAAGTAGATCTGAAAAGGACTCAGCAGGCCCTCATAACAGATGTTCTAGTCCTCCTGTGCACCCCATACACTCCAGGGGGAAGATATTAGCATTAAGAAGGATTTGGAAAGGCTTTTTGCAGCTGAAACTCTAACAGAGAAGAAGGAAATCATGGAAGCCAAAAGGCACAAAGATGAGGAAGAAGGGTTCTAGGTATGGTGACAGTCATTGAAAATGCCCTGAGAAGGGAGATGGAATGTCTTGTTCAAGGAAAAGCAAGGCCAGTGTCACTGAATCATAAGAGTATGTGGAGGTATAAAGGTGTTAAGAAAACTGGAAAAGTAGGAATGGGTCAGGTTGTCCACTGGGAAATCTATATAATCAGTGTCTATCCAATAGAGGCCATTATTCTCTGCTTAAACACACACACACACACACACACACACACACACACACACACACCCCTCCTCTATTTCCCATAGTATGGATTTGGAACTAAATTGGAAAGAATCATAGAAATTGACTTTTAGTGATGTTTCCACTGAAACAATAATTAAAACTATGGATTTTTAGGGGTGCATATTAATTATTAAAATTGACCAGAAAAGCCGGGCGTGGTGGCGCGCGCCTGTAGTCCTAGCTACTCGGGAGGCTGAGGCTGGAGGATCGCTTGAGCCCAGGAGTTCTGGGCTGCCGTGTGCTATGCCGATCGGGTGTCCGCACTAAGTTTGGCATCAATATGGTGACCCCCTGGGAACGGGGGACCACCAGGTTGCCTAAGGAGGGGTGAACCGGCCCAGGTCGGAAACGGAGCAGGTCAAAATTGACCAGAAAACTGGAATTATATTTGTGACAACCTAAATATGTTTCAGAATCAATATGAAAGAAAACTATGGAAATAACCAAGAAAAGAGATATGTGGCAAATTCACACCATTTTTAAAAGAAGTTCTTGAGTTGGTAAGAGAGGGGAAGAAATTACACACTTGTAAGAAATCTGTATGGAAAATTTTGTGCATATTAATTTCCAAATGGGTATAGTAAGCTAATATTTCTATTTAGAAATAAGTAATCTTTTATGCTAACAACTTTTTCAACTAATAATCATTAGCTTTACATAAAATATACTGATTAAAGATATTCATGTGCAATTTCAAACCAATGTTCTAAGTTTATTTTTAATTTAAATATTATAGGAATGCTTCATAATAATAATGGTAATACACTAGGTTTTAGAACATTATATCAGCAGAGAGTAAATTTTGTAAGGATATGCTAAACTGGGCTTTTCCCCCCAATAAAGATATTTATCTTTATATAAGATAGATATCATACTACAGTTGGATGGTCTCATGTTGATGACTGTGAAATAGTCCATCTCTTTAAACATAATTGACAGCTGATTATATATCATTTTATTCCATTTATCACTGAGATTGATTTTTACATGCATTTTTCTCACCATTTGAGGGAGATATATCTTAAAAATATTAAAACAGTTTTGTAAGATTTTGGTTTCCTAGTTTTTTCTCCCTCCTTTACTTCTCTATATATGAGAACAAGCAATCTAAGGTTATAGACGTACAATATTTTTAAACATATTTCCATATGTGTCATATTGGGAAAGAAAAATCAAACCCAAAGGGAAAAATCATGAGAAGAAAAGGAAACAAACAAAAAAGATGAAAATAGTATGTTTTGATCTACATTCAGTCTCCATAGTTCTCCCTGTGAATGCAGATGGCATTTTCCCTCCCCAGTCTGTGAAATTATCTTGGATCACTATATTGCTAAGAACTAAATCATCTTGCTACTACTGTGTACAACGTTCTGGTTCTGTTCACTTCACTCATCATCTAAACTCATATTTTCTAAGCTTTCATCAAGTTATTCCTATGCAATTTTTGGACATAGTTTGATTGCAGTTTTTTGGTCTGATAGATTCCATAAGATAAAAACTGATCACCATAAGTTTGTCTTTTATATGTCAAGTCCTCCATTAACAGATAATTTACTCGTAAAAAATATTTTTTCAAGTTATTTAGTTAGTATATCTCATTTTAGGTAAGTTCTATCCATTTTGAATAATCTACTAGGTGACAACCTAAGAATACTCTTGCCTATATAGGTAATAAAAGTCTTTGAGCTTCACAAGTTAATTATAAATAAAAACTTCACATTTCATGGATAGGTCATTCTTTGTCCAAATAATAGCTAAAATAAGGCACAATCTGTACATAATAATATTATTCTAATCTGACAAATATATTTGATAGTATTTATTCAGAAACAAGTTATATTTATGTAAAGCAAATAAATGTTATTTTTAACAATGGATATTATAGAATGTTTTTGAATTATGAATTAAATAGTCCTTAATTTCATAATGTTTCTGGGAACAAATAATGTGATTATATCATAAGCAAAATGCTTTTTACATTTTTTGTTATAAAAATTTGCTATGATTTCCTATTAAAATCTGGAAAAAACTACAGTTTCACTTAATTCAATGACATAATTGCAAACAAACTAACATTAAGTGATTCTTAGAAAAAAATGCACTTAAATATTTGTTGTTTTGCCTTTTTTTTAAATGTGTGGAGTAGTTTTATCTTGCAAATCATTTCTTAATAATAACTATGAATTATCTGTGATATAGTATTCAGGGAATTTTTTCCTTTAAAATAATATTATTGGGGCAGTGAGGTGGTGCAGTGGATAGAGCATCAGCCTGAAGTCAAGAGGACCTGAGTTCAAATTTGATCTCAGGCACTTAACACTGCTTAGCTGTGTGACCCTGAGCAAGTCACTTAACCCCAATTGCCTCAGCAAAAAGAAAAGAATAAAATAATATATTTTCACTCTTGGTAGTGCTCACCTGGTCAAGTATATCTCTTTAACCAAACAAATTATTTATTAAATGCCTGCTATGTGATAGGCATGCTTACATTATAGCATTCTCCTTAGCTTTTCTATACTTTTGCCTCCAAGAAGACAAAAAAAATTATGAGTTTACTTTGAAACTAACATTGCATCATTAGTTAAAAAAAATACTTGCTTCAAAGAATTCAGTTGTACAACACAAATATTCATTATTTTTAAGTATAGAACATTTTTCACTTGTTTTCAAATAATTAAAATCATCTTAGGATAGTATCTACATTTGAGATGGTTCTATTATTCAGGGAATCCTTAAATTTTTAGGGCAGATTATATACAAATACACTTGCACAATACATTCACATATAAATACATGTATATATGTATATTTGTACACACCATACTACATATATTCACATTACTCAATGCATTTAATGTATATTTGTGTAAACACATGTGTGTATGTATACAGGTATAGACATATATATGTATATTATATATGTGACAGCAACAACTTTAAGAATCTAAAACAGTGAGTAATGAAAACAGCTTACATTAGATTTTTTTTTTTTTTTTGCTTTTTGCTGAGGCAATTGGGGTTAAGTGACTTGCCCAGGGTCACACAGCTAGGGAATGTTAAGTGTCTGAGACCAAATTTGAACTCAGGTCCTCCTGACTTCAGGGCTGGTGCTCTATCCACTGCTCCACCTAGCTGCCCCTATATTAGATTTTGAATGTATTTTATACTTATATTTCAAAATGAGCGTATCAGATTTTATGAGAATTCACAATACTGAATTCACAATACCTCAATCAAATGATGAAGGTACCAAATAAATATCTCATTCAAAGAAGCTACTGCCTTGGGAAAATTAATAGTGTCACCTATGGCCCAATAAAGTATGGCCTAAAACTCTCCCATTCATATTTCCCTAGAGAAAAAGGATAAAATTAAGTGTTTTGATGTAAAGAGGCTCCCTTCTAGCTTCTATTAGATTGCAGGTCACAGGGAAATGAAAACGACACTATGAACAATGGAATCTACTTTGGATGATCTATGGTTTCTCTGGATCAGTAAGAAATATGTTAACATCTACAAATATTAATTCACTCACCTATAAAATAAAAGGATGAGAATTACCTAATAATATAAATTCTAGTCCTTAGCAGAGAAGAGCTATTAGCATATTAATGGATTGTGCTTACTTCTCTTTCTAAAGGTAAATAATTTAAGGGAAATCTTAAGGTTTGATTACTGCCCTTAGTAAATGAAACTGTTGTTAGAGTTTAGCTAAGAAATAGAAAAGTGGTGAAGACTCGTGAAATTCAGGCTTACTTGTGAAATGCTAATAGATTTTCCTTTATTAACCAGTCATAAACAAAACAAAAGGCTTTCCTTGAACAAACAAGTAATAATCTTGATGGAGAGAAGTGTAAACCTAGACACTTGCATTTTGTAATAGTTGTCTGACAATTTTGGTTTTCAGCTGCAGCATTCTGGCCCAAAAACTATCTTAATGAAATTGTGGATAATAATCAAAACTTAAAAGTACAATTATTCCTAATATGTTATTTTGTTACTTTGCTAGTTTTTTTTAAATCCTTCTTTATATGAATTTCTTAAAACCAGGACACCAGGACACCTAGAAATGTAGTAGCATCTGTTTTTCTTAAAAATCAGCATTAGTAAATATATCCACATAAAAGAGGATGAATTTTATTATATATTTGATGATCTTAATAGAAAGACTAATTGTTGAAACAATCCCTTCTAGCTTAATTTTACATTACAACAGAAATAATACTTAATTTTTAAATTTAAAAATATTTATAACTTGCTAAAATTCATAGAATGTTCTTTTTAATTATGGTTTTTGTTGGTGGGGAGAATCTTTAGAAGTTCCAAATAACAAGAGCATCTGAGATACAAAGATGGTAGGTAGAGATAGATAAGATACTGCTACTTAATTCACTATCAGAATTCTAACTTTTAATTGGAAGGTAATGTATTTTATGTAATGATAGGAAATTGAGAAGATTAAGTTATGTCAAAACAGAAAAGGCTTAGTTAGGAGAATGGTGACATAACTGGATGAGTTTTTTTTGGAATGTGGCCAAAATACTGGAGAGGGTGATTAAAACCCTGGGAAAATATGTAGTTTTTCATGTTGTTAAGACAGTAGGTTTATATTTTATGTCAACTTAAAGCAGCAGTTTGTTTTTTGATAAAAACCGAAGGATATTGGATATTGGATATTTAAATCCACAATAAGCACTTTCAGTTTGGGAAGCCTAGTCCTTAATTAATTAGACTGAGTACCTAATAAGCTCCAAAGGTCACATTTAGCATTGCAGATCTGAATTGATATTGTCTATAGGCTCTTAGATAAGGAAATTTTGATATACTATAAAATAAATGACATAAATTTTCAATATTGTTTACATCACATAGTTTAGGCTATCTATTCAGAAAGTTTGTAAATTTCTTTCAAAGTTAACATGTAACTTCTAATACCAGAACTTGTGACATTTTTATAATACAAAGTAGCCTCTAAATCAAATCTAAAATGCTTTAACTAAAATATGATTTTTAAAGTAACAACAAAATATAGCTCTTATTACTCAAGTAAAAGTGTATTCATTCAGAACAAAACAAAGGTAGGATTGGAATAAATTCATGTAAAAATTATAACATAATCCTATATATTTTATACTTTTTTCATTTTCAATAGTATTTTATTTTTCCAAATACATGTAAAGACAGTTTTCAACATATTTTATAAGACTTCGTGTTCTAAATTTTTCTCCCTCCTTCCCTTACCTCTCCTCCCCAAGATAGTAAACAATCTAAAATAAGTCAAATTAATTATGTGTAATTCTTTTAATAATATTTCCACATTTGTCAATATTCATTTTATTCTTATAAACATTTGTTGTAAACATTTCCAGAAGGCAAATGTGAAACCAAAGATAACAAGCAGTTTTACAAAACATCTGTAGAATTAAATACAATGTCAATTGCTCCTAAAATATTTTTCTTGTCTTTATAATGTAGGCCTATATAAAGTCAAGACTTTATATAGTTATGAAGCTGAGTATGATCACAATTTAAGTGAATTATAATCAATTATAATTATAATTTATATTATAATTCATAGTTACATGCGGAAATGTGAAAGAAAGAGATAATTCCTTTCTTCAAATGAAAACAAATACTACTTTGCTTTTCCCCAATATCCTTTATATGTCTTAATAAAATGAGACTATATTTTCTGAACTACTTTAAGAAATTTGAATTCTAAGAAAACACAGTTATTCATAAATTTACCATTATAATACAACAAACAAATGTTTCTCATTTCAAATATTAACTAAAATTTTATATTCTACATCCATATTTCCTTGCACATTGATGTTTTCATGGATACATGATCTCATTAGTGTAATTATTCTAGGGACACAAGCCAGAGACAAGGAGGACTGGTTAGTCTAGCAGTGAAGATAGGATCAAGGTTATACTGGTAAATGTTTAACATACAATTTTCCATTTAAAAAATGCATAAAACACTTTTAAAGTAAATCTGCATCATTAACATTTTCTCCATAACATTTAAAAATTTAGAATGGCAATCAACAAAACAATATGTCAAGCCCTGATCTGTAGTATTTGCTAAATGCTCATCCTGAAAAATTAAGTATTGGCTCTCCACGCCTGTGTAACTGACTCCAACCAACACACTATTCAAACACTTTGTTAGTCTGTTGGTTGAATTTTTTTCAGTTTTGCTGTAAGAATGAAGTGGTAGGAACTACTGCACTATAAAGCTGACATTTATAAACCAAGTTTTGGTAGTTAGAGGTAAGAAATTAAAGTGTAATGGACCAGGAAAATGGTAGAATTGGGAGATGAGTTAATCCCTTTCTTCCCATTCCACCTTCTGGTGTTTAAAAAAAAAAAAAAAAAAAAAAAAAAAAGAATAGCAATTTGCATTAACTTTGACCCCAAGATTGATTTGGTATCCATAGTTGAGGTCTTTGAGTAAGAACGTTATAAAAAACAGCGTAGGGATTTTAGCAGGAAGCTCTTAAGACCTCATGGAACTTTTTTTGTTTATGGGCTTTAATTTCCTTACTTCTTCTTGTTGTTGCTCCTGTTGCTGCTGTTGTGTTGTCATGTCCTGATCTTGATGACCCTGTGGACCATATGGTGCATCAGCAAAGATACTATAGTGGTTTGCCATTTCCTTCTCAAGATCATTTTACAGATGAGGAACTTGAGGCAAACAGAGTTAAAAGACTTGCCCAAGGTCATACGACTAATAGTTGAGGCCAGCTGCTTTTTCCTAACTCCAGGCCCAGTACTCTATCCACTGAGTCACCTACCTGTTTCTTCCATACAGCTACAAATAACTTAACTAAAACACATGCCTAAGATACAGTGACTATTAACTCAGGATCAAATACAAAATCTATGTCATTCATATCTCTTCATGATCTGGCCCCTTCCTAACTTTCCTGTCTTTAAAAAAATTTTTTTGAGTATTTTATTTTTCTCTAGTTATATGTGAAAACAATTTTTAACATTTATTTATAAAAATTTGAGTTCTACATTCTCTCTTTTCCTCCTTCCTATCCCCCTAATTGAGAAAGCAAGCAATTTGATAAAGCTTATATCATGCAAAACGTTTCCAGATTAGTCATGTTGTGAAAGAAAACATAGAACATTCCTTCCTTCACCAAACAAAAAACCCCAAACCTCAAGAAAAATAAAGTAAAAGAAGTATACTTCACTGTATATTCAGACACCATCAGTTCTTTCTCTGGGATAGCATTTTTTCATCAAAAGTCCTTCAGGGTTGTCTTGGCTCATTGTATTGCTGAGAATAAAGTTATTCACAGCTGATCCTCTTACAATATTGCTTTGTATACAGTACATTTCACTTTGTATCAACTCATGTATCTCAGCTTTTTTGAGAGTATCCTAATAATCACTTCTAATAACGCAATAGTATTTCATCATAATCACATACTACAATTTCTTCAAGTCATTCCCCAATTGACGGCTAGCCTCTCAATTTCCAATTCTTTGCCCCCAGAAAAGAGCTGCTATAAAGCAGCCAATCTAATAAGTATGAGGCAATATCTCAGGATTATTTTAATTTGCATTTCTCCAATCAATAGTGAGTTAGAGCAGTTTTCCATGTGGCTATAAATAATTTTTAAAACAGTTCATATCTTTTGATCATTTATAAATTGGGAAATGGCTTTTATTTTTATAAATTTGACTCAGTTCTCTACCTTTTTCAATATTTTTTTCCAGTTACTATTGCTAACTATATTTCCCCCCATCCTATACCCTCTAAATTATTCTATTCTCTCTCTCCTTTCACCCTGTCCCTTCTTAGAAGTGTTTTGCTTCTGATTACCCTCTCCTCCAATCCATTTCCCTTCTATCATTCCCCTTTTCTTACAACTTTTCCCTCTTACTTTTTTGTAGGGTAAGAGATTTCTCTACTCAATTGAGTGTGTATGTTATTATCTTTTTGAGCCAATTCTTATAAGAGTAAGTTATGCTTTGGGGCATAGTTCATATCTTTCAATCATTTATCAATTGGGGAATGCCTCTTATTTTTTATTAATTTGACCCAGTTATTCTATGTTTGAGAAATAAGGCCTTCATCAGAGAAACTTGCTTCAAAATTCTTTTCACAATTACTTTTGTTAACTACATTCCAACTCTTTCCTCCTCCCCCATTTATTCTATTCTCTCTCCTTTGACCCTTACCCTTCTCAAAAATGTTTTGCTTCTGCTCAGCCCTCTCCAAATATGTCCTCTATCTCCCTGGAATCCCTTGTTTCTAGTATTCCCTTCCCCTCCTATTTTCCTTCAGGATAAGATAAATTTCTATACACATATTGAGTGTGTATGTTATTTCCTCTTTGAGCCAACTCTCAATAAGAGGAAGGTTCACTCATTCTCCCTTCCTTCTCCTTCTTCCCCTCCACCTTAAAAGCTTTTTCTTGCCTCTTTTATGACAGATAATTTATGCCATTCCACCTTTCCCTTTTTCTTTCTCCCAGTTCATTCTTTTTTCACTCCTTAATGTTTTTAGTTATAATCTGTTCATATTCAACTCATACCTGTGTCCTCTGTCTATACACACACACACACACACACACACACACACACACACACACATATATAGTCCTTCTAACTGTCCTAATAATGAGAAAATTGTTACGAGTTACAAATATCAACTTCCCATGTAGGAATGTAAACAGTTTAACTTTATTAAGTCTCTTAAAAGTTCCTTTTCCTGTTTACCTTTATGCTTCTCTTGAGTCTTATATTTGAAAGTTACATTTTCTATTCAACTCTGATCTTTTTAAAAAAATTTTTTTAATTAAGAATGCTTGAAAGTTTCTAATTTTATTGAATTTTCTTTTGTTTTTTCCTCTAAAAGATTATATTGTTGTACTGGGTAGGTGATTTTTGGTTATAGTCTTAGCTCCTTTGCCCTCCAGAACATTATATTACAAGATCTTTTAAGGCAGAAGCTGTTAAATCTTGTGCTATCTTGACTGTGACTCTACAATACTTGAATTTTTTTCTTTCTGGCTGCTTGCAATATTTTCTTCTTGAACTGGGAGCTCTAGAATTTGGCTGTTATATTCCTGAGAATTTTCATTTTTGAATCTTTTTCAGGAGGTGGTCAGAGGATTCGTTCAATTTTATTTTACTCTCTGACTCTATAATATCAAAGCAGTCTTCTTTGACAAATTTTGAAAAATGATTTCTAGGCTTAATTTTTTTATCATAATTTTTAGGTAGTCCAGTAATTTTAAAATGATCTTTCCTATATCTATTTTCCAAGTCAGTTGTTTTCCCAATGAGATATTTCACATTGTCTCCTATATTTTTTCATTCTTTTGGTTTTGTTTTGCTGTTTCTTGATTTCTCATTAAGTTATTAGCTTCAAGTTGCTCAGTTCTAATATTTAAGGAATCATTTTTCTTCATTGAGCTTTTGTACCTCACTTGATCAATTCTACTTTTAGGGAATGTTTTTCTTCAATAATTTTGTGCCTCTTTTCCCATTTGGCCAATTCTGCTTTTTAAGTCATTTTTCTCCTTATTGACTTTTTGTACCTCTCTTACCATTTGACTCAGTCTATTTTTTAAGGTGTTATATTATTCAGTATTTTTGTGCCTCCTTTACCAAACTGTTGATTTATTTATTTATTTGTTTGTTTGTTTTCTTGCATCATTCTAACATCTCTTCCCAGTTTTTCCTCCATTTCTCTTAATTGATTTTCAAAATCTTTTTTGAGAGGTACAACTAGGTGGTGCAGTGGATAAAGCATCAGCCTTGAAGTCAAGAGGACCTGAGTTCAGACCTGGTCTAAGACACTTAATACTTCCTAGCTATGTGACCTTGGGCAAGTCACTTGCCTCAGCAAAAATTAAAAAAAAAAAAAGCATAAAATCCTTTTTGAGGTCTTCCATGGCCTGAAACCATTTCATATTTTTCTTAGAGGCTTTGGATATAAGAGCTTTGACTTATTATCTTCTGATAATGTATTTTGATCTTCTTTGCCCCATAGTTGCCATTTGTGGGCTGAAAGATTCAGAAGCCACAGCTGCCATTGCTTATTCAGTGCTTTCCAAGGCGTGTTCCAGGTTTGGTGGAGCCTGGGTTATGCTGGCACAGTCTGTACCAGTCCGCACATTCCACTCTCACTCAAGTGCAATAGACCCCTTCCTGTTGTCCTTCCAAGTTGTCCTGGACTGGAAAATTGTTTCACTAATCTTTCTGTTTTACTGTCCTAAAATTCTTTTAGGGTCATTGGTATTAGGGTCAAATATATACTATTAGGGTCAATGGTATTTTAAGGAGTTTGGGGGAGAGCTCAAGATAATCTCTGTCTTTATTCTACCATCTTGGCTTTGCCTCTATATGTTGTTTATGGCTGAAAAATTATTTCAACCCAACCTTTTTGTAGGTCCTGCTGCTTTAGGGATTGTTTTATAGCATTCTTTAAAGATGTTGAGAAATTTTGGGGAGAAGAGCTCAGGTGAGTCACTGCCTTTAATCTACCATCTTGGTTCTGCCCCACCTCTCCTGTCATCTTAAACTTTATTCTCCTCTATATTCTCAAGAATACAGCCATTTTGGCCTATGCCAATCTTCTCACACACAGAATATCTGGCTTACATTAAGATCTGACTCAAATGCCAACTTTTCCAGGAGGCCTTTCCTAATATTCCTGCTTCCCTTGGCTAATACCCCCCTCTCCAAAGTTACCTTTCAACTACTAGATAAAATTGGCACATACTTAACTTACATTAAAGGGAATATAACTGTAGAAGATAAAACTAGTCTTACAGACAGAAAGATCTGAATTAATTCCTGCCTTTAACACATACTGGCTATGTGATATTCACTATGGAATGATTCCAAAATTGTCTAATTTTCAAGGACTTATGATATATGGGCATGAAATTTCTGAATAGTTTGAGATTTCTGAATAGTCTATACTGATGATCAATTCTAGTGGATGTGGCTCTTTTCAACAATGAGATGATTCAGGCCAGTTCCAATAGTCTTGTGATGGAGAGAACCATCTGCACCCAGAGAAAGGACTGTGAGGACTGAGTGTGAATCACAACATAGTATTTTTACTCCCTTCGTTGTTTTTTGCTTGCATTTTGTTTTCTTTCTCAATTTTTTCCTTTTTGATCTTATTTTTCTTGTGCAGCATGATAATTGTGGAAATATGTATAGAAGAATTACACATGTATAATATATATTGGATTACTTGCTGTGGGGGGGTGGAGAAGAGAGGAAATATTTGGAACACATGGTTTTTCAGGAGTGAATGTTGAAAATTATCTATGTATATATTTTGAAAATAAAAAATAAATTTAAAAATGAATAGTCTATATATCTTTATCTTGATTCTATACTCAATTTTCCAATATTGCTATTCCTGCCCTCTCATATATCTTTGTGTTGAAATTATTTTGCATCAAGGTATATTTTGACTTAGTTTGGATAATGTTGTATATAATATTGTTTTTCATGCCACTTTACTTTATTATATCAGTATATAAGTGGCAACTACACTTAGAGCAGTCTGTTTAATGGGATTGTGAGATTTGGAAGACATATTTCTTGAAAAATTGTTGCCTTATTAACTGAAATGTATAAGAGGTTGTTAATATTAGCTCTCAATGGTTAAAAATAGCGAGTAACTTCTTGAACTATGTTGAAATAAGTTCTTTCTTCCCCTATCAGATGATAGGAAGAGTTATAGTAAGGATGGCATAAAGATTGAATTTTAGTTGGGGGCTTGAGGTCAGGGTCCTTTGTTTAAATCCTACCTATGACACTTAAGTCCAACTCTCTGAATCTGGGCAAATCACTTAATCTTCCTGTGGCTCAAGTATTCTCTAGGATTTACCTATTAAGTCATAGACTTAATTGTGATGAAGTGGCTTGGAAATTCTCATAATTTCCTATGAAATTTCCTGTGAAGACAGGCTTATAGGATTTGCATATAAATATGTAACAGATGCCAATTTAAGGAGTAATTACATTCCAAAAATATATTTAAGAATATATTGAAACAAACATCATATTTCATACAAACACAATATTATAAAGGTAATTTATAAAAGTAAATTTAACTGAAAGTTATGATAGTTGGGAGGAAGATATATTAGATGTTTAGGGGAAGACAAGGAAGATCATATAGAAGGCTATTACAAACAGTACAAGTAAAAGTTGATAAGGATTGAAACCAGGGCAGCAGCTGAGCCAACAGAGAAAAGAGGAGATATACAAGAAATGTGAATGTAGAAATGACAAGATTTGATAGTTGCCTGGATATGTGGGGTGAAGAAAATGAACAGTTAAGGATGACACCAAGGATTCAGAATAAAAGTGAGAAGAACCAAGAGAACTGTTTCCTCATGTATAAAATAAAGGTATGGAACTGATGTGCTCTGGAAATCCTTCCAGCCTATGATCCTGTGGTCCCAGAGCACTGAAAATGAAACCTGCTTTCTACTTCTTCATAGAAAGGTGATGGACTAAAGAAGGGTACAGAATGATATGAGCATTTTCAGACATGGGCAACATATATATTCCCTTGTAAGGGAAGATTTAAAAAATTCTTTTTCTGGAGTGAAGAACTGAAGAAGGAATAAGAGAAAGTGATACCCTTCCCTCCAAAAAATAAGAGCAAAGAATATAAACAAAGTATGTTTTAAAATATATAAAAAAGGACAGAAGTATGTTCAGTGGAAAACATAGATAAATGGGATAGTTTTGGAATTAATGTGCTTGACTTCCTCTTAACAGAGTTCCTAATATGTTGACAAGCCAGAACGTTTCCTTCTTTCCTTTTTTCTCTTCATTTTCAGAAATCTTAGGTGGCTTTTTTGGCTTTCTTTTATGTACTTTTACACTAAGCTTTGTATTGTAATTATACATTTACTCACTACAAGATTTGTAGCTCTTGTAAGGGAACTTAAGGGACCAGTATTATTCACTTTCCTATCTCCTGAAGCCTAGCATAGTACCTTTTACATTGTAAGTATCCTAAGTGTTTGCAATTTACTTAATTTAACTTGCTTATACACCAAAAGGCCAAGAGTTCATTAGCAAAATATATAATGGTCACAACCTGATTCACCTATCTCAAAAATATGTTAGAAATGTCATAAAAATGAATTTCTTGATTGTCCATCTCATTTCCCCATCAACCTGAAGAAGAGAGAATAGTTTAGAAGAAGCTGGAAAAGAAGATGGAAGCAGTTGAGATGTAGTAAAGTAGTTGAGTAAAAACCAGGTCACCTCATTTTAAGTATGTTGGCTTTGGCTGTGGGACCTAGGGCTTCTTACTGCTTAGTTTAAAAATCTTCTAAGTTATGTCACTTGGATTCTCTCACTGGGAACATATTCTGTCAGGAATAAAACACAGTTTACCTGCTTATTCCTAGCAAACCAATGCCCAGAGAGGCTAAAAGGAAATGGAACATTTTGGGAGGTATTAATCCTCTAGAGATTAGGAGACCCTCTTTGAAATAATCATGCTGAATGGCAATTTGTCTTATTTTCTGTTGTCAAGTTAGTATCCTTTAGCAAGGGAAAGTTTGATAGTTTAGAAAATGCACTTAGATGGTATGGGGATTTAAAGGATTTGGTTATCTCTCTCCACCTATTTCTGTCTTTGGTAGAAATTCTTTTCCTTAGTTTGTTTCTCTACCATATATGATATGATATGATATATATATATGTGTATACATATATATGATATATATATATATATAATATTATAACTTCACTTAAATGGACACTTTATCAGAGGAAAAACAGATGCTGTTCCTCACTCATTTAATAAGGACTTTTGTTTTTAGTATTTACAGCATATTCTGGTCTTCACTTCTGGAGGAAAATTTCTTTGGGGTTTTCAATTCTTATCTCAAGGTTTTTTACTGAATTTTCAGTTCGTCTGTTTAAGATTAAGGACATCTATGGCTGTTCTATTTTTTTCCCTCTCGTCTGGAGAATAGAAGCTGTAAACAAGGTTGTTGGGTTTTTGGTTTTGTTTTGTTTTGTTTTTTAGTGGAGGGCAAGATATTTGCTTGAACTCATTAGATGAATCCGCAAAAATCAAAATTCTGAATAAATTTTACCTTCAGGACAAAGCATTTATTGTATTTATCTTCCCTCTCACTTCTCCACCACACATTTTCCCCTTTCCCTCACTAGTTAAAAAAAAAAAACAAAAAACAAAACAACAACAAAAAAACAAGAACCCAAAACAACCGTCAAAGTACATTTTCCATTTGAAAAGCGAAAACTCAGTTAATTGTAGACTATAATTTAGAAGTCCAAAATATTTTGTTTCCTTCCTTAATTACTTCCCTATAGTTAAAAATTCTCCTTCAAATCGCCCTTTAAGATTTGGTTTAAATCAGTTGAAAGAGGAACTCTTGGACCAGGAAAAAAAGATGAAACCCCTTTGGTTTTTTTTTTTTTTTAAGTTGTTGTCAATAATCAAAAACAAAAACTAAAACTTTGTTGGGGGGTTTGTGTGTGAGCGCCTTTACTTCCAGCGAAATTCAAAGCAACCCCTCCTTCCTTCTCCAGTAACAAAACTTAATGCGTTATTTGTCAGTGTTTTAACAGCTCTCCTCAGTCCCTTTAGACCTTAATAACGTTAAGGAGGTGGCTAGCTGGAGAAGTGGGGGAAGGTATAGTTGCTTCAGGAAGCGGAGAAGAAAAGGTTAACTAGGCCCAGGGAGGATTTTTTTTTTTTTTTTTTGGAAGTCTGGCTGGGAGGTTCCATCTTTGAGGAAGATGCGGGGGTGTTGAAAGCTGGAAAGGGCGGGGTGGGGGGGGGAAGAAGAGGGAAAAATGGCACATTCTTGTTAGCTTTGGATTTCCAAGCTAGGGCAGATCTCTTTGCACCCGAACGCTTACTGTGCTAGAAGTTTAAAACAAATAAATAAATAGAGATTTGCTGGAGCTGTTTTGTTCGCCCGTGTAAGTAGGGTAGAGTGGATAAGTAAGTACTGTACGGCTCCTTTAAGTCTGCTTTGCCCAGGAGGGAGGGGGCGATATCAACCATCCGGACAGTTGGGGAAACCCGCAGCCTACAGAGAGCGCCCAGAGACTACGTGAGAGCAGAAACTTCCGACGCGGCGGAGCCGAGGAGAGATCCCGGGGCTGTGGCTCCAGCCCCCATGAGCATCCTTTTTACCACCTCTGCCTTGGCTTGCATTGTGGAGGGGGATATCCGCGGTTTCTTCTATTCCTCTCGGGACCTTGTTGGGGGTGGGAGAGGCTTGCGAGCATCGCCCTTTTGAAAGTTGGGGGGAGGGTTCTTGCCCCTGTCTGGGAGGTCTCCGTGGAGGGGCGCTGCCTCGCCCGGGGCTGGGTGAGGGGCACAGGCCAGGGAGGAGATGGTCTGGTCTGCACCGAGCTGCGATTGGGGGCATAGCGGGAGCGTGAGTGTCTCTTCCGATCTGCAGCTCGCTCGGGTCCCGGCTGCATCCCCCAAGTGATGGGGAACCAGGGAGGAGACTACTGTAACTGCTGCACCGCCGCCGCCACGCTCACTTCCATCTCTGCAAATCGCTCCACCGCCCGAGCTGGGCCCCCTTCTGCCTAGGAGGATTATTTCCGTGAGCTACTGCCGCCGCTTCGGTTACCCTAGAGGACTATTTGCAGAGCAGCGTCGCCCTTAGCCGGAGTAGCATTTCTCGCCACCCCAGTGGCCCTTATCCCCTGGCCTCTGCGCCTGCACTCGCCTCTGACATTCGGTGGGAGAATCTTGAATAAGAGCTGGTCGTCTGGAAACTCTTCTTGGTGCGCTCTTTGTTGTTCTCTTTGGATGGTGTCTGGAATCATCTGAGTTCCTTTTCTGGATAAAAGCCGGAGCCGGAGTAGGAAACAAACCAACCCTTGGCAAGACTTTTGTCTTTCGAAAAACTCGGGGATCTTGACTAGACAGCTAAACGTAGTTTCGGAAAATTCGAAGATTAATCCACGTTGCTTATATTAAGCCTTTGTGTGTGTGTATGTGTGTGCGCGCAAGTGTGGATTCGCAAATTTGGGGGCACCGTTTTACCCCCTCTTGGCATGAGACTGTTTGCCGAAGTCACCAGGGGACAATGATCGCTGAGTCTGCTCACTTTTATCTCTTTGGATTAATATGTTTCTGTTCAGGTAATTAATTTTTTCTATCTCCAAACTCCTTTGCTCGCTCTCTCCGCCATTTGTTTTAAAAACAGTAACAATTTGAGCCAGTAGGCTTTGAAAAATAGGTGGTTCGCCACCTGAAGGCTTTTTTTGACCATGCTTTCCCATTTTTTCTTTCTTTCTTTCTTTTTTTTTTTTAACCGCCTCATATTACTCCCCCTCCTCCCCCTTCCAAAGTCTTCGGTAAAACTGAAGTCTGATCCTCTGGGTGGGAGGGAGGTGGAGGTGGTGAATGGATGGTGCCAATATCTCCGGATGGATGGGCCGCTTGGTTTTGTCTGCGTGTTGCTTTCTTTCCTAAGAGCTTAGAGGAGAGGGGCGCTGTATAGGTGCTGTTAGTAGACTTGTAGCCCCCTGACCCTGATCCTCAAAACCAGACGTGCCTCTTTCAAAGCAGTAGGAATTATTAATCGTTTTATGTAACCAAAGACTGTAATTAAAACCTGATCAAGAAGAAACTGCAGGAAATAACTTCTTCCTAGCATAGTCGTTCTTTATTGGCTGGGCTTAGAAATGCCTCAAATAAAAGGTACATGTATGAAAACACACCCCAGCTGAAAGGATCTCATTGTTATAATAAAATTAAGGTTCTTATAATTTTTGAAGATTTTTTTTAATAATGATACTATCCTCCCTGTGAAAGGTTGAAATGTTGGGAAGATTATTCCCATATTCTTTGGTAGTGAATTTTACTGTGTATTGTTTGCCATTAGTTTTTTTGCCCCCCCCCGAAAAAAAAAACTAGGGGGACTGGGGTGCCGGGCAGAATAGAAGGCAGAAAGAAAGGAAGGAAGGTATATTTAGCTCCCTGAATCTCTCTTCCCCACTTGATTGATTCTGGTATTAATTAAAAGTTTTAAGATTTCATCCTTCAAGCATTTTTTTTTTTTGAGGGGAAGAAGAAAATCATACAGAAAAAACATTTCAGGGAACTTTTATAGTTGTTTATTGAAGTTTAATTTGTATCCTAACTTTTGCCACAAACTTTATATGATTAAGGAACAATTTTGAGGTTTTTTTTTTTTTTGTCCTTGACCATTCTTTGTATTCTAACCAATGAGTTTACTTAAGCAAAATAATTGCTGGAAAATTAGAACACAGTTCGCTACTGTTGAAAAATCATCTAGTTGGGGCAGCTAGGTGGTGCAGCCCTGAAATTAGGAGGACCTGAGTTCCAATGTGGCCTCAGACACTTAACATTTCCTGGCTGTGTGACTCTGGGCAAGTCACTTAACCCCAATTACAAAAAAAAAAAATCATCTAGTTGACTGCAAGAAAATTCCAACAATTTGAGAAATGTTTACTGATCAGATACTACATTAATAATAGAGGGAAATTAAAGGAGAGCTTTTGCCTATTGTCTCTTAGAAATTATTTAGGGTAGTTAAGCTGACAGTTGTACTCCTGTGGACAGGTAAATAGATTAAAATATAAGTAAACTTTTTCTTCACTTTTGCCTTTTCTGTGTAGTCCATATCTCAGTAGTTTGCCTGCCTGGGTTTTTGAATAGGTTAATTTCCACTACCCTCCTGCCTGCCTTTCCTTGAACATATCAGAAGCATCAAGATATGATTTCTGTATTTGATCCAGTCTCTTATAAATTTCTCAATATAATTTATTGCTGCACATTGATTCACTTTTTTTTGTTAAAGTTTATTCACTTGTAAAGTGAAGTGTTAATATGATGGAAGATAGATCACTGATGATAGGGGAATTAATAGTTATTAATTACTGTTTGAGATGAATTTGTAAGTGTTGGGGAATCTTATCAGGCCTGTAGAATAAAGATGTCACTCTAATGGGATATGGCTGATAATGAATTCTGTAGACGTGTATATTTTGAGGTTCAAATTCAATGGTATACTATGTATATAAGATTTAATGGATATGATTGTGATAGATTTAGAATTGTCATTATTTATGAAGGATAATTAATTTCTTGATTAATTTCCAATTTAAAGTAAAATTCTTGAACATTTTTTAAAAGCTTTCCCCCACAGTACTTTTCTCATACTCTTGTCTCTTAGTAGACTCTATAAATTTCACATGCAGCTTTTTATATCTCACTATTTGTCTCTCTATCTAAGTAACTGAAGGTCCTAAGATTGCAAAATCAGAAAGTAGTGGTCCTTGGAGAGTAATTTAATTAGCTGGGCTGTTGTGATTTCATAGAACTTTGATGTTGTAAAGCAAATGTTGATCTAAACAAAACTTCTGGGAATTTGAAGAAATGGGCAAGCAAAGTTGGGTGTATCCAAAACACCTGGCCAGTGAATTGACTGGGAGGTTTTGAAAGATTGTGATTCATTCCTAATCCTACCCACAAGATCACTAGTCTGTCACTTGTTAATACAATGTCTTTAATGGAAATTTGGTAAGTTTACTTAAATCAAAGTTCATTGAGGAGGTTATGCACTTAAAACAAGATGAAGCCTGCAAAAATTGTTGGTCTTTCATTTTTCTTTCACAGTCTTACATAATTTTTTGACAGTTTATAAATTTTTGTGGTAGTTGATAGTATGTTAATATCTTGCTGAATGCCAAGTGGAACATTGTGTTTAAAAGGATGTTTTCTTTCTTTCTTTCTCTCTTTCTTTCTTTCTTTCTTTCTTTCTTTCTTTCTTTCTTTGGCCTTATGTTTATTAATGTGGTGCTAAAGCAAATAATATTTGTTTTCATAGTGGTGGCTTAAAAAAGATACAACCTCAACCCAACAACACCTACATTATATATTTTCTTTATGAATGCTATAATGAAGTAGTAAAAACCAAATTGTGTGTGTGTGTGTGTATATATGTGCATGTGTGTATATGTGCGTGTGCATGCCCTCTACAAAAAGCTAGTTAGTGAAAAAATTTGTGGTCTTTTAGCAGATGATGTGCATTTTTCCTCCCCTCTTCATATCACTTTGCTCTAAAATTTGCTTTCAAGAAAAAAAGTAGTAATCCAGGATTGTGTTTAGCTTCAAATTTAAGATGTGGTCTGAATTTCAAATGAAGTTTAAGCTTCTTAGCATAGTTTTTTTTCCTCTTTTCCATGTGACAGATGGGCATTTTTTTTCTAAGGTTATATGTGCTGTGAATCATTTAATTTAGTCTCTAGTCAATTTTGTTAACTTGTGGGTTTTCCCCCCACTTCTTACTCTCCATATCTCCTCCCCCCAACATAAAAAAGCTTGCTCTAAAACTTTAAAAGGCCATGGAAGTTTTCTTTTTCATATGTTTGCTTCTTTTATATATCTGGAAAAAGAAGAAAAGGAGAGAGATGCTAGTAGAGATTTGATTTCTCGGTAATGTAAGCTTTAGTATATCAGATATCTCTGAGTTTGAAGAAAGTTAATTTTTTTTTTTTTTTACTTAGTTATTTACAATGAATTGAGTTTGGAATAATTCTAAATCATAACTATAATTATAAACTATAGACAGTCAAATCGCAAGTAGATTCATCAGTTGTTAAACATGAGTATTTTATTTTAAGCTACATTTATATCCAGAGTTTATTTGAAGTTTTTTTCGATGACTTCAGTATAGTAAATTTAATTTTTTTTTTCTTTTCCCTAAAGCAGTTCCAGAATGTTAGCCTAATTGAGTAAGGCAAAACCAAAGACTACTGTTCTTTCTAGATGTAGGTGAGACAATGCATTTGAATGATAAAACTCTGAGGTACTAACAAGAGCCTTCTAATTTTAATAAATAATACTTGATTTATTTCTAAGAATTACTAAAAGTTCAACCAAAACAGTTCTTGCAACTGTTGAGTAATGGATGTGTGGGAAGAAGGGAATGCTTCTTTATAAAAAAGAAAAGTTACATTTTAAAACATTACACACAGTTCACTGTTCAAATGCAGCATACTATATATAACTTTCTGAAATGCTTGGAAGAAAACACTGAACATTTTGTCAGGAGAGTTTAAAACGTTTACCAAAAGGAAAAAAAGGTATAATCTCATATTCTTTTCAGTTTTTGTTTTGGAAAATAAAAAACTGAAAAAAGGAAGAAAGCAATAGATAAGAGAGATTAGCATTTTGTATGAACTTAGTTACTATTCATAGTAGTATGTTGTATTATTGTTACTTCTTGTATCTGATTTCTGTTCACATATAACTCACTTCATGGTTAGTTATCATAGTAGGGCTGAGCTTGAAATATCTGGTTGCTTGGGCATAACCTATAAAGTTGTCATCCTGCAGAGATCAAAAGACCACTTCTTTTCTTTTCCTATTTGGATTAGTGTGGTTTCTTTTTCTTCTTTCTTTCAATCTTCAACTCCTTCCTCCCACTGCTGCTGTTGAAGTGTGTGTGGTTCTAGTGGTGGTGGTAGGGATTTTCTGATGTGGGGTAGAAGATAAGCTTTGATTTTTTTTTTCTCTTGCTTTTTTTTTTTTTAAATGAAAGAATATTTCCACTGCTGGAAGGTTTTATGTTCCTTGTTTCAGGGAATCTTCATTTTACTCTATGCCAAAAATCTTAATTTTGTGACTATTACATGACTTTCAGAAATATTATGATGATATTGTTTCACAGATAAAATTAATCTTGATGATCTCTAATATTTCATTTATAGAGAAGTGAGAAGTGTCCTAACAGTCTTCACATCTGTTTTTGGCTCAGAGCTTGGGAAGATTAATTGCATTATTAACTTATCTTAGGATAAATGTGTTCTGTGATCTACTGGTTCTGTGTTCAGAGAATATGTATGTGGAAGGTAAGGCCTTTCATAAAAGGTATCTGGATCTTAAGTTTGGTGCCAAATAGTCTACAATCTAAATGCTTGTCATTGAACCTGACACTTAAATGAAGCATTAAAAGCACTGCCAATGTCACTTTATTGTTCCACAGAGCAGCATAGTTCAGCATTTAGTAAACATGTATTCTATGTGTGCCAGTGGATCCTTAGTATGGATTGTATATAGAAAATTAGTCTGATTCCCTAATAATAAAAATACATTTAAAAATATGGTTATTTAGGTCTTATAGTACTTAGGTTTAAATGGAACTTATTCTGAAAACAAATTTTTTTTTAAAAGCATGCTTTGCTGTTGGAAGTCTAGCAAGGTTACTTTGACTTTAGTAAATAAAAAAGCCCTGTTTTCCCCATACTGTAGTCTCATTCTTTTGCTCTTTGCGTTGTTCTCCCTTCCTATTTCTCTCCCTCTCTCGATCTTTCACTCCCCTCTCTTGCTTTGCCAAAGTATTATATATTCTTGACTTCTGAATTAATAAACTGTGAAATGTATAAACTGCATTTTTTGGGGATGTATGAGCAGCCATCACATTCTTAGGAATTCTTAGGGAAGATTTCTTAGGAATTAGGCATAATTTTATTTTTTCTTCTAAGAAGATCTTTGCTATATTAATCAATCAAAATGCGAGTTATCACCATTGGAAAAGAACTTTTAAAATGACACTTCCAAATATTTAGGGATTTGTTGATTTAATGTACAGTAAATGGTAATGTTTTATATATTATATCTAGGAAAGTACCTCAGATTTCATGTATTTCAACGCTCTCATTTAACAAATGAAGAAACTGAGGACCAGGGTGGTTGTGAGTGCTTAAAGTCATTTGGTAGGAACATTTGAACCCATATTCTCTGAACACAGAACCAGTAGTTTTTCACATACCACAAACTATGGCAATATGCATTTGTTAGGAATTGTTTGCTCACTATTTTGGGGGAAAAAACCAAAAACTAAAAGTAGTTTTAATTACAAACTCTCTGCTCTTCCTGTATAAATAATAGATATTAACTTTTGTAAAACAATTGGAGGTCAAATTTTCAATTTAAATTAGAAAGAGTTGGTGTCTCATTTTCTTGAATATTTCTATTTAAAATTAAAAAGTTTATGCATATTTATTTAATGTCTTCAATTTATACTAGCTGTGTTACTCTCTCTGGTCAAATTATTTAAATTCTCAGTGCTCAGGTACAAAACTGCATTTGTAAAGAGTGTTTGCAGGTTCAATCTCTGTCACTTTAATGTTAGTAGACACTAAAAAATCCCAAAACATAAATTATGTTTTATTGGTTTTCTTGGTATCTATACTTGACATTGAATTTCAGTAACTAATTTATGATTAACACAAGATTACATTAGTCTAAAATGTACTTAACCTGAATGCAACATTGTTTATTCAGTTTCAGACTTTAATAAGATGTATTTGTGAAGACTTAAAATATCTAAAATCTGACCAATTTTTAGATAACTAAGGACATTTTAAGTTGGGTATTTTTTTTGTCTTAAGGATTAGTAAGGCATCCTTTTTTTTTTTTTTTTGGTCATATAAGCCTAAGATAGACTTTTAAAGTCTTATTATTGATTATATAGATGAAGAGACCTCAGTTCATCTTGTTCAGCTCTCTCATTTTATACAGGAAACCTGAGGCCCACAGGACTCAAATGATTGGCAATTATGGAATCATAAATCTAAAGCTGAAAGAGATGACCTCTCTTCCTCTCCTCCTTCACTTTACATTTGAAGGAACTGAGGCTCAGGGAGATTGTGACTTGTCCAGGATCATACAGAAAATCCTTTTTCCATTACACCATGGCAGTTTAGTAGGCATATTTAATATTTCTGAAATTTGATTAATACAGTTAACCTGCCATGCAAGAAAATAAGTTAAAATTGTTTACAAGTGTTAACTGTACTCTTTGAACAACTTTAAGCTGCTTTAATGGCTTGGTGTAGGGAAAATAGTTTCAGTTACTCAGAGTTACTCAATTGCCATATTAGCAGTTGCTTAGTTAAGATAAATTGGCTTATGGAATTAATTCAGTTAAATTCTATTTAGTCAGTTCTTCTCTCTGCAGAGAAGTTTCCTAGCAACATAACTTCAGATTTGGAGCCAAAGCCTTACCTAATTAGGAAATACATTCAGTTACCTGCCAAAAACTTAAAAAGTAGAAATGAAGGAAGGAAAACTTTGTGTGAGTGTGTGTGTGTTGACTTATGGAGAAAAATGTTCAGAATTATTCCAAATTATACTAATAAGAAGATGTTGGTACTCATTCAGATGACACACCCTTGAAATTCATCTCCATTTATATATTCATTAACATATAATATGATCTTATCAGTAGAAATGACATTAAAGAAGAATCTTTGTTGCTTCACCCTAAAGACCATGGGACTTTTCCATCTGATTTGCAATTGAAACTTTCTATGTTTTTTTTCCCCCATGAGAATGTGAGTTTTTGAAAGGAGGGACTGTCTTTGCTTTTCTGTTATATCCCCAGCATCAATAAACACAGTGCTTTGTATATACTTAATGAAAAAGTTTTACTTATTCATTCCTTTATAGATAATTATTCTGTTGTTATCCATACAACAGAACAAACCATCAGTACCTTGGTGGAGGGTGAGGAAGGAGGGTAATAGCTTGGTCCCAATTCTTGTTTTTAATCAAAGTAGCCAAAGAGAAAAAGTGATGTATATGGTCTTTAATAGTATCATATAGAAGACTTGAGGTATGCTGTACTTAGGGAATATTCCCATTCTATATGGAAGATTAGTACAAACTCAAAATCATTAGAACCTGTCTGCATGTTGAATAAATCTTTTTAATATGATTTGGTGATATTACTTAAGTGCTTTTAACATTTGAATATCATAATCCATTAGTGTTAAACACCTTGTTATCTCATCCATTAGGTACATCTGGAAGATGAGGAAATGGGATTAAAAATAAATAGTATAATGGTGAAATATTTGAGCTTAAGTGGAAGATATGTTGGTAGAAATCCAAATAGTTACAAGTTATTTTAATCACTTTTTGATATTTGACCTCTATGCTGTGTATGACTATTTCTGTGTAAGCTCTCTAAAAAGTACTTAGATTAAAGTAGAGGAAAGATTGGATCCCAAAAAAACACATAAAGGTGGACACTGAGCCATGTGTATAGTTTTTATGGAGTTTAATGCAATTAATTTTGTGATATACACATATACACATACACATATATACATATATGTACACACACATATTTCAGTTTTCACTTAACAACTACTATTTAGTAATTGGCAATATAATATGGAACTTGATTGCAGTAAATTGCTTCAGAAGGATGGTATCTTCCCTTAAAGCAGAAAAGACATTGATACTAGGGTATAGTTTCTCAAGGAAATAAGTGTGAATTTTCTATTTCTTAAGTCTTTATTGCTGTATTTGGTATTAAAATGTATTGATAATAAAAACATATTTAGCAGAAGATGAATTGACCTTTGATTTTTATTATCTTTCTAAGAACAATTGAGGTTTTATAGTAAATAAAAATATAGTTTTGTGGTTGATATATGTGCCAGTGAAATCTGCATATAGTCTGTAATGGTTATCAAAATTAGTTATGTAATATATAATTTCATAGGGATATGGTTGATTTAGCTTTTCTGTACTATTACCATAGAAGTCTAACTGAATAGGAGTACATTGCAGGTTCTTTTGTATGGTTTTTTTTTAAGAGTTACTCTTACGGTTTTTCAGTTCTTTGCTCATTCACTTCCACATGTATAGCCAAGATATACAGTCTATTCTAAGACTGTATGGTATTTGGAACCTTATCTAAGAATCATATGTGAAATTTTCAGTATTTAAATGGACTGGGGGTGGGGATTATTGTTTTCTGCTGCTGAAAGGCTCTTTTCCTACTCCCTTAATCTGTACCACCTAGTCTGTAATTGTCCTAAAAGGTATCAGATCTTCAGTTCCTAATCTGAGACATAAAAAATGTTAAGGAGGTTTTGTATTTCAGAATATCATGCCAGTTTTGATAATGCTCTTTGTTTAACAGTACTTCATTTAAAATTTAACTCATTATCAACAGTATCCTAATGCTGTTGATTTATTTTTCAGCCAAGCAAGCAGTTTCCGTTTTAATAATCCCAAGCATCATTAAGTCCCTGTTTAAGTATAGAGCTATGCTTAATTCCTTTTCCCACTTTTAAATAGTATTTTATTTTTTTCAATTACATGTAAAGAAAATTTTTAACCTTTATGAATAAAATTTTGAATTCCAATTTTTTTCCCTCTTACTTTCCACTTTCTCCTCCCTAAAATGAGAAATAATTTGTTTTCGGTTACACACACACACACACACACACACACACACACACACATCATGTACAGTGTATTTCCATATTATTTGGTTATGAAAAAAGGAACAGAGCAAAAGAAAAACTATGGGGAAAAAAACAAAACAACAAAAAAAACCCCACCCAAATGGAAACAGTATGCTTCTGAGTTCAGACTCTCTTTTGATATGGTTAATACTTTCAATTTTGAGTCTTTTGGAATTGTCTTGGATCATTGTATTACTGAAAAGAGCTAAATAAATAATAATTGATCATTTCACAACATTGCTGTTATAGTGTATAATATTCGCCTGATTCTGCTCACTTCACTTCCCATCCATTCATGTTAAGTCTTTCCAGGTTTTTCTGAAATCTTCCTGCTTAAAATTTTTTATATGTCCTTAATTCTTTACTGAATGTATTAAGGATATAACCTTTAATATCTAGCTTGTAATAAGAGATATTATATTTCTATAAACATACAAATGAGATAAAAATGTTAACAAGTATATATGTGAATTATTGTGATTATATTAGTAACGTGATATATGAATCAGAGATAGATGAAAATGCTCAAGAGGGTTTTGCTACTATTAGAAGAATTTTCATGAAGGAAATGGAATTTCAAGAGTTGTTTCAGTGAAAGGGAAAGCTCTTGTTTAGCTGAAAGGTACAGCTGGGGAGACTTACTTGGAAAAGAGTGATTTGAGAATTAAATTAATAAAATTTTTCTGTGTTAGAAACTTATTACATAGTTTATTAATTGAAAGTTCTAAATACATCATGGACAAATATTTCTCTTGAATTTTAGCATTTTATGTAGCGATTAGTCTGATAACCTTCCATATATGAACAACAAACATACTATTAAATCTTATTTATATAATTTGTATGATGTTATGTAGTTCTCAAGTATTTGTTCTCCCTGTAGATGCAAAATTGAAAATATATTTTATGCAATTGACTTTTATGCTAACATGTTGAATGGATTCTGGATAACATCAATGATAAAGAAATTGGTGAACTATACTTGTATTTTGTTTTTTCTATACTGAACCTGATGGAAAAGTTCATATCTAATTGGAGGCTAAAGCAACAAAATGATTTAAGTCAAGGAAAGAGACTGCTGTGCTTTCTTGTTTAGTCTTTCATGTTTGCCTTTCCTTTATTTTTAAATAGTCCTTTTATCTCATTATCAAAATGAAAATAGACTTTATCCATCCAAGCAATATATGTTAGATTAAAATTTGTTTTTTTTTTAATTTTATTTGCATAACATATGTATGGGTAATTCTTCAACAATAACCCTTACATAGCTTTCTGTTACAAATTTTTTCCCCAACTCCCCACCCCTCCCCTAGATGGCAGGATATCCACTACATGTTAATTATGTTAAAATATTGGCAAATCGACTATATGTATACATATTTCCAAGCTTATCATTGTTGTGCAAGAAAAATCTTATCTACACAAAAGATATATCAGATAAAGGAAACACAATGTAAGCAAACATCAATCAAGGAGTATGAGAATGTTATGTTGTGGTCCACATTTCACATCCCTCTCTCTGGGTGTATATGGCTTTCTTCAGTGAACAATTGGAGGTGGTTTGAAGCATTTCATTGTTGAAGAGAGCCATGTCCATCTGTCATATAGTACTGTTGTTGCTGTGTATAATGATCTCCTGGTTCTGCTCATTTCACTCAGCATCAGTTTATGTAAGTCTCTCCAAGCCTCTCTGAAATCATCTTGCTGGTCATTTCTTACAGAACAATAATATTCCATAATATTCATATACCATAATTTATTCAGCCATTCTCCAATTGAAGGGCATCTATTCAGTTTCCAGATTCTAGCCACTACAAAAAGGGCTGCCACAAACATTCTTGCACATGTGGGGCCCTTTCCTTCCTTTATGATTTCTTTGGGATATAAGCCCAATAGAAATGCTGCTGGGTCAAAGGGTATGCACAGCTTGATAACTTTTTGAGCGTAGCTCCAAATTGTTCTCCAGAATGGCTGTATCCGTTCACAGCTCCACCAACAATGCATCAGTGTCCCAGCCCTCCCACATCCTCTCCAACATTCATCATTAACTTTTCCTGTCATTTTAGCCATAGATTAAAAATTGAGGAATATTAAGGGGACATCTTATCATATCGTCAAGGCCACTTTATTTAAAGGCACACAGAAAAGAGTCATCATGGTCACTTTTGTTCATTGAGCAGAAATCATTGGGCTTAACTAAAAATCAGGAAAACTGCTTTATTTTTTTATTAAAGTCCCTGACTTTAAACAGGCCATTTAAAGACTGTTATTCACTTGTCTTCTGTTGGGATATCTTAAAATCTGCTCTCTCTACATCTTTGGATGATTTAAATATTAGAATGGTTTTGAAAACAGTTGGTAAAACTATTAAGTATTGTACTGTGATGTTACTATTATGAATATACAAAATAAAGAAAATTAAAAGAGCTTGGACTGTTTAAAATAATGTACTTCTTTGATTTGTAAGCCTTAAAGCTATATAAAAGTCCAATTATTTTATATATCATTTTTATTTTTGATAACAGATTTGGAGTACAAAAACTTAAAGCTAAAAGGTTGCTTTCAATTTAATATCTATTAGAATTGAAACTAAAGCAACTGGAATGACTTTTAGGCAGGCAGGTAACAGCCTCTCGAACCTTAAATATTACATTGAAATTTTCTTTCTTTGATTCAGGGCACTGGAATACTATGACCCTGAATCCCATTGTGAATTATTAGTGTTACTAATGTTAGATATAACATCAGTGGTAGCTGAACTTATGTTAAATTCTAGTTCTGCTGCTCATTTCTGATGTGAGATGCTTATAGGCATGAGTCAGGAGAGACCATGTGAGGTTAAGGGAGGAGCAGTGGGAGAGGGCAGTAGTAGCATTGCCCTTGAACAAGGAAGGCTAATTTATTTGAAGATGGTAAGCTAGAAATTTGCAACTTCATTTCATTGTAGAGGAATGGTTTTTGTTTTTGTTTTTTGCTGAGGCAATTGGGTTTAAGTGACTTGCCCAGGGTCACACAACTAGGGAGTGTTAAGTGTCTGAGATCAAATCCTGACTTCAGGGCTGGTGCTCTATCCACTGTGCCACCTAGCTGCCCTTATAAGAAACATGCTTAAAGGCTAATGATATCCCTCAACAAACTTACTGTCAATGGAAAATGTTTATTCATCAAATAAAGAAAAAATTATTTTCTTTTTAAAAATTCATTTCTGTAGTTTTCAAAAAAATACCATTATGTCCCAATGTATTGGTTATACCTTGGCAAGAACATGACATTGATGTTAGTTCCAAGCTTTAGTGATTAAATGTTGGAAAAAGCAAAAACTATTTTCCTTCTTGCCTTTTTACATCTAACATATTTTGTATTGAACTTGCTTTTTATTAAGCACATTGACTTGCTGTTATTCTATTTTTGAGATTATATGATTTAATAAGACAACTGTAATATCCTCCCAAAGTTATTGCCTGCATACTTAAGACTTCCTGTCTACTGGAGAATTCCAGTTGAGTAATCTCTAGACTTTGATTTGGGAAAGGGAATCATTGAAAGAAAAAATAACTTCCATTGAACTTGGATTCTCAGTTCAGAACTTAGAGAAGAATCAGCTATAAAAGTGAAGATAAAAATTTGTGTTAGACTACTTCTCTCCCAACTTGCATTTTAGTGTTTAGGAAAAAGAAAGTATTGTTATGGCAAAGTTTGTCATGTGGAAATGTGCAGTTTTTCTGTACAGAGGAGCTGATTTATATGTCTTTTGAAAGTTGAGCATGGTTACATTTGCCTCATCTCTTAAATATTGAGTACAGTCACATTAAATAGGAATTCACCTATTGCTTCTCTAGAGTTTGAATGGGCTTTGGACCTGTGTGTGTGTGTGTGTGTGTGTGTGTGTGTGTGTGTGTGTGTGTTTGTTTGCGTGTGCTCGTGTGTGCATGTGTGTGTGTGTGTGTATGTGTGTGTGTGTAGAGGAATCAGATGACAAGCTAACTGATCTTGGGAAAGTTAGAACCTCTGTGGACCTCAAGTTTTATCATTTGTAAAATGAGGAAATTGGATTAGATTATTTCTAAGATCCCTTATAGTTCTTTATTCATGTGTGATATAAGAGCAGCATTATTAGGTACCTTATTCTTGGCACGTGGTATCTAAGACGTCTAACTATTTAATGTACTTAGAGCTGACTTACCTCATTCCTTATAGTAGTTAAGGAATCATCATATATTGAAATTTAAATTACAAGCATTGCTTGACTTTTGAACAACCTGTATGTAAGAATTGCTAATCCAGTTAGGCCATGGAAACTGCCCTCAAAAACTCAAGAGTTCTTAGAAACTCTCTGGGTTTAAAAAGGTGTTGTGATTATGGAATATGAGAGCTAGATCTATTTAATAGATAACAAAATAAAAGGCTTGCCAAAGGTTATATGGTTCTGACCTCAAAATCTCATTTTTCAGGCACTTTGTTATAACTGCCTGAAATTCAGTATGATAAGTATTATTTGGAATTTAAGAAGTATCTTTTTAAAAAAATTCATAAACTTCTGTGAGGCATTAATTTGATTGAATTAATTTACACCAAATAATGGACTGAGAGTCTTTAAGGGAATGGAATTTTGATAGAGGTATAGTGTGTAATTCTGGAACACTTTGCTTTGCTTCTAGAGTAGGTATGATGTAATTGAGAGTTTTAGAGAAGGAATCATGGAAGACCCTTGCAGAAGTGCATCAAGAGATAAGTACAGAAATGGAGGTTAAAGGTGTCAAATACAAACTGTTTGTTTTTCCTCCTCTAAGACTGACATTTCTGGGGGAAAGGAATGAAACTCTGCTTTTTCCTTTTTCCTGTTCTTTAGGATTCTTAATTACAAATTGTTGATTACCTGAAGTTTTTCCTCTTTCTGCTTTTTAAAAGGTGAAATAAAATACACACACAGACATATACACACATTAATGACTTCTGGAATTACAATGCTTATTATATTGCTTTAAGAAAATGCAACACGAGTGGGGGGGGTGTGTGGAGCCAAGATGTCAGAGTGAAGACGTGACTCTCTGTGTCCTCTTCTGACCTTCTCTCAAATCAACAATAAAATAAGCCTCTGAACTGATCTTTAAGTCAACTACTCCAGAAATATTTGGACTATGAAACACTGCTTGCAGTTACCTCAGGGGGGTAAGCAGTTTGCTTGGTGAAACTCCAATACAGGGTAGAGAACTGGGTGGGACTCAGCTCAGCGTGGAAGAAACTCCAAACACCCGAGGAGAGTTTCTGAGGCACTCCGGACACTCTGCCCTGATTGAGGGCAGATGTTTTGTTAGATTTGCCTTTTTTAAGGAGTGAATTGGGCAAAGTCCTAGCCCACTGGCCTAGCACCTGAAGTTAATTAGGGGAATTGCCCCAGGGCAAACTGCCATAGCCACCTCTTCTCTAGCTTTAAACAGACCCCAAGCTTTCTAAAAAATGAGTAAGAAGCAGAAGAGAGCTATCACCATAGACAGCTTTTATGGAGAGAAAGAAGGGCAGACCCTAGATCCTGAGGTTTCTATAGGCAAAGCAACTCCAGAGGAAGCCATTAAGGGATATATAACCTGGTCGCCCTTTCAAAAAGGCCTTCCTGGAAGATTGCATAAAGAATCTCAAAAAAAAGCTGGATGATAAATGGAAAAAATAAACTGAGATCAGTGCAAGAAGGATATAATGCCCTGCAAGAAGGATATAATGCCCTGCAAAAGAGATATAAAAAAGACACCAATTTATTGCAAAACAAAATTGCTGAAGTGGAAAAAGTATGCAATGAACAAATTGGCCAGTTACAAAAGGAGCTAAAAAAGGTAACTGAAGAAAACAACACTTTAAAAATAAGAATTGAACAAATGCAAGTAAATGACCCAATAAGACTGCAAGAATCAGTCAAACAAAAACAAGAAAATGAAAAAATAGAAGAAAATATGAAATATCTCCTAGGAAAAACAACTGACTTGGAAAATAGCTCTAGGAGAGACAATCTAAGGATTATTGGACTTCCTGAAAGCCATGATGAAAAAAAGAATCTAAACACTATCTTTCAGGAAATCTTGAAAGAAAACTGCCCTGAGGTTGTAGAATCAGAAGGCAAAATTACCATTGAAAGAATTCACCAATCACCTCCTGAAAGAGATCCCCAAATTAAAACCCCAAGGAATGGCGTGGCTAAATTTCAGGACTATCGCACCAAAGAAAAGATTTTGCTAGCAGCTAGAAAGAAACAATTCAAATACCGAGGATCTATAATTAGAATCACACACAATCTGTCAGCCTCCACATTGAAGGATCGAAGGGCCTGTAAACAGATATTCTGAAAGGCAAAGGAACTTGGATTACAGCCAAGAATAACCTATCCAGCTAGAATGAGCATTATTCTTCAGGGAAGAAGATGATCATGTAATGATATAGGTGAATTTCACCTATTTCTAATGAAAAGACCAGATCTGAACAAAAAATTTGACCTCCAAACACAGAACTCAAGAGAAGCATAAAAAGGCAAAAAGGAAAGGACTTTTGAGAACTTTATTTCTGCTATAGGGATACTTAAAAATTAGGGGTATAATTTGCTGTTACTTTGATAATATGAAAAAGAAAACAAGGGGGAAAGGCTGGGGAAATACTGGGGAAAAGAGGAAAAAGGTGGTAAAATAAGGTTTAATAAAAGGAGGTAAAAATAAGGTAAAATCTCATGAAGAGGCAAAGAAAACCTAATATAATTGAGGGAAAAAAGGGAGGGAGTTGATCGTTGTGTAAATCTTACTTTCATCAGATTGGGCTCTAAAAGTGTTTATCAGACACATTTGGTTTCACAGAGGAACTTGTCTTTCCTTATAGGGAAGTGGGAGGGAAAGGAGGAAAAGAAAGGGGTAGACTAGTAGAAGGGAAATTAGAAGAATCAGGGGAAAGGAGTAAAAAAGGGAGAGGGACTCTAAAGGGGGGAGGATTGTTTGGGTGAGATGGTCATCAAAAGCAAAATACTGAAGAGAGGGGGAAAGGGAGAAAGGGGAAAGGAAAGGGAAAAACATAACTTGGATAATAAAGATGGCAGGAAATAAAGAATTAGCTATTCTAACTCTGAATGTGAATGGGATGAACTCTCCCATAAAGTGGAAGCAGATAGCAGACTGGATTAAAAACCAGAATCCAACAATATGTTGTCTACAACATGTATGTCTACAAATATGTCTAAAGCATAGTGACACATACAGGGTGAAGGTAAAAGGCTGGAGCAGAACCTATTATGCTTCAGGTGAACAAAAAAAAGCAGGGGTAGCAATCCTGATAGCGGATCAAGTAAGAGGAAAGATAGATCTAATCAAAAGAGATAAGGAAGGAAACTAGATTTTATTAAAGGGTACCATAAATAATGTAGCAATATCAATACTAAATATATATGCACCATGTGGTAAAGCATCCAAATTCCTAAAGGAGAAATTGAGATGCAAGAAGAAATAAATAGACAGCAAAACTATGCTGGTGGGGGATCTCAACCTTGCTCTCTCAGAATTAGATAAATCAAACCACAAAATAAAAAAGAAACTAGGGAGGTAAACCAATTGTTAGAAAAGTTGGGTGTGATAGATCTTTGGAGAAAATTGAATGGAGAGAGTAGGGAGTTTACTTTTTTCTCAGCGGTCCATGGAACTTATACAAAAATTGATCATGTATTAGGGCATAAAAACCTCAAAATCAAATGCAGAAGGCAGAACTAGTAAATGCATCTTTTTCAGATCATGATGCAATAAAAATTGCATGCAATATAAGGCCAGGAGAAAATAAACCAAAAGTTAACTGGAAATTAAATAATCTAATCCTGAAGAATGAATGGGTGAAAGAGCAAATCATAGACATAAACAATAATTTCATCCAGGAGAATGACAATAATGAGACAACATACCAAAATTTGTGGGATAAGGCCAAAGCGGTTATAAGGGGCAATTTTATATCTCTAGATGCTTACTTGCATAAAATAGAAAGAAAAGATGAACGAATTGGGCTTATTATTAAAAAAGACTAGAAAAAGAACAAATTAAAAACCCTAATGCCAAATTGGAAATTCTAAAAATAAAATGGGAAATTAATAAAATTGAAAATAAGAAAACTATTGAATTAAGAAATAAAACTAAGAGTTGGTATTATGAAGAAAAACAACAAAATAGATAAGCCTTTAGTTAATTTGATAAGAAAAAGGAAAGAGGAAAATCAAATTGTTAGTTTCAAAAATGATAAGGGAGAACTTTCCTCCAATGAAGAGGAAATTAGAGTAATAATTAGGAGTTACTTTGTCCAACTTTATGCCAGTAAGTTTAATAATCTAAATGAAATGGAGGAATACCTACAAAAATGTAGATTGCCCAGGTTAACAGAAGAGGAAATAAATTATTTAAATAGCCCCATATTAGAAAAGAAATAGAACAAGCTATTAACCAACTCCCTAAGAAAAAATCTCCAGGGCCAGATGGATTTACATGTGAATTCTACCAAATATTCAAAGAACAATTAATTCTAATACTCTACAAACTACTTGAAAAAATAGGGACGGAAGGTATACTGCCAAATTCCTTCTATGATACTGATATGGTGCTGATAGCTAAACCAGGTAGGGTGAAAACAGAGAAAGAAAACTATAGGCCAATTTCCCTAATAAATATTGATGCAAAAATTTTAAATAAGTTATTAGCAATGAGATTACAGAAAGTCATCCCCAGGATAGTACACTAGGTCCAAGTAGGATTTATACCAGGAATGCAGGGCTGGTTCAATATTAGTAAAACTATTAGCATAATCAATTATATTAATAACCAAATTAACAAAAACCATATGATTATCTCAATAGATGCAGAAAAAGCCTTTGATAAAATCCAACACCCTTTCCTATTAAAAACACTAGAGAGTATAGGAATAAATGGGCTTTTCCTTAAAATGATTAGTAGCATCTACTTAAAACAATCAGCAAGCATTGTATGTAATGGAGAGAAACTAGAACCATTCCCAATAAGATCAGGAGTGAAACAAGGCTGCCCACTGTTACCATTACTATATAATATTGTATTAGAAATGTTAGCTTTGGCAATAAGAAAAGAAAAAGAGATAAAAGGAATTAGAGTAGGTAATGAAGAAACCAAATTATCGCTCTTTGCAGAGGACATGATGGTATACTTAGAGAACCCTAGAGACTCAACTAAAATACTATTAGAAACAATTTACAACTTTAGTAAAATTGCAGGATTCAAAATAAATCCACATAAATCATCAGCATTTTTATATATTACCAACAAAGTTCAGCAGCAAGAGATACAAAAAGAAATTCCATTCAAAATAACTGATGATAGTATAAAATATTTGGGAATCTATCTGCCAAGGAAAAGTTAGAAACTATATGAACTAAACTAAAAAACACTTGCCACACAAATAAAATCAGACCTAGTCAATTGGAAAAACATTAAGTGCTCATAGGTAGGCCGAGCAAATATAATAAAAATGGCAATACTTCCCAAAATAATTTACTTATTTAGTGCCATACAAATCAAACTCCCAAGAAATTATTTTACAGATCTAGAAAAAATAGTAGCAAAGTTATTTCATTTGGAAGAACAGAAGGTCAAGGCTTTCAAGGGAGTTAATAGAAAAAAAAAAGGCAGATGAAGGTGGCCTTGCTGTACCAGATCTAAAACTATATTATAAAGCAGTGATCATTAAAACCATTTGGTACTGGCTGAGAAATAGAGCAGTTTATCAGTGGCATAGGATAGGATATCAGGACAGACTAGGCAATAACTTCAGCAATTTAGTCTTTGATAAACCCAAAGACCCTAGCTTTTTGGGATAAGTACTCAATATTTCGCAAAAACTCCTGGGAAAATTGGAAACTAGTGTGGAAGAAATTAGGGCTTGACCCACACCTAACACCACATACCAAGATAAGATCTAAATGGGTTCATGATATAGATATAAAGAGTGATACTGTAAGCAAATTAGAGGAACATAGGATAGTTTACCCCTCAGACCTGTGGAGATGGAATAAATTTATGTCCAAAGAAGATCTGAACCTCTTAATTCAATACCTGATAGATATTTTTGATTATATTAAGAAGTTTCTGTCCAAACAAAACAAATGCAGACAAGATTAGGAGGGAAGCATCAAATTGGGAAATAATCTTTAAATTTAAGGTTTCAGATAAAGGCTTCATTTCTAAAATGTATAGAGAATTGTCTCATATTTATAAGAATTCAAGCCACTCTTCAGTAGATAAATGG
The DNA here is from genome assembly GCA_023553655.1 of Myrmecobius fasciatus. Classification (NCBI taxonomy): domain Eukaryota; kingdom Metazoa; phylum Chordata; class Mammalia; order Dasyuromorphia; family Myrmecobiidae; genus Myrmecobius; species Myrmecobius fasciatus. The sequence goes on along the minus strand of JAJPUD010003292.1, from coordinate 69,892 downwards.
TCAAGGGATATGAACAGACAATTTTCAGATGATGAAATTAAAACCATTTCTAGTCATATGAAAAGGTGCTCCAGATAACTATTGATCAGAGAAATGCAAATGCACACCTGTCAGATTGGCTAAAATGATAGGAAAAGATAATGATGAATTTTTGAGGGGATGTGGGAAAACCGGAACACTAATACATTGTTGGTGGAACTGTGAACATATCCAACCATTCTGGAGAGCAATTTGGAGCTATGCTCAAAAAGTTAATCAAACTGTGCATGCCCTTTGACCCAGCAGTGTTTCTGTTGGACTTATATCCCAAAGAGATCTTAAAGGAGGGAAAGGGACCCATAGGTGCAAGAATGTTTGTGGTAGCTCTTTTTGTAGTGGCTAGAAACTGGAGACTGAATGGATGCCCATCAGTTGGAGAATGGCTGAATAAATTATGCTATATGAATGTTATGGAATATTATTGCTCTGTGAAAAACGACCAGCAGGACGATTTGAGAGAGGCCTGGAGAGACTTACATGAACTGATGCTGAGTGAAACAAGTAGAAGCAGGACTTCATTATACACAGCAACAACAATATTACACGATGATCAATTCTGATGGATATGGCTCTCTGCAACAATGAAATGTCTCAAACCAGTTCCAGTTGTTCAGTGAAGAAAGCCATATATACCCAGAGAGAGGGATATGAAATGTGGACCACAACATAACATTTTCATGATCTCTATCATTGTTTGCTTGCATTGGGTTTCCTTTCTCAAATATTTTTTGTTCATGTAGGTATGATTGTTCTTGCACAGCGAGATAAGTATGGAAATATGTATACATATAATCAACTTGTCAAGTATTTTAATATAATTAACATGTAGTGGACTTCCTGCCATCTAGGGGAGGGGAGGAGACTAGGGGGGAAAATTTGTAATAGAAAGCTTTGTAAGGATCAATATTGAGGAACAGCTTATACATATGTCATGCAAATAAAAAGCTTTAATAAAAAGCAAACAAACAGAAAACCCAAAAATGCAACACTTCTGGCATAGCAGGTTTAAATTTGGTTAAATATTTACTGTCAAACTTCAGTATGTTTCTTGTGTATATTTCACTTTTGCCTCTAAAAGGAAAAACTTAATTTCTGTGAAGGAAACTAAAAGTGTTTTTTTTTTTTTTTTGAAGTGGTAATATTTGGCAATGGGAGTTAAAGACACTTGGTTACATAGCGTAACATACTCTTCTTTTTTGGTCTTCATAACTTTTGCATGAAGCAGTCCCATTTATAGAGTATTCACAGTAGAGTTGTTTTCATTAAGCAGTTGGTAGTCTGCTATATTGTTAAAAATACTAAATTTGTAGTCAGAGGTCTTAGATTCAAAATATGGATCTTTTACTTCTTTTGTGACCTCCAGGCCTTGCTTTCTTCATTTATAAAATTACCCTGGATTGGGTAATTTCCTAATGTTCTTCTCAATTCTAAATTTATGAGTATACATTTCTACCTTGCATACTTCAGAGATGCCTTCTACATCAGCCTATTTAATGTTTGTTCAAAAAAAAAAAAAAAGACAAACTATTATAGCCTATAGTAAAGGGAAGGAAGTATTTTTTCCAAGAAGTAAAGCCTAATGAATTTGTTGAGGTGATTTTTTTTCCTACCTAGACAACTAGTTTCTTCTGTCAGTTTTTTTTTTTTTTAATGATTACTTTGATTTAGCTTTGACTGTTGTAATGGTATTTTGATTTAAATATAGTACTTTATTTTGGAATTCGGAATGAGAGATGACTATGGGACCAGTCCTACTGAGCTACTTTTTTTAGACTAAGTCAACAGTGATTGATAGCAGTTATTAGATTAAAAAGCATTAAGCAAAAAACTCCAACTCTATGAAGGTATGAAGAGTTTATTGTATAGTGAGTGTGGGTTTCTCTGAGTAGATCTGCCATCTCTCCTTCAACCTTCTCTCTCCCCCTCCCTCATGTTATGGATGACTGAAGAGAAAGATAATGAATGAGGATGCAAAAGCTAAAGGAAGCCTGAGGCAACTTACTTTTTTCCTACCATTATGGTTTCTGTTTGGGAATCAAAGAAATGTCATAGAGGACTTTTATCAATAATGTCCAAGTTTTGGGGTTACAAAGAAAGGGAAAATGGATATCATTAAACATTTTTTTCTCTTTTCATTCACTTATGCTCTTTTGTTTCTGTTACCTCTATTCAGTCATATCCCAGACTCATTCTCATTTACTTCAGCTGTTTTCCCAAGGGTTGATGTCCTTTGATTTCATATTATGATTCTCTTTTTTCAAGTTCCACCTGAATGTGTGTGTGTGTGTGTGTGTGTGTGTGTATTTTTTACATACACATATATTTTTTAGCCATCCTTGGCACTTTCACTGACCCTGCTTATTGCCTCTAAAATTTGCCTTGTAAAAAAGTATATTTTAGCAAAACAAACCAACTCATAGACCATATCTGACAAAATATGTATTAAGCTACCTACAATCTACCACCTCTGAGGAGAAGGGTATTATTTCACTCTTTCAATATGTCTGTGAGAAGTAAGAGGCATGTTTTCATTGTTAGTGCTTGAAGTCAAGGTTGGTCAAGGTATAGGTCTGAGTTCTAATGTATTTCTATGCTCTTTTCTTTTACATTATAGTAATACTATGTAAATTGTTTGATTCTATTCACTTGGCTCTGAATCAATTTGTAGACGTTTTGAATTTGTTGATATAAAGTTTCTAAATATGTAAAGTTCCTAAAGGAACACTTAGCACAGTTATTTGAATATATAGACATATGGAATCTATAATATGCATGTCTTTTAAAAATAGTAGTTTTCAAAGTGTTCTTGGATTAAGAATAAAATATTTGTCTTACAGTGGTTTAGGGCTTTAGAACTAAAAGAGACTTGGTCACTCAATCCATTTGCCTTAATGCATGAAGAAACAGGCACAGAGAGTTGAAGAGAATTTCAAGTTAGCACAAATATTTAGTGGCAAAACTTGTACTGGTACCCACATTTCAAGATCAGAGCTAATTGTAGACTACTTTGGTACTAGCAATAATAGCATGATATATGCTCATCCATCTTTTCTGATGATGCACATGATTGGAGAAAAGCAGTTGGGCTGCAATTTAAATTTTTAGTATAGCTAATAGTCTTAATTAGTCTTGATTTTTCTCTAAGCAGACAGCTTATGAATAGTGTTGATGATGTGAGTATGTAAATGTGTGGGAAATATTTTGTAAGCATGAGATGTGAATCCTTGATTTTAATGGCTGAGAATTAAATGGTAGGTCATTACACTTTTCATTAAGACGGTGAAGGGTGGTTAATTCTGACTGAGTTCAACCCATCTAATTTTAGAGGCTACAAATATTTTACAAGCCAGGTTAAGGTTTAAAGATAAAATATAGTAGATCTTGATTGAATAACTTTTACAGCTTTAAGTTAATGTACACAAAGAAGTTATTGTTTTTCTCCCGATGCAAGGAACACAGGATTGTTTTATAAAGAAAAAATCAAAAAATTTTAAAGTTCTGCAATAAATTTTATGTGGGTTAGAGGTAAATCTACTCAATCCTTATTTCAAATGAAAAGTCTTATTAAATATTGTAGTTTTCTTATTACTGTAGTATGAACACTTTAGACTAAATGTGTTTATTGCCTGTTGAGATTTTAACATATGGTATCAAGAAATGTAGAATTAAAGATTTAGGGCTGGAAGGGATTTAGCAGTTAGATAATTTGATCTGTCCATTTCCTATCCTCTGGTTAGTCCCTTTTCTTGATGCTGGGTTTAGATTTAAGTAAAGCGATGATGTTTGAGAACACCAAAGTTCCTCACAATTACAAAGAAAAGGGATTGACGGTTAAATCATCTTTTAAAATGTATTTCCTTATCTGTATTTATTTTAAATAGTATAAATAATTCCTTAGAATATTTGTTTGTTTTGAATACCAAGCTTCTATACATGTTCCTAGGTTTTGTAAAGTATCTCTCATAGTTCTTAATTTGGTATAGAAAACTTTAGTCTTTTTTTTCTTTGTATTTTTCAGAATAGCCTTTTATCTGTATTCTTTTAGACACCTGTCATATTTATTTTTATTACATAAACTTTGAAGAGTTTTGCTTTCTTTCTGTATACTACAGGATCTTATGGAAGGGAAATTTTAGTTGAATAGTATGTAGGGGACATTTTGTTTTTATAATGGTAGAATAGTTTTGATTGCATGGAGGGAATGAATTTAAAATTTAGAACTAACTCAAACATCAGTTTTTTGAATGGAGTTCAAACATTGCAGCCTCTTCTAACATCATTAAAGTTGTAAGTTTTATGGAGGATGAGTATATTCTATTTTCAGAGATCACAATGGAAATGCAAGGTCAGGGTTTTGCACTTAGCATTGTATAAACAATGTCTTGTCCTGATAGGTCAAAGAACTTCTTGGATTGAGTCTTTTTTGTTTATCTTTTTAGTAGAGAGGCAGATAGCCAAGCTAAAACGAAAGTATACTCCAGATAAAGTGGACGAAGGTGAAAAGACTCATTTAATATAAAGTTTGCCCAAGAGTTAAGTATGAAGAAATGCAATTTTATAAAAATATTGGTTATGGTGTGTGTGTGTGTGTGTGTGTGTGTGTGTGTGTGTGTGTGTGTGTGT
>JAJPUD010003292.1:51753-65220 GCA_023553655.1 Myrmecobius fasciatus | reverse complement strand
TGTGTGTGTGTGTGTGTGTGTGTGTGTGTGTGTGTGTGTGTGTGTGTTTCCTCCTGAGAAATAAATTACTATAATACCATGTTTTTGTTTTTGGCATACTACCCATCTGGAAAAGTTCCATTTCTGTTTTTCTTTTCTGGAACGCATGGGATCATTCATTTAGAGATGGAAGGGACCCACCTCATCCAGGCAATACCTTCATTTTACCTTTGGTGAAACTTATATACCCAAGGCATCATTATTATTATTATCCATATTCAAGTCTGCCTTTTAATTCCCTTAACATGTTGGGTGTATGTTACTTGACTTCCTAGTGTCAAGGGTAATTTTCTGTAATCATAAATTGCTGATCTATCATTTTACAGGGAGTTTCCTTTTCAGGAGCTCCTTTTGATAGTGAAATCACTGACAATAAGATTAAAAAATGATTGTTGTCATATGCTAATAAAACTTTTATACATATCAGATCTTATCACAACTAGTCATGCTGGGACAGTGGCTATATTTTTAGAAGTAAAAAGTTGAAAAAGTTTAGGGGCAATGTTTATCAGTGAATTGAGCATTTATTATTATGTGTCAGGTATCCTGAAGGGAAAAAAAGCAGTCCCTTCCTTAAAAATTTTATATTTTAATTGAAAAAAGAAAGAAGGGAGGGAGGAAGGAAGGAATCAAGTATTTATTAAGGGCCCTCAGCATATTGCCTAACACAGCTAAATCCTTTCTTTACAAGTATTATCTCATCTGATTTTCACAAAAACCCTGGATGATAAGTTTGGAAATATATATACATATATCCCACTTGTCAAGTATTTTAACATAATTTACATGTAGTGGATATCCTGCCATCTAAGGGAGGGGTGGGGAGTTGGGGGGAAAAATTTGTAACAGAAAGCTATGTAAGGGTTAATGTTGAAGAATTACCCATACATATGTTTTGCAAATAAAATTAAAAAAAAAAAACACCTGGGTGATGCTATTATCATAATAGCCATCTTATAATTGAGGAAATTAACATAAACAGATTAATAGCTAGTAAGTGTCTGACACTATTTAAATATAGGTTTTTATGACTCCAAGCCCAGTCTTTATTCACTTTGGTACTTGTTGCTTTTGAGTCATTCAGCGTGTCCAACTTTTTGTGACCATATTTGGGCTTCCCTTTAGAGAGAGAGGCATCAACAGATGGTGAATTAGGAAAGGCCTTGTGTATTAGCCACCTGAATTGAATTTTGAAGGAATCCATGATCTTGAAGAAAGCCAGGTTTGGTACCTTATGTTTGGAATTAGAATGAAATGAGACATTCATCATGCAGATAACAGATTTACTTCACCACTGAAAGGAAGGATATTCAAAACAGGGAAGGGAGGTTCATCCAGAATAAAGTTTTGATTCAGCTTAGTAAAACTGTTGCTCATTGTTCTGGTCTTTGGTCAAAGGTCTAAGGAAGGAGTTTCAGCCCTTTTATCAAGGCAATTTTTAAAATTAAACCCACCAATTAGTTATTTCAGTGTTTTGGGTTTTAGTTCCCTTAACATTTAAATTTTGAGAATAGTTTAAATACATATTGAGAATAATTAAATGTCACTTTGCCTGCCTACGATAAGGCATTAGGGAAAAACTAACCCAGCCTACAATTCAGAGCATTAAAAAATATTGTTCCTCTATGCCCAAAGGGCTGTAAACTGTGCAAACCCATTTATACTATTGGGTCTGTTTCCAAAAGAAATCATAAAAGAGGGAAAAGGTTTTTGTGGCAGCTCTTTTTGTGGTGGCAAGGATTTGGAAAATGAACAGATGTCCATCAATTGGCTGGATAAGTTATGGTATATGAAAGTAATGGAAAATTATTACTCTATAAATAATGATGAACAGACTAATTTTAGAAAGGCCTTGAAAGATTTACATGAACTAATGCTGAGTGAAACGAGCAGAATCAGGAAAATAGTACACAGTAACAGAAGGATTATGTGATATTTAGCTATGATAGACTTAATTCTTCTGAGTGGTTCAGTGATCCAAGGTGTTGGGATGGGTACTAGACCCTTTTTCCAAATTAACTAATCACAGGCATCTTCAGGTACAAAGAGAAAGCATTTATTTAATCCCTGCTGGGAGAGGCCCAGACACACATCTGGGAGCCATCCCAACTCTCACCATGTGCTCTTGGAACCTGGCCAGCTTCTGGTTTCTCAGGTTTAAATAACAAAAGACTCAAGCTTTTCATTATTAGACTAAAAGGAAGTATCCATCCTTGACCAATGGTCACTAATGTTGTCTGCTTCCTGTGGGTCACTTCAATTCCAATGGGCTTGACTTCAGAGATCATGTAACTCCCTGCAACCCAGGGTTCAAGACTGGGAATAGGGATCATATGACAGTTTTAAATCTGAGAAAACTTCTAAAGGCAACCTTAATAAACTTTGGATGGAAAACACCATCTGCATCCAGAGAGAGTACCATGGAGACTGAATATAGATCAACACATATTATTTTCACTTTTTTGTGTGTGTGGTTTTTCTGTTTTGTTTTGCCTTTTCTCTCTCAATGTGATTCATTTTTTTTTTTTAATTAAAACTTTTTATTTGCAAAACATATGTATGGGTAATTCTACAAGTTAACCCTTACAAAGCTTTCTGTTACAAATTTTTCCCCCCTACTCCCCACCCCTCCCCTAGATGGCAAGATATCTACTACATGTTAATTATGTTAAAATACTTGACAAATCTAATATATGTATACATATTTCCACACATCATTTTTTTTTTTTTGCAATGAAAATCGTATCTATAAAAAAGAAAAAGCAGAGAAAGGAAATGCAATGCAAGCAAACATCAATAGAGAGCATGAAAATGTTATGTTGTGGTCCACATTTCACATCCCTCTCCCTGGGTATATGTGGCTTTCTTTACTGAACAATTGGAACTGGTTTGAAACGTTTCATTGTTGAAGAGAGCCATGCCCATCAGAATTGATCATCATATAGTACTGCTGTTGCCCTGTATAATGATCTCCTGGTTCTGCTCATTTCGCTCAGCATCAGTTCATGCAAGTCTCTCCAGGCCTCTCTGAAATCATCTTGCTGGTCGTTTCTTACAGAACAATAATATTCCATAACATTCATATACCGTAATTTATTCAGCCATTCTCCAATTGATGGGCATCCATTCAGTTTCCAGTTTCTAGCCACTACAAAAAGGGATCATATGCCACAAACATTCTTGCACATGTGGGTCCCTTTCCTTCCTTTAAAATCTCTTTGGGATATAAGCCCAATAGAAACACTGTTGAGTCACATTTTGATCACTTTTTGAGCATAGTTCCAAATTGCTCTCCAGAATGGCTGGATCCGTTCACAGTTCCACCAACAATGCATCAGTGTCCCAGCCTCAATGTGATTCATAAGGAAATATGTAGAAAAATGAACATACATATATAGTAAAAATGATTTTACTAGAATTATTGTTTCTGCCACATAAGGATTCAGAGTATGGAGGTAAAAGAGAAAGAGGTGTGTGTGTGTGTGTGTGTGTGTGTGTGTGTGACCGAGTGAGTGTGAGAGAGAGGAAAGGAGAGGGGGGTGTTCTCCTTCCTTCCCTTCTCAGTATTTTGAAAGATTAAATATTCTTAGAGGGGGAAGGGTTTTGATTGCTGATTTTGATCGACTGTTCTTCAAATCATTTAGTAACAGAACCTTAAGTAATTAAGTGTCTATCCAGGATTTGATCTTTGCCAAATAAACTGTTAAAACTTGCTGAAGACAGCAAATATTAAAATGGAGTGGAGGGGTATTAAAAACAGTCCATTTTATATCTGCTACCTTAAGTAAGAACACTTTCTGATTGAATCAAATAATTAGAACAAGTATGAATAAATCTTATCTCCTTGAATCACTTAGAGGCATTTTGGGAGAGAGGTGATTACTTCTAAAGCAATTTATGTAGAAGCAAAAAACTATCTCAGAATTGGGGTGTGTGTGTGTGTGTGTGTGTGTGTGTGTATGTGTATAATATGATTTAGTTTATGTCAATATGAAAAGATTTGAAAAGTGTAACTTATCAAATCTAATCAAATTGCTGTATCTGCCGGATTTACTTATCAAACAGTTGTTTTTATCTAAGTCAGTAGTAGCCATGGAAGCTTTTTGATTCAGTTCATACTGTGCAAAGAATTGAACTTTAGCAATAGCACTGACTGTTGTATGGAGGATGAATTAGAGAGGAAAGACGAGACATGGAGTTCATTTCTTTTTTTTTTTTTAATTTCTTTTTTTTATTAATACTTTTTATTTGCAAAACATATGTATGGGTAATTCCTAAACATTAATCCTTACAAAGCTTTCTCTTACAAATTCCCCCCCCCACTCCCCACCCCTCCCATAGATGGCAGGATATCCAGTACATGATAATTATGTTAGAATACTTAAGAAATCGAATATATATATAGTTATTGCATCATTTTTTTGTGCAGGAGAAATCATATCTACAAGAAAGAATAATCTGATAAAGGAAATACCATGCAAGCAAACCTCAATAGAGAACATGAAAATGTTATGTTGTGGTCCACATTTCACATCCCTCTCTCTGGGTGTATATGGCTCTCTTCACTGAACAGTTGGAACTGGTTTGAAGCATTTCATTGTTGAAGAGAGTCATGTCCCTTAGAACTGATCCTCATATAGTATTGTTGTTGCCGTGAATACTGAGCTCTTGGTTCTGCTCACTTCACTGAGCATTAATTCATGCAAGTCTCTCCAGGCCTCTCTGAAATCATCCTGCTGGTCGTTTCTTACAGAACAATAATATTCCATAACATTCATATACCATAATTTATTCAGCCACTCTCCAGTTGATGGGCATCCATTCAGTTTCCAGTTTCTAGCCACTATAAAAAGAGCTGCCACAAACATTCTTGCACATGTGGGGCCCTTTCCTTCTCTTATGATTTCTTTGGGATATAAGCCCAATAGAAACACTGCTGGGTCAAAGGGTATGCATAGTTTGATAACTTTTTGAGCATAGATGGAGCTCATTTCTTGAAACAGTTTAGGCAAAAGGTGATGGGATAATTAACTAGAATTGAAGGGAATGATACTGAGATTTTGATTGAGAGAATTGAAAAGTGGTTGTGCCCTTAGCAAGAATAGGGGACTTGGAAATGGAAAATGGGATTTGGGAATTATGGATAGTTTGCTTAGGAAAGACTCAGGATGCATGATAACTGTGCTTGTGCATTTAAAGGACTGTCACATAGAAGGATTAGAATTGTTCTGCTTGGTATCGGAGGTCTTCTGGCAAAAAGATGGATTATTAGGTATATTTTAGGAGGGAATTCTTTCCAAACTATGGATTCAGTTATATGTAAATAGCTTTGCAGGTTAGTAAACTTAAAAAAAGAATTCTTGACTTACATATTTTTGCTATCAATGTTTCACTAAAAGAGGTAACAGATTATTAATACCATAATTTATCTCAACCTCCTAGAGATGTGAAACATAACTATATCCAGATACATATAAAAACATTTCAAGATGAAAAAAATGCTGCAGCAAAGATAATAGCATTTGCATTTCTTCATTGGCTTTAGTTCCCATACCTTAAAACTTTGCCTTCACTTTGCTGATGGCTTTTACTTTAAAAAAAAAAATATATATATATATTATATCTCCACACATGTGGGTTTTTACATAAGTAGGTATATGTTTATGTATATGTATATATATGCATATGTATGCACATTTGGAGAGGAGGTTGCAGGAAAGAAAATTTGGAGTTGGCTCTGATATTTAAAAAAAAAAATTAGTCTGTTGCACATCATCAGAAATAGCTGAAAAAAATCACTCAGTATATTAGTCACATACATTATTTTTTTTTTCTAAAATGGGTATTATTAGAGGATTCTGGGAAGTGGCAGAGTAGATCTGAAAACTTTTGGCTTTCCAAATTTCCTCCACAAAAAGAGACAGAACATCACTTCAGAACAGTAGAAATAAACTTGGGTAAAGCAGTTGTCCTCCTAAAATAATCTGAGAAGACCTTAGGAGGCAGAGGTTAGGCATGACTAAAGTGCAAACATCTCCAGTCTGACTCTGCAGAATCAAGAAACAACGAAGACTTGGGGACAGCTGGATTGAGAGGAAGCCTCAGCCTTAGAAATTTTTATCTTACAGTGTGGGGATCTGATAGCTGAGCAGAAGACTGAAGGATGTTCTATTGTTGAGGTTTGCCAGATTTAGCTTTGCTGACCAGAGTTGTCCTTGGACTGTGGCTGTGGGAAGAAGGAGCTAGCATATTCCTGGTTCGAGGTAGAGGACTGCTGCAACCCCTGGGGGGAGTGCAGAAAGCAAGATCATTTGTAGGGCAGTGTGGTTTAGGATTCTAGCTATAGTTTAGGAGTGGAGAGGAGAGCCCAAGATTACATGACGAATCAGACCTCATAAAATAATAGAAGGACCTGAGGCTTGGTGTATCATTCCCCGTGCAACAGGACCTCAGTTTTGTGTGGGATATTCAGACCCTCATCTGAATTATCAATACTTCAGAGGTATCTCAAGGTATAGAACAAAGGCTTTATTCAGGAACTCGTGAGTACCAGGCAGTCCCCCAATGGATCAAATAAGTTGTCCAGAGTTGGGAGAGCTACTGTCGAGTACTTTCTTGTGATTTTTATACAGTCCAGAACAAAGTCTCAAGTCCACCCCCCTTTTCCTTTACATACATTCTAATTAGTTATATATGCTTTACTTTCCTTATTTAGGAACTGGAATATTGACAGCTTATGAATCAAACTACTTTCTACTTCTTCCCCCCCACCCCCAAACTGAAACTTAGGCCCTTAGGCCTTGCTTAATCTAGTCAATAGTGAGAGGTCTTCACTTTGATTGTTACACTCAGTCCCCCCTCTATTTTCCTAATGTTTTGAAGAACTCTCATTTCAAAATTTTTGCAATAACATGTTACTTCTAGTATTGACCTCCTCATCACCAGCATCTCCTTTATTTACTGTGGTCCATCCTTGATGCTGCAGCATTAGCATACACATTTTGTTCTCATTCCCTAGAATTTCAGCTATGGTTTTAGGTACTATCCCAGTAACAATACGTGTTATACAAGGCAGACAAATTGGTAAAAGTATTACTCCACTTAAAGCAATTAATCCAAACCATAATACCCGTTTCCACCAACTACCAATGAACCAAGACCACCATGATGTACTGAATGGGGAACTCCAGTTTTGCACAGGTGTGTGTACCAGTTTCCTATTATCTTTGACAATTTCCTTTACTATTTTCCCATTATCATCAATTTGCATACAACAAGTAAAAAGATTCAGCTTTCCACACACTCTCCCTTCCTCTGCTAGTAGATAATCCAAAACCAATTTGTGCTGTAAGACTGCCTCTCTGATTTGGGTTGCCTGATCCGCCAATAAGCCTAGGGTTCTCGCTTTCTCATTCGATTCCAAGCTGTCTTAGATTAATCTATTTAAAATATATATATAGGAGTTCTGTATCCCCATCTACCATCTTGAGTCCAGGTGGCCAGTCCATACTCTCGAATTATCCTTTCAGGTGGCCATGTATCTCCTTATCTGTTAACATCCCCGGTCTGTGTTAGGGAAGTAGCAATGCTTCATTTCTCAGCTCCAAATCATCATATAAAACTGGATTCCTAAATGATTCACACTATTTCCAGGCAAGAAGAAGAATTTTGGTCTAATTAACCCAACATAACAGACACCAGTCTAATTAAGGGGAAGGTGAGTATAAGCAGTTTGAGCACTGGTCCAATAATGTCCCTTTAATACAGGGTTGCTTGATTCAAAAATATTTGTCCTGTTGAACACCATAGGATAATACTGTGAGTCTTTATCCCCTAATGGATCTCCCTGGTATAGGGTCCAAGTATTATCCTGATACTGACATTTCCATAATTGCTGTTTACCTTTGAAGTTACAACTCCATAATATTAGATTCAGACTTATCCTTTGTGCTCCAAAAAGAGGTAAAATAACCAGACCAAGTTGAATGCTTTAAAAACTTCCAAATAATATTAGCTACAAACCCAAGAAATTTTTACCTCCAATAACAAATTCCATTATCCAAAGCTTCAGATGAACCCTAGGCATTTACTATGGCCTTATATTGATAACAGTAAGAGATTTGTTCCATGAACTTTCTGGGACTTATCTTTTATATCAAAATACATGTTTATAAGGTGAACATTACAGATCATTTTGCTTTTAAAACACCTAAAACGTAAAAATTCCAAATTCAAAGGGACAAAAGGCAAAAACTATTATTTTCAGAATCCCTTCAGATAATGAATACAATTTTAAGATGACTCAAAACAATCAATTAAAACTTGTACAGAATACCCCATTTTCACATAAAAGAATAAGAAAGATTCTTAAAAATATCAGTTAAACTTTTGGAAATAACCCTACCAAATTATAGATGACATTTGTTATATTCCTTAAACAAGGAGATATTTGTGCATCCAAACAAATATTCAATCAATGAACATCATGCTGTCTACGTCCTCTTCTCTTTCTTGCTACATGCCTTTTCCTTCTCTCTCTCTCTCTTCCCCAGATACCTTTCTGATACTTTCACCTTCTCCTTTGTCCCTCAATTCCTTATCCCGTTCATATAAACCCATCTCTTTTCTCCTGTCTTTTTCCTTTCCTTCAAAACTTTCAAGATTCACAATATAGTGAATAGCTAAATAATTCATAAAACTCACACACATAACTTATGATGCTTACAAATTACCCAAAATACGTTTCAGAAGGTAACCTATGTTATCAGAGCCTTTTTGAAAAAGCTATTATTAAACTAACTCAAATCACATACAGCTTTCAGAAATTTCTCTTTGAGTGCTAAAAAGTTAATTTTTTAAACAAATTCCTAAGATCTCATACCCAGAATAAACAGATCTAGCATATACAAGGCAGCAATAATTATTTCCCACAATTTCAGAATTTAAAAACTAAGTCCCCAAAAATTCAATAGACCAATAAGCCAAAAAGGATATGGCTTTTTTTCCCATTTAAGTAAATTTTCTAAAATTCCAATTAAATGTTGCAAACAAACTGGATTTACCATCTGGTTGCATATATCATGCACGTACACATATAATTTTAAACTGGGTCTCCCAAAACTTTTTCTCCTGAGCATTTTTCTTCAACACTAATTGACTTTCACTTCCTTTGTTCTCTCTCCACCTCCCCCCAGACAGAGCAGCTTCTTGAATTACATAAGACTTTATTGCCGACTTTCTCTCTGGCAGAGTTTAAAACAGCTAAACTTTTTCTCTTCCTTTTTCCTTTCAAATTAGTGCAAAGAGGTTACAATTAAGCACAAGTTGAAAACCGCAAGCATTTTCAAGGCCCTTGGCTTTCTTTTGCCAAGGGAGAGATTTGTAATTCTCCCAATTGAAGGAACTTTTTTTTTTTTTTCCATTGTACTTTGGGATTTTATACCAATCCTGCAATCGACTCCCTAGAGGACTATCTGTTGGAATTCCCTGATCCTTGTCTTGGTTCTCATTTTTGGACTACGGTTTCTCCGTGCTTCCTCCCTGTATTGGTGTAGAGTATACCCTATCACCAAATAAGCAACCCTCCGAGCAAGTCCTCAGTGTCCTTCCCTTGAGGCCAAAGCAGTCCCCCCCCAAATTTTAGAGAGCTAGTCTCTCCCTCGGCCAATAGGCCTCCAGACTACCCTGAGCCCTTACCTTGAGCTATGTGCATAGATCTTCTGGGCTGTGCCCAGCAACCAGGACTTCTTTCTCTCTCTCTTTGCTTTCCCTTTATTCTATATCAAGTTCCCTTGCCCAGGCCATTATATTCCCCAGAATGATCTAAATATCTTAGAACCAGTGAACCTTGGACAGAATTCTTCAGGGCACACCTGCCACTTATCCGAGACCCCCCGAAGTCTCCCCACAGAACCCCTTCGATCCCGGACAAGCCCCCAAGTCTGTGTGAGATATTCAGACCCTCATCTGAATTATCAGTATCTCAGAGGCATCTCAAGGTATAGAACAAAGGCTTTTATTCAGGAGTACCTGGCGGTCCCATAATGGATCAAATAAGTTGTCCACAGTTGGGAGAGCCACTGTCCAGTACATTCTTGTGATTTTTATACAGTCCAGAACAAAGAAAGTCCAAAGTCCACTCCCCTTTTCCTTTACATACATTCTAGTTGGTTATATATGCTTTACTTTCCTTATTTAGGAACTGGAATGTTGACAATTTATAAATCAAACTACTTTCTACTCCCTCCCTCCTACCCCCAAACTGATACTTAGGCCCTCAGGCCTTGCTTAATCTAGTCAATAGTGAGAGGTCTTCACTTTGATTGTTACACTGAGTTTAATTTAAAAAACCACTACTTTTTCATGAAAAACATCAAATTGTCCCTAACCCTTAGTAAAAATATTTTAAGGATTAAAAAGCCACAAATTTTGTTTGTTCTATGTAAATTTAATTATTTTGCTTCCCTTTGCTCCCCTACATTTGCATGCTGCTTTAATATGAATATATGCTCACTAAATACATAGAGAAATTTTTTTAAAAACTGAGGCAAAAATAAAATTTGCTGTGGAACATTGTTCTTATAAGATTATGATTTCTCAGTTTACTCTCCTTTTGATATGTTGTCAAAATGTTACCTTGTTGTTGAGCCATTTTTCAGTAATATCTGACTCTTCATGACTCTCTGGGGTTTTCTTGGCAATAGTAGTGCTTGTCCCTTTCCTTCTCATTTTACAGATTAGGAAACTGAGGCATGCAGTATTAAGTAATTAAGTCATTCAGCTAGTAAGTGTCTGAGGCCATGTTTGAACTCAGGTGTCTTTTTGACACCAAGTTTGGCACTCTGTCCAATGCAAGATCTAGTTGCCCTTTGTTGACTGCTTAGGTTCTGTGGGGACATCAGTTAGGCAAAAAGATTTCTGCTTCCTTCCTCCCTCCCTCCTTTCCTCTCTTGCTTTCCTTCCCTTCCTTCCCTTGCTCCCTTATGCCTGCCTTATTTCCTATCCTTTCCCTCTTATTCCTCCTTTCCTTTTTCTTGCTTTTTCTGTATGTGAGCTAAACTATTCAAAACAATTCCTTATTATATGCAGAAAAAAAGTTAACACTTTGAAAATCTGCCTTGTTTTATTCAGTCTTACTTTTCTTACTGGTGAAAAAAATTTGTAAACAGATACCATTTTGGAAAACAAAGGGATAAATTATTTACTTAGAGATTTTACTTGATTTTCTGCTTTCCACAGAAATGGCTTTTGTGATGTCATTGTCTCCTGAATCACAGTTGAGTTAAAAAAACAACTTATTCTGCATGACTGGCATAATTAACAACTTCAACTCTAGGAGGATTAAGGATTAATTATCATCATCTGAATCTTTTTGAACTACCTTTCTTAAGAATTGAGGTATCTCATTCTCCACAAAAAAGCTGTTTGGTGAGGAATATATAGGTATGCCCCATACTTCCCACTGGAAAGTATTTCCTTTGGAAACTGATCCTTTAAAACTTTTTTTTTAATTTTCCATTTTTTTAATTAAAGTTTTTTATTTACAAAACATGAGTGATTTTTCTACATTGACCTTTGCAAAACTTTTTTTTTTGTTCCAAGCTTTTCCCCTCTTTCCCCCCACCCCGACCCCTAGATGACAGGTATTCTAATAACATGTTAAATATGTTAAATCATATGACAAATCCAATATATGTATATCTATCTATACAGTTATCTTACTGCACAAGAAAAATCAGATCTAGAAAGAGAAAAAAAAAACAACCTAAGAAGGAAAACAAAATGCAAGGAAATATTCACAGAAAGCGTTAAAATGCTGTGTTGTGGTCCACACTCAGTTCCACAGACCTCTCTCTGGATATATATGACTATCTTCATTGCTGAACAATAGGAACTGGTTTGAATCACATCATTGTTGAAGAGAGCCATGTCTATCAGAATTGATCATCATCTAGTATTGTTGTTGCCATGTATAATGATCTCCTGGTTCTGCTCATTTCACTCAGCATCAGTTCATGCAAGTCTCTCCAGGCCTCTCTGAAATCATCCTGCTGGTCGTTTCTTATAGAACAGTAATATTCCATAACATTCATATACCATAATTTATTCAGCCATTCTCCATTTGATGGGCATCCTTTCAGTTCCCAGTTTCCTGCCACTATAAAAAGGGCTGCCACAAACATTTTTGCACATGTGAGTCCCTTTCCCTCCTTTAAGATCTCTTTGGGATATAGGCCCAGTAGAAACACTGCTGGATCAAAGGGTATGCACAGTTTGATAAGTTTTTAAGCATAGTTCCAGATTGCTCTCCAGAATGGTTGGATCCATTCACAGTTCCACCAACAATGTATCAGTGTCCCAGTTTTCCCATATCCCCTCCAACATTCGTCATTATCTTTTCCTGCCATCTTAGCCAATCTGACAGGTGTGTAGTGGTATCTCAGAGTTGTCTTAATTTGCAATTCTCTGATCAATAGTGATTTGGAGCACCTTATTCATGTGACTAGAAATAGTTTCAATTTTTTCATCTGAAAATTGTCTATTCATCTTTTCACCATTTATCAATTGGAGAATGGCTTGAATTCTTATTTGAGTCAATTCTCTACATATTTTAGAAATGAGACCTTTATCAGGATCTTTGAATGTAAAAATGCTTTCCCAGTTTATTGCTTCCCTTCTAATTTTATCTGCATTCATTTTGTTTGTACAAAAACTTTTTAACTTCATATAGTCATTATCTATTTTATGATTAATGATGATCTCTATCTAGTTCTTCTTTGGTCACAAATTCCTTCCTCCTCCACACATCTGAGAGGTAAACCATCCTACATTCTTCTAATTTGTTTATAATATTCTTTATGTCTAGATCATGAATCCATTCCAAACTTATCTTGGTATACGGTGTTAGCTATGGGTTAATGCCTAGTTTCTTCCATACTAGTTTCCAATTTTCCCAGCAGTTTTTGTCAAATGGCAAGTTCTTATCCCCAAAGCTAGGGTCTTTGGGTTTATCAAACACTAGATTACTATTGTCATTGACTATTTTGTCCTGTGAACCTAACCTATTCCACTGATACACTACTCTGTTTCTTAGCCAAATGGTTTTGATGACCACTGCTTTATAATATAGTTTTAGATCTGGTACAGCCAGGCCAACCTCATGTGCTTTTTTTTTTTCATTAATTCCCTTGAAATTCTTGACCTTTTGGGGCAGCTAGGTGGCGCAGTGGATAGAGCACCAGCCCTGAAATCAGGAGGACCTGAGTTCAAATCTTGGTCTCAGACACTTAACAAGTCACTTAACCTCAATTGCCTCCTCAAAAAAAAAAAAAAAAAAAAAAAATCCTTGACCTTTTGTTTTTCCAGATGAATTTTGTTATTATTTTTTCTAGGTCAGTAAAATAATTTCTTGGAAGTTTGATTGGTATA
>JAJPUD010003292.1:0-46252 GCA_023553655.1 Myrmecobius fasciatus | reverse complement strand
TATTTTCCTAATATTGAACCATCCCTGCATTCCTGGTATAAATCCTACTTGGTCATGGTGTATTTTTCTGGGGATGATTTTCTGTAATTTCTTTGCTAATATTTTATTTAAGATTTTTGCATCAATATTCATTAGGGAGATTGATCTATAATTTTCTTTCTCAGTTTTTGTTCTACCTGGTTTAGGTATCAGTACCATGTCTGTGTCATAAAAGGAATTTGGTAGGAGTCCTTCATTTTCTATTTTTTCAAATAGTTTATGTAATGTTGTAGTTAATTGTTCTTTAAATGTTTGGTAGAATTCACATGTAAATCCATCTGGTGCTGGGGATTTTTTCTTAGGGAGCTGATTAATGACTTGTTCCATTTCTTTTTCTAAAATGGGACTATTTTGAGTTATTTATTTCCTCTTCTGTTAATCTGGGCAATCTATATTTTTGTAGATATTCCTCCATTTCACTTAGGTAATCAAATGTATTGGCATAAAGTTGGGCAAAGTAACTCCTGATTATTGCTCTAATTTCCTCTTGATTGGTGGAAAGTTCTCCCTTATCATTTTTGAGACTAACAATTTGATTTTCCTCTTTCCTTTTTTCCAATTAAATTAACTAGAGGTTTATCTGTTTTGTTGATTTTTTTTCATAAAGCCAACTTTTAGTTTTATTTATTAATTCAATAGTTTTTTTTAACTTTCAATTTTATTAATCTCTCCTTTTATTTCAAGTTTGGTATTTGATTGGGGGTTTTTAATTTGTTCTTTTTCTTGCTTTTTTAGTTGCAAGCCCAATTCATTTATTTTTTCTTTCTCTATTTTATGCAAATAAGCATCTAAAGATATAAAATTTCCCCTTATTACCGCTTTAGTTGCATCCCACAAATTTAGGTATGTTCTCTCATTATTGTCATTCGCTTGGATGGAATTAGTAATTGTGCCTGTAATTTGCTGTTTCACCCATTCATTCTTGAGGATGAGATTATTTAGTTTCCAGTGGATTTTTGGTCTATTTTCTCCTGGCCTTATATTGCATGTGATTTTTATTGAATCATGATCTTAAAAAAAAAAAAAAAATTACTATTTCTGCCTTCCTGCATTTGATTTTGAGGTTTTTGTGTCCTAACACATGGTCAGTTTTTGCATAAGTTCCATGAATTCCTGAGAAAAAAAATAAACTTCTTTCTGTCTCCATTTAATTTCCTCCAAAGATCTATCATACCTAAGTTTTCTAACATTTTGCTTATCTCCTTAACTTCTTTCTTATTTATTTTGTGGTTTGATTTATCTAATTCTGAGAGAGGGAGGTTGAGATCCTCCACTATTTTAGTTTTGCTGTCTGTTTCTTCTTCCTTCTCTCTGAACTTTTCCTCTAGGAATTTCCATACTTATACCACTTGGTGCATATATGTTTAGTATTGATATTGCTTCATTATCTATATGGTACCCTTAGTAAGATATAGTTTCCTTCCTTGCCTCTTTTAATTAGTCTGTCTTTGCTTTTACTCGATCTGAAGATCAGGATTTATACCCCTGCTTTTTTTTGTTCACCTGAAACATAATAGATTCTGTTCCAGCCCTTTACCTTCACTCTGTATGTATGTATGCATTATTATTATTATTATTTGCTTTTTTGCTGAGGCAGTTGTGGTTAAGTGACTTGCCCAGGATCACACAGGTAGGGAATGTTAAGTATCTGAGATCAGATTTGAATTCTGGTCCTCCTGACTTCAGGGCTGGTGCTCTATCCACTGCGCCACCTAGCTGCCCCACTCTGTATGTATTATTATGCTTTAAATGTGTTTCTTGCATACAACATATTGTTGGATTCTGGCTTTTAAAAATCCAGTCTGCTATCTGCTTCTGCTTTATGGGAGAGTTCATTCCATTCACATTTACAGTTAAAATAACTAATTCTGTATTTCTTTCCATTTTATTTACTCAAGCTTATGCTTTTCTCTTTCCTATCCACTTTCCCTCTTCACTCATATTTTGCTTTTGATAACCACTTCCCTCCAACAGTCCTTCCCCTTTAGAGCCCCACCCCCTTTTTTACACCTTTCCCTTAATTCTTCTTTCCTTAATTCCTTCCCTTCCCTTAATTTCTTCCCTTCTTTCCCTCCTGTTTCCTTATAAGGTAGGACAAGTTTTGTTTTGATACCAAATACATCTATTATTTTCTCAGAGCAAAATCTGATGAGATGAAGATTAACACAATTTTCATTCCCCTCTCTTTTTTCCCTCAATTATTATAGGTTTCTTTGCCCCTACATGTGATGTAATTTCTCTTATTTTACCTCCTTTTCCTCTTCTTCCAGTGTTATCCCTTTTCTACCTCTAATTTCTTTTTCAGATTATCATATCATAATAATCATAATATCACAATAATCACAATATCATAATAATAATATCATAATAAAATCACCTTCATTCTATAAGTATATCTATAACATAAATATAATTCTCAGGAGTTTTTTTTTTTCTTGTTGCCTTTTTATTTTTCTCTTGAGTTCTATGTTTGTAGATCAAATTTTTTGTTCAGTTCTGGTCTTTTCATTAGAAGTAGGCGAAATTCATCTCTATCATTGAATGTGCATATTCTTTCCTGAAAGATAATACTCATTTTTGCTGGACAGTTTATTCTTGGCTGTAATCCCAGTTCCTGTGCTTTCTGGAATATCAGATTCCTTGGAATCTGCTAGGTCCTGGGTGATCCTAATTGTATCTCCTCAGTATTTAAAATGTTTCTTTCTGGCTGCTTGTAATATCTTTTCCTTGGTATGTTAGTTCTAAAATCTAGCCACGATATTCCTGGGGGATTTAATTTTTGGGTTTCTTTCAGGAGGTGATCGGTGGATTGTTTCAATAGTTATTTTGCCTCTGATTCTAAAATATCAGGCCAGTTTTCTTTCATGATTTCCTGGAAGATAGTGTCTAGGTTCTTTTTTTTCATCATGGCTTTCAGGAAGCCCTATAATCCTTAGATTGTCTCCCCTAGATCTATTTTCCAGGTCATTTGTTTTTCCTAGGTGATATTTCATATTTTCTTCTATCTTTTCATTTTTTTTGTTTTTGTTTGACTGATTCTTGAAGTCTTGTTGAGTCATTCACTTCCATTTGTTCAATTCTCATTTTTAATGTCTTATTTTTCTTCAGTTTCTGTTTTTAGTTTCTTTTGCAATTGGCCAATTACATTTTTGTTTTGTTCATTTTGTTTTGTTCATTGCATTCCGTTTCCATTTTTTCCATTTTTTTTGTTAATGATCTTATTTTGTTTCCCCATATTTCTTCTAACTCTCTTTTAAGATCCTTCATGGAAACTTCAAAGAAAGCCTTGTGACATAGAGTCCAGTTTTTCTCTCTCTTTGGGGTTTTTTCTGGAGTTGCTTTACCTTTAGGGGCCTCAGGATTTGAGGTTTATACTTCCCTCTCTCCATAAAAGCTGTCTATGATGAGAGCTCTTTTTGGTTTAAGGCAATGGAGAGACAACTGCTTTAATTTGCCCTGGGACAGTTGTGCTGATTGAGTTATTTCAGGTGTTGGGCAGTTCTGCTGATTGAGTTATTTCAGGTGTTGG
The DNA here is from genome assembly GCA_023553655.1 of Myrmecobius fasciatus. Lineage (NCBI taxonomy): Eukaryota > Metazoa > Chordata > Mammalia > Dasyuromorphia > Myrmecobiidae > Myrmecobius > Myrmecobius fasciatus. Next base: position 42,684 of record JAJPUD010003292.1, on the reverse strand, counting down.
GCAGTTTTGCTGATTGATTGCTTTTAGGGTGTTGTATAATGGCAGCTAGGTAAGGGGCTCATCAGGGGTTCAGTGGTTCACAATCTACCCCCCCACAAAAAGCAGATTTTCCAAACCACCTGCTTACAATCAGGACAGATTGGCCCAAGAGGCCCACAGAAGACTCCCAGGTGTGTGAAAGGCAAAACAGTCCCACTCCTTGTCCAGTTTTCTGCCCTGGTCTCCCTGGTCTCCAGCCTGGGTTCAGCAGACTACCCCCCTGCCCAATTAAAACAGACCTGTTTTGAAGTTCTTCCAGGATATCTTCTTCTAGAAATGTGTTGTCCTTCAGATATTGTGGATTTTTTGACTTCAGAAGCAGTCTAGAGGCTTTATATGTTGTTAGTTTGAGGGAAGGTTAGAGGAGGTTACAGAGACTCCTGTCTGATTTCTGCCATCTTGGCTCCACCCCCGGAAGTCTCCCCCTTAAAATTTTTTAATATAATTTTTCTAATATTGAATAAATATAGCATTCCTGATATAAATCCAATCTATTACACATTGCTATAGCTTTATTACTAATATTTTTATTCAGTATTTTAATTTTATTCAATTATTCAATATTTTTATATAGATATTTGTAGCAGTTTTTTTTTTCTGTGATAACTCTTGCTGTGATTAAGGTAATAAGACCATACTTATTTCATAAAAGGAATTTGCCAAATAATTAGTGTAATAACAGAATTAAATTATCTTTGAATATTTGATAGAATTCTCTTGTATATCCTTTGGTCTTAGTTTTTTCCTTTGTGAGTTCTTTCATGGTTAATTAATTTGACATTTTCTTAGTTTGCTTTTCTGTTTCTTAGGGGTTTTTTGGGAGGATTTTTTATGTTTTTTAATGTTGTCTTTTTCATTTTTTTATTTTGTTGGCATATGATTGGGCAAAGTTGTTTATAATAATTTTTTTTTAATTTCCTCTTTGTTTTCTGTCTGTTCTTTTAAATTTTTTATAAGGACAGTTAGGTTCTTTTCTCTGTTTTTTCAAAATAGTAATTCATCAATTTAAATAAAAATAGCTTTTAGTTTGCCTATTAGTTATTTTAATGATATATATCTTTTTTGATTTCTTTTTCCCTTGATTTTCTCACTTTAGGAGCATAGTAAATTTTCCATCTCTCATTTTATCTTTTTGCAACCTTTACTTTTCATTTGTGTTTTTTGTAGACCAAAGGATATTATATTCCAATTTCTAATTCACTTTTTCTACTCTTTTCCATTTTATGAGTGATTTTATCTCATTCAGGATTTTTATTATGAGTATTGTATGTGTATATCTCAACCATTTTTAATACTTAACAAAACCTGTTTTGATAATCTCATTTATAGGGGGAAAAGGAAAATATTCAAACAAGAAAATGAAATAGTCTTCGTTGCTATTCTATAATTGAAACTTCCTATTGCCACTCCATTGCCTCTCCCCTATTTACCTTGCACAAACCCCATTGACTGATTCTTACATTTTCTTTTCTTTGTGCTACATTAATGATTCAGTTTTTGAAGTGAAGTTTTTTCTTAGGATTTTTCCTTTCCCAGTTCCAGTTTTCCCTTTAATCTTTTGTGGCGCTCTGTTCTTGCCTATTGCCTTGTTGAATTTTTTAAATGTATTTTTATACCAAAATCAGTATGTGGGTGGGTGTTATCAGTCCTACATTTTCTGGTTCAGATAGGAGTTTGAGTTCATTAAATGATCCCTGCCACAATCAATTCCCCTTCTCCTGCATTTGCATTCTTCTCTTTTTTTTAAACTCTCTTGTTATGATATAGTTTCTACCATTTTTCTCATTTCATACTTAAATTTTCCTTTTTCTTTTTTCCTCTCCTTGAACAATAAAACTTGAACTCTCAGTTGCTATCTTTTCTTTTTTTTTTTTTTTAAACAACCTCTTTAGTTCTGTTGGAATATAGGAAATTTATCATTATTTAGTCCTTCTCTGAGTTCTCCCCTCAAAATCCTCCTAGGTTTTTTCAGTTGTAAATTTGATTAGATACTATTGTATAGTTTTGAACAGTATTTTGAAATAGTAGTATATGTTTTTATCTTCCACTGTAGTATGGAATCTCCAAATATTTACACCCATAGGAGGCAATATATAGTATAGTGGAAAGAAGTCAGGAATTGAAGTAAAAAAATCTAATTTGGAATCTTAATTTTTACCCATAATACTTTTGTGATTTTGAGCAAGTCATTTTAATCCCTTTGATCCTGTTTCTTCATATTTCAAATGATGATAATAATATAACCCTACTATCTTGGCAGTGTTATTGTAAGCAAAGTACTTTATCTAAATCTAAATTGGAATTAATATTCTAATATTAGAATAAAATATTGAATATGTTCTTTTCTTAGTCTGCTTTCTCTATTATCAAGATGGTGGTGGTTATGGGTAGTTGTTTTTCTGCTTTTCAGACATCCTTTCCAGTCTTAGAGAGCTTTTTTCAAGGGTAGACTGAATATTTTCTCCAGTAATTTTTTTTTTAAACACATATTTTTAGGTCCTTGATTTTAAAATAATGATAAAGTGAGAATGATATAGTGTATTGGTTCAAAAATTATTTTTCAACTTTAATAAAGGAATAAGCATACACATTTTTTAAAGTGTAGAAATGTTTTACTCTGATACATATTTATACAACCAAGGTATATTAAATATATGTGCCTACATCTGTCTTTGTACTGTGTGTGTCTCCCTTTCTTCCCCCTCTCTTCTATATATATTCATGTATCTATGTGAGAAGGACACCTAGGTCAGGAAAAAGTTAGATTAAAAGCTTTTTTAATTACAGTATTTTACAGTAAATCAGTTAAAGACTAGCTTTTGACAGGTGAAAAGATTTGAGATTTTTTTTTTTCCTTTTCTTTTTGTTTAGGAAAACTTTTTTGTGTGTCCAGGGAGGGAAGAAAGAAAGTAAACTAATTCAGTGATTGGACCAACTAATGCTTGCATATATTAAGTAGCTGGTGATGGGTTTTCTCCTTTTAATTACTTCATTATAAATAAGAACCTTCCTCAAGATTTACTTGTTGATTAGATCAACAATAAACACATAACTTGAGAAGAGATATCTGACCTTGAAGTATATTAATGTTTAATTTCTGTAGTTAAGTAATTGTTAATCTAAGTTCTTGAAAATTTTCAGAACTTAGACATAGTTTACTATTTCAACAAGTATAGTTAGTTCTTGGTCACCTAGGGGCTGATAATCCATTTTTTTTTAATATAAAAATTTTTTTTTTTTTTTTTTTTTTTTTTTTTTTCATTTTCCTTTTATTTAACTCATTGGCTTTCATTCATTTCACTACTTGTCAGGACTTTCAGCTGATGAAAGATGGGAGTGATTACCATCTGCTGGATGAAACATTTTACCTTTTGTTTTATCAGCTTTGATTTAAAGGGGAAGAAGGGAGAAGATTTATCTGCATCTTTTGGGTGAAATGAGATTATTTGGTGATTACAGTTGTTATTCCCCTCATTATCATAATAATACAAAACTCAGCTTATTAAATGATTATTATATACCTGGATATAGAATTTTTGTGGATACAATGGAATCATCTCTGCCCCATAGGGGCTGGAAGGACTCAGTCACATATAAAGAAATACAAAGTTGTTTAGGGAAATAAGAAGTAAGTAGTAAGATCCAGAAAGGCCTCTTTTAAGATGTCCTTGAGCATACAAAAAGAAAAAGTTAGACGGCTTCTTTTTTTAAGGAGCTTACAAATTTATTGAGGGAGCCTAGACAACAAATCAACAAGCATTTATTAAAGATACAGTTCTTGCCAGATATGATGCCAAGTGCTAGGAATAAAAATAGAAGCAGAAAAAAAAAGATGATTCTTGCTCTCTAGGAGTTTACATTTTAAGGGAGAAAGTCATACATACATGAAAGGTAGCTGAAAAACAGTATAGTAGAGAGGGTAGAAGGTATTAGAACAGGAACACAATAGAGAAATTCTATAGATTCATAAGTGGAGCTGAAGAGAAATAAAGACAACTTCCTGGATATATCCTAAAAATGAAAACTGTGGGAGGAAACAGCCAATCAAAGGATGGAGTGGAAAAGGCTGAATATTTTGAGAAGTATGGGGTAGAGTGACCTTTGAAGATGAGCCAATACATAAAAGAAAGCTTAGTTGTGAAATGAATAGAAAAATTTTGAAAGTCCTAAGAGTACTGCAGAGTCAGATGGCAAGAACATGGAAGACAAAAGAGCCAAGGAAAGTGATCAGGCTTGGCTATGGTCCATTTTACATGAAATGTATTTCTTTGAGTTGAGAGGCAAGGCCAGGAAAAGAGGGAAGGTATTCCCTAAATGGTTTCTGGTTTTCTAATTGCTACCTTAATCACTGAATGGGTGTGCCCTCAGTCAAACTGAGACCTGTTGAAGACCTGTTTAAAAAAGGCCAAGGTGTTCCAGTTGTATTCAGGGCCATCTCCAGTCATCCTGATCTATATCTGGCTATTGGACCTCAATGGCTCTAGAGAGGAAGGTGAAGCAAATAACCTGGCACAACTCTCCCTCACTTAAGTACAATTCACTTGCATGTCGTAGTATCATCTTCCAGATGTCATGGTCCTCTTCAAGAACCACAACCCCTGTAAGTAGAGCTTACAGGTGCTTTTCTATTAAGGACCCAACTGGAACTGTATAGTTGGGAAACTTTCTTAACTTTTCCTTTCTCCTTTTCCTTTCTCCTCTCTTCCTCCTCTCTCTGTTTCCCTTTTGTTCTCTCCCTTCTGTCCTTCTTTGCCTTCCTCTCACTCCTCCCTCCTCCTCTCCCTCTGTCCATATAGAGTATCATACCCTTATCTACAGATAACTCTTAAAAACTTTTTCTTTTGGATCATTGAACCCTTCCAAGATATCTTGGGGTTTATTGGCTAGATTTATTTTTTAAGGACCGTACCTTAAATTCAAGGCATATATATTTGGACTTGGGGAAATAGGAAATTCTATCCTTAATCACTGAATGGGTGTGGCTACAGTCAAACTGAGATATGTTTTAGTCATTTAGATTACCATGGTCATTTACTATTATATATTATGTACCTAATTTTTTCCACTGACTCACTTGGCTAGTGGCACACTATGTTTATAATTGCTACTTTGTAATATCATTTGAAATTTGGTACTGCTAGGCTAACTCTCTTACCCCCCTTTTTTCTCCGAGTCTGTTGATATTCTTGACGTTTTAGTTCTTCCAAATGAATTTTGTCATTTTTTTCTAGGTCTATGTAATAATTCTTTAGTAGTTTGGCATGACACTGGATAAGTAAATAATCTTAAATAGAATTGCCATTTTTATTATATTGGCTCAGCTTACCAATAAGCAATTAATATATCTCCATTTACTCAGTTATATCATTATTATATGAAAAGTGTTATGTGATTGAGTTCATATAATTTTTTATTTTGTCTTGGTAAGTAGATTCCCAGGTATTTTAGATTGTCTGAAGTTATTTTAAATGGAATTTCTCTTTTAGTTTTGGAATTAATTTTTCCTTATATGTTTGATAGAAATCTCTTGAAAATCCATCTAGTCTTGGGGATTTTTGCTTTGGGAATCCACTGATTGCTTTTTTCAGGTTCTTTTTCTAAGATTGGGTAATTTCTGTTAATCTGGGAAATTTATTTTTTTGTAAGTATTCATCTATTTCATTTATCTGCTTTGTTGGCATATAATTGAGTAAAATAACTTCTAGGAATTGTTTTAATTTCATCTTCACTAGTGGTTTATTCACCCTTTTCATTTTTGATACTAATAATTTAGTTTCTTTTTTTAAAAATCAAATTAACAAGTGCTTTATCTATTTTATTATTTCTCCTCCCATAAAACCAGCTCCTAGTTTTATGTATTAGTTATCTTTTTGTTTTTGTTTATCTTTTTGCTTTCAATTTTATTAATCTTTCCTTTGTTTTTCAGGATTTGCATTTTTCTGATCAATAGTTATTTAGAGCATTTTAAATGACTAAAAATGATTTTTAATTTCTTCATCTGAAAATTGTCTGTTAATATCCTTTGACCATTTATCAGTTGGAGAATGGCTTGTATCCTCATAAATTTGAGAATGGCTTGTATCCTCATAAATTTGAGTCAGTTCTCTATTTTAGAAATGAACCCTTTATCAGAATGCTTGGATGTAATTTTTTTCCCCCAGTTTACTATTTCCCTTCTAATCTTGTCTGTATTGGTTTTGTTTGTACAAAAACTTTTGAACTTAATATAACCAAAATTACCAATTTTATATTCCATAATGTACTTTAGTTCTTTGGCCACAAATTCTTTCCTTCTCCATAGATCTGAGAGATAGGCTATCCTTTGTTCTTCTAATTTACTTATATAGTATAGCTCTTTGTGTCAATCATGAACCTATTTCAACTTTATTTTGTTATAGAGTGTTAGGTGTGAGTCACTGCCTAGTTTCTACCATACTAATTTCCAATTTCCCCAGCAATTTTTGTCAAATTCAGGTCTTATCCCAGAAGCTTTGGCCTTTAGATTTATCACTATATTATCACAGTCATTGACTGTTGTGTCTTATGAACCTAATCTATTCCACTGATCCACTTTCCTATTTCTTAGCCAGTACCAAATGGCCTTAATGACTGCTGCTTTGTAATATAGATTTAGGTCTCCTGCAGCTAGGCCACCTTCATTTGTATTTTTTATTTTTTACATTAATTCCCTTTAAATTCTTCACCTTTTGTTCTTCCAGATGAGCTTTATCATTTTTTCTAGTTCTGTAAAATAATTTCCTGGCAGGTTGATGGGTATTATATTGAATAAGTAGATTAATTTAGGTAGAATTGTCATTTTTATTGTATTAGCTTGGCCTACCCATGAACACTTGATATTCTTTCAGTTGTTTAGATCTGAGTTTATTTATGTGGAAAGTGTTTTGTAATTGTGTTCATATAGATCCTGACTTTGGCAGGTAGAATCCCAAATACTTTATATTATCTACAATTATTTCAAATGAAATTTCTCTTTGTCATCTCTTGCTGCTGGACTTAGTGGGTAACATGTAGAAGTGCTGATGATTTATTTATGAGAGTTTACTTTTTATACTGCAACTTTGCTGAAGTTTGTAGTAATTTTTTAGTTGATTCTCTAAATATGCTATCTATATTCTTCTATCTAAGTCTTTTAATTTTTTTCTTTTATTGATAAAGCTAACATTTTCTTTAATTAAAGCTTTTTATTTTCAAAACATAGGCATGGATAATTTTTCAGCATTGACACTTGCAAAACCTTGAATTCCAAATTCTCCCCTCCTCTTCCTCCCCCCTCCCCATTCCCCACCACTCTTTCCCCTAGATGACAAGTTATCCAATATTTGTTAAACATGTGTAATTCTTCTATACGTATTTCTACAAATATTTTGCTGCACAAGAAAAATCAGATCAAAAAGGGGAAAAAATGATGGGAAAAAAACCCCAAATGCAAGCAAAACAACAAAAAGAGTGAAACCCACAGCCCTCTCTCTGAGTGTAGATGACTCTCTTCATCACAAGTTAATGGGAACTTGCCTGAATCATCTCATTGTTGAAAAGAGCCACATCCATCAGAATTGAGCCATTGTGTAATTTTGTTGCTGCTGTGTACAATGATCTGGTTCTGCTCACTTCACTTAACATCAATTCATATAAGTCTCTCTAGGCCTTTCTGAAATCATCCTTCTGATTGTTTCTTATAGAACAATAATATTCCATAACATTTATATAGCCCTAACTTATTCAGCCATTTCCAACTGGTGGTCTTGCCACTTCAAAAAGGACTACCACATTTTTTGCCCTTTGGGCATAGTTTCACATTGCTCTCCAGAATGGTTGAATCTGTTCAGAACTCCAACAATGTATTAGTGTCCCAGTTTTCCCATATCCCTCCAACATTCATCATTATCTTTTCCTGTCATCTTAGCCACTCTGAGAGGTATGTAGTGGTATTTCAGAACTGTCTTAATTTTTTTTAATATTAATACTTTTTATTTGCAAAACATATGTATGGGTAATTCCTAAACATTAACCCTTACAAAGCTTTCTGTTACAAATTTTTCCCCCCTACTCCCCACCCCTCCCCTAGATAGCAGGATATCCACTACATGATAATTATGTTAGAATACTTAAGAAATTGAATATATGTATAGTTATTGCCATGCATCATTTTTTTTTTTTTTTGTTCAGGAGAAATCGTATCTACAAGAAAGAATAATCTGATAAAGGAAATACAATGCAAGCAGACCTCAATAGAGAACATGAAAATGTTATGTTGTGGTCCACATTTCACATCTCTCTCTCTCTGGGTGTATATGGCTTTCTTCACTGAACAATTGGAATTGGTTTGAAGCATTTCATTGTTGAAGAGAGTTATGTCCCTTAGAACTGATCTCATATAGTATTGTTGTTGCCGTGTATAATGATCTCTTGGTTCTGCTCATTTCACTGAGCATTAGTTCATGCAAGTCTCTCCAGGCCTCTCTGAAATTGTCCTGCTGGTCGTTTCTTACAGAGCAATAATATTCCATAACATTCATATACCATAATTTATTCAGCCACTCTCCAATTGATGGGCATCCATTCAGTTTCCAGTTTCTAGCCACTACAAAAAGAGCTGCCACAAACATTCTTGCACATGTGGGGCCCTTTCCTTCTTTTATGATTTCTTTGGGATATAAGCCCAATAGAAACACTGTTGGGTCAAAGGGTATGCATAATTTGATAACTTTTTGAGCATAGCTCCAAATTGCTCTCCAGAATGGTTGGATCCGTTCACAGCTCCACCAACAATGCATCAGTGTCCCAGTTTTCCCACATCCCCTCCAACATTCATCGTTATCTTTTCCTGTCATTTTAGCCACTCTGACAGGTGTGTAGTGGTACCTCAGAGTTGTCTTAATTTGCATTTCTCTTATCAATAGTGATTTGGAGCACCTTTTCATATGACTGGAAATAGTTTTAATTTCATCATCTGAGAATTCTCTGTTCATATCCTTTGACCATTTATCAATTGGAGAATGGCTTGAATTCTTATAAATGTGAGACAATTCTCTATATATCTTAGAGATGAGACCTTTATCAGAACCCTTAAATGTAAAGATGATTTCCCAATTTGATGCTTCCCTCCTAATCTTGTCTGCATTAGTTTTGTTTGTACAGAAAGAAACTTTTTAACTTAATATAATCAAAATTATCTATCTGGTGTTCAATTAAGAGTTCCAGATCTTCTTTGGACATAAATTCATTCCATCTCCACAGGTCTGAGAGGTAAACTATCCTATGTTCCTCTAATTTGGTTATAATATCACTCTTTATATCTAGATCATGAACCCATTTAGATCTTATCTAGGTGTGTGGTGTTAGGTGTGGGTCCAGCCTTAATTTCTTCCACACTAGTTTCCAGTTTTCCCAGCAGTTTTTGTTGAATAGTGAGTACTTATCCCAAAAGCTGGGGTCTTTTGGTTTATCAAACACTAAATTGCTAACGTTATTACCTAGATTGTCCTGATATCCTATTCTATGCCACTGATGACTGCTCTATTTCTCAGCCAGTACCAAATAGTTTTGATGACTGCTGCTTTATAATATAGTTTTAGATCTGGTACAGCAAGGCCACCTTCATCTGTCTTTTTTTTCATTAATTCCCTTGAAATCCTTGACCTTTTAGAACTGTTTTAATTTGCATTTCTCTTATCAACAGGGTTTTAGAAAACCTTTTCATATGACTAGAAATGGTTTCAATTTCTTCAGGTGAAAATTGTCTGTTGATATCCTTTGACCATTTATCGATTGGAGAGTGGCTTTAATTCTTATAAATATGAGTCAATTCTCTATATATTTTAGAAATGAGGCCTTTATCAGAATGCTTAAATGTAAAAATGATTTCCCAATTTATTGCTTCCCTTCTAATCTTGTCTGCATTGGTTTTGTTTGTTTAAAAACTTTTTAACTTGATATAATCAAAATTATGTATTTTGTATTCAATTGTACTCCAGTTCTTTGGTCACAAATTCCTTCTCCACAGATCTGAGAGGTAATCTGTCCTTTGTTCTTCTAATTTGCTTATAATATCACTCTTTATGTCTCAATCATGAACCTATTTTGACCTTATCTTGGTATAGAGTATTAGGTGTGGGTCACTGCCTAGTGTCTGCTATACTAATTGCCAATTTTCCTAGCAGTTTTCGTCAAATATTGAGTTCTTATCTCAAAAGCTGGGATCTTAGGGTTTGTAAAACTCTGGATTACTGTAGTCATTGACTATTTTGTCCTATGAACCTAAGCAGTTCCACTGATCAACTACTCTGTTTCTTTGCCAGTACCAAATGGTTTTAATGACAGTTGTAAAGCCAACATTTTTAGTATAGTATTGAATAGTAATAGTGACAGAGGGCAAGTTCCTCTAACTATTTTTCAGGTCAATTTTCTTCTCCTCTCTTCCCCCTCCCATTCCTTTGGATTTATTTTATGTTTTCTTGATATTCCATGGAGTTATTAGCTTCCACTTGCCAATCATTTGCGGGAAGGGGAAATGATTCTATCAGATTTGTTTTTTGACAACATTAATTTGTTACCTGTGTGAGGAATGGATTATAGAAGGTCATAGAGTTTAATGCAGAGTCTCTACTTGACCAATTAGGTAATTCTAGAAGATCAGGTAAAAGATTTTCATGTACTGCTGGATCAAGTACTGGTGTGTTGTGCAGTAAGTTTAAAAAAAAAAAATCTGAATGTAAGACTTTCTCGTGATTCTTTTAAAATGTCAATTTTTATAAAGTTTTTTTTGAATCCTGATTCTGTCATGTAGCATATTAGTAATCCTTCCTAACTTTGTGTCTGAATTTAATAAGTACACTTCTTTGCTTTCCTATAAGTCATTAATGAAACTATTAACAAAAGCTTGAGATATCTTTATATTCTGACATTTATCCATTAATCTAATTGATACTTATTTTGAGTATAGTTGTTCAGCTAACTATGAATCTATCAAATTTTATTGTCATTGAACTCAAATTTCTGAATTTTGTTACCAAGAATATCATGAGAGAACATGCTACATTTCTTGCTGGAATACAAAGAGATTAATTTATCTTGAATAATTCCCTACTCTAATGCTCTAGTTACCGTATAACATGAAGTTAGCAATATTCAGTGTTGCTTATGTTAAGAATGAAGTTTCAAATTTTTATATCAGCAAGAGAACAGGACTTAATATCTTCAGTGCATATTAGAAAAGACAAAAATCATACTGCTCAGTAAAACTTTGATAGAAAAGTATTAGATATGATCTCTTCATCTGTTAAGTTTAGCTGTCCTTCCTGGGATTTGGTTTTTTTTCAGGATACCATTTCTTTGAAAATTCAGTGAGGAAACATCAGCCTGATAGGATAGTGGCAACCTATTTTATTAAAATATTCAGTAAGCAGTATCATGTATCTGAGGATAGATTTAAACCATAAAAATACATATTCATATGTACATGTGTTTATTCATATATACATATAATGTTTAATATAAATGAATATATATGTGTGTATGTGTATGTAAAATATAAATAGAATTTGATAGGATTTCATAAAACCACTCTATTTAGTTTTCCAAGCTGACTAATAGAGTGGTTTGTTGATACCATCTGTTTAAGGAATCAAAAGCCACTGCTCTGATTTCTGGTTCAATTTTCAATTGAAACACATTCCTTTAAGAAAGAATGACTTTAATACTGCATGAATTCAGTTATGATTCACACTTGGAATTTCCCATAAGCCAAATTTATTCTTTAATAATCCACTTTATGTTTAAATGTAGTTAAATTCTGTGTGCTTTGTGGTTATATCAGTAAAAATTGATATGTTTGCACACGTTCTGAACACATAGAAAATTTGGAATGTTTGAAAGGGAGCAATTTATGGACAATTCAGTTTATGACTTATTCTCTATTTTTCCCTTTCTAGAAAAGCAAAGGTAAATTTAGATTATTTCAGAAAAACTTATGACTTGATTAATGCTAATAATTTTTTTTTTTAAGGAAACTGTTCAGACTTATACATTTGTTGTTGAAGTAACAATGTGCTCATTGTATGTTTTATTGGGGAAAAAAGAAATTGAAAATTAAGTGGGAGCTTAAAATGGAGTACTCTTTTAAAAAACTAATTTTAAATGCATTATATAGCCATACCAAATGTCATTATTGATTTTAACATTTCAAAACAGTTTATAAAACATCGATTATGATAATACTGTAAGATGATAATCCATAATACTGGATTCTTACATGGCATTTTTATCTGAGTTACTCCATCTGGAGTTACTACTAATCTTAACTTAATTCTTAACAGTAGTCAATGAAGTCAGTAAGTGGTGTTATTCTTTAAGTGACAATTATTGAGCATTTTCTTTGTACATAACATAGTAGACTCTTAGGGGGGCTACTGTTAAGTTTAAGATAGAGTCTTTGGCCCTGATGAATATTATAATTCAGTTTGGGAGACTTGAAAGGCTAAATAAAACAAGAGTGAAATAGCAATAAAAACAATAAAAGATGATAAAGGAATAATACTCATTACCACTTGATTGTTATAGTACATAAGTATTATGGGATTGCAGGCTAGAAAGATCACTATTGCAATGATTAGGAAAGTTTCTATTTATTTAGTTTGATCTAGAAGGATGATTAAGAATTAGATGGACAGAGAGGAAAGAAGAGAATAGAGAGTATTTCTAGGACTGGACAACAAAAGGAAACGAGTATAAGTATGGTTTATTTGGTGGAGACTGAAAAAAATTAATTTAGCAAATGGAGAAAAAATGTAGTCAGTCTTGTAAATCAGATGCAGTGAACTATATGGGAAGAGAAGCATATTACATTATAGAATGTACTAAGATGAATTGTCAGTGTTTGGAGATTGAAATTTTTCTACTAATTTTATTCAAATGTCATAGTTCTGAGTTTCCTAAACATTTGACAAAACTCAAAATATCAACTGCAAATTCATTATTTTTTTCCCCCTAGAATTATTGCTTCCTGGATTTTTATCAAAGTAGATTGGTAGAGAATGTTACATTAAATATTATACTCATATGTATAAGATATTTATGCAAAAAGTCATGGTTGTACATAACCTAAGTGATTAAATTATTAAAATTTGAAACAACAAAGAATAACCAGAATTTATATAGCATTTTAGTTCGTATGCTATTTTGCTTTTCATATATTATCTAATTTTGTAATAAAGAAGAAACCTAATCTAAATCTTCTAGATGTATGTACTTTTCACTATATTTGGGAGACTTTAAAACTAAGGCTTTATTTGAAAGAGTAGAAGCAAGAAATTTAAAAACTGCATGTACTTTGGAAAATAGTTCTTGCTGTGTGAAAATTAAATCAAGACCTCAATAACCATATTACTTGCTCTGAATGTTTATAACTGGAGATTTAAAAAAAAAACTTTTTGGATATTTTAAAGGATTAAAATGTCAGTAAAAAGTATTAGGTATGTTTTTCAAGTACTTACTTATATTTGTTTATCCCCATTTTTATTGCTGTAAAAACACTATCTAGTCTTTATCCATTTAGATCCTTGAATTATTTGGTTCATATTGTATGGACTGGGCTGGGGGTGGGAAGAGAAACTAGAATAAAGTTGTGCATCTGATCATTCTTGGTTTCTAAATGCTTTTGATTGCTTCAGGATCTAGGAAATTGTAATTTTTTTGGTTATTACCACTGAGCACTATTTTCCCCTCCCCTCCACCCCTCTTCCCGCCAGGATGACACAGTCATCTGTAGAATTGGTGATCAGTGGATTAGAGCCAAGGATGTATGAATCTGTAGAATTGTGTTGGAGTTAGAGGTCAGAACCATAGTAAAGTACTAAATCCCACAATAGCAGAGCTCAGCTGGGAAGATTAAGTGATTTGATAAATACAGCTCTCTAGACTAGCACTTTTTTGGAATTTTTAATCTTGAATGATTAATATAAATTGTCCTCCATTTTAATTTCGCTAACTACATTCTAAGATATAATTGTAGCAAGCTGGAGCATGATTACTTAATTTATTTTATTTTATAACTAAAAGATGCTTTTTGCTTTGCATTTTGTAGGATGAGTAGAAATAAGTACAATCTATATGAAGAAGGATCACTCTGTATTTGACTTTTGCTTACTCTATATCAATTTACTTATATGTAACAATCCTTCTTTCTCTCAGAGCCAGTTATGTTGTATTTTATCTCCCTCAGGGTTCTCTTAAGGAGTTCCCTTAAGATCCCTTAAGGATTGAGGATTTTGTCTTCTTTGGCATTGCCTTTAGCCCCTACTGGATGCATTCCCCCCCCCCCCCTATTTAAGAGTACAATTAATAGCACACCAGTTCCATTTAACTACTTAATATTTACCTCAAAAAATATTTATCTCAAAAAATATAGCCCCAGTGCTTCCTCCTCTCTCCTTCTCCCAGCTTTTTGCATTGGGGTCTTAATTTCTTATACGTTACCTCAATCCTGAAGATAGATTAGATTCCTAATTTATCTCACTTCTTATATTGCATAGTCCCACTGACTTTATGGCCAAAGCTAGAATCACTGCCCCAGTCTATTGGAAGCATCTTCTCAGTGATGATTCCCTTTTAGATGATCTGGATATGTATCAGACCTCCAGTACATATACATAAAGCTTGTATAATGATTTACCAGCCACTACTCTAAAGGAGCAGAGAACTTGGAATATGATATTCCAAAAGGTAAATGATACAGGCTTATAGCCAAGATTTAATTTACCTGTTACCTGTTAAATTTGAGTATAATCCTACAAGAGCAAAAATGGAATATTTAATAAAATAGAGAACTTCCCAGTATTCCTATTTTAGTATATGTGCTGCCAAAGCAACAACAACAAAGCCGTGTAGATGATTCCTAAGTTCACATATGGGCATTCTGAGAAACAAAAAAAAAAGATGAACATGCCTTTATAAGGGACCAAACAAAGATTAATTGCTTCCATTCAGATTGTTGTTATTGTTTGGCCTTCATTCTCTGTTGAGGTAATCATGTGATTTTTGTTAGTTTGGCTATTAATGTAGTTCATTAAGTTGATAGTTTTCCTAATATTGAACCAGCCCTGCGTTGCTGGTATAAATCCTACTTGGTCATAGTGTATTATCCTGAGGATGACTTTCTGTAATCTCATTGTTAATATCTCTTTTTAAGATTTTTGCATCAATATTCATTAGGGAAATTGGTCTATAGTTTTCTTTCTCTGTTTTCACCCTCCCTGGTTTAGTTATCAGCGCCATATCTGTATCATAAAAGGAATTTGGTAGTATACCTTCTGTCCCTATTTTTTCAAATAGTTTATATAGTATTGGAATTAATATTTCTTTGAACGTTTGGTAGAATTCACATGTAAATCCATCTGGCCTTGGATATTTTTTCTTAGGGAGTTGGTTAATAGCTTGTTCTATTTCTTTTTCTAAAATGGGGCTATTTAAATAATTTGTTTCTTCTTCTGTTAACCTGGGCAGTCTATATTTTTGTAGATATTCCTCCATTTCATTTAGATTATCAAATTTCTTGGCATAAAGTTGGGCAAAGTAACTCCTAATTATTGCTGTAATTTCCTCTTCGCTGGCAGAAAGTTCTCCCTTATCATTTTTGAGACTAACAATTTGATTTTCCTCTTTCCTTTTTCTAATCAAATTAACTAAAGGCTTATCTGTTTTGGTTTTTTCATAAAACCAACTCTTAGTTTTATTTATTAATTCAATAGTTTTCTTATTTTCAATTTTATTAATCTCCCCTTTTATTTTAAGAATTTCCAACTTGTTATTTAATTAAGGGTTTTTACTATTTTTTTTTTCTAGCTTTTTTAATAGTAAGTCCAATTCATTGATCTTCTCTTTCTCTATTTTATGGAAGTAAGCATCTAGAGATATAAAATTGCCCCTTATAACTGCTTCGGCCGTATCCCACAAATTTTGGTATGTTGTCTCATTATTGCCATTCTCCTGGATGAAAGTACTGATTGTTTCTATGATTTGCTCTTTAACCCATTCATTCTTTTTTTTTTATTTCCTTTTCAATTTTTATTAGCAAAACTCCTCCAACTCACCATTTTTTCTTTCTTTCTTTTTTTTTTTTTATTAAAGCTTTTTATTTGTATAACATATGTATGGGTAGTTCCCCAGCATTGATCTTTACAAAGCTTTCCATTACAAATTTTACCCCCAGGCCCCTCCCCTTCCCTAGATGGCAGGAAGTCCACTACATGTTAATAATGTTATAATAGTTGACAAGTTGTGCAAGAAAAATCCTATCTACAAGAAAAAAAAGGAAAATCAGAGAAAGGAAACACAATGCAAGCAAACCTCAATAGAGAGCATGAAAATGTTATGTTGTGGTCCATATTTCATATCCCTCTCTCTGGGTGTATATGGTCTTCTTCAGTGAACAATTGGAACTTAACCCATTCATTCTTTAGAATTAGATTATCTAATTTTTAATTAACTTTTGGTTTATTTTCTCCTGGCCTTATATTGCATGTGATTTTTATTGTATCATGATCTGAAAAAGGTGCATTTACTATTTCTGCCTTTCTGCATTTGATTTTGAAGTTTTTAATGCCCTAATACATGTTCAATTTTTGTATAAGTTCCATGAACCACTGGGAAAAAAGTAAACTCCCTTCTGTCTCCGTTCAATTTTCTCCAAAGATATCATACCTAACTTTTCTAACATTTTGTTTACCTCACTAACTTCTTTCTTATTTATTTTGTGGTTTGATTTATCTAATTCTGAGAGAGCAAGGTTGAGATCCCCCAACTAGTATAGCTTGCTGTTTATTTCTTCTTGCATCTCTCTCAACTTCTCCTCTAGGATTTTGGATGCTATCCCACTTGGTGCATATATGTTTAGCATTGAAACTGCTTCATTATTTATGGTATCCTTTAGTAAAATAAAGTTTCCTTCCTTATCTCCTTTAATTAGATCTATCTTTGCTTTTACTTGATCTGAGATCAGGATTGCTACTCCTGCTTTTTTTTGTTTACCTGAAGCATAATAGATTCTGCCCCAGCCCTTTACCTTCACTCTGTATGTATCTCTATGCTTTAGATGTTTCTTGTAAACAACATATTATTGGATTTTGGCTTTTAATCCAGTCTGCTATCTGCTTCCACTTTATGGGAGAGCTCATCCCGTTCACATTGACAGTTAAAATAACTAATTCTGTTTTTCTTGCCATCTTCTTTTCCCAAAGTTATTTTCCTCTTTCCTTTCCCCTTTCTTCCTTCCCCGATGCCTGTATTTTGCTTTTGATGACCACCTCCTTCAAACAGTCCTTCCCCCTTTAGAGCCCCCCCCCTTTTTTTTTTTTACATCTTTCCCCTAATTCTATTTCCTCTTCTTTTAGTCTATCCCTTTCTTTTCCTACTTTCCCTCCTGCTTCCTATGAGGAAGGACAAGTTTCTCTGAGAAACCAAATGTGTCTGAAATACTCTTTTGGAGCCCAGTCTGATGAGAATAAGATTCACACAATGCTCATCCACCTCCCTTCTTTCCCTCAATTATGTTAGATTTTCTTTGCCTCTTCATGAGATTTTACCTTATTTTTACCTCCTTTTCCCTCTTTTCCTTCTTTTCCCCCTATGATAGCCCTTCCACCTCTAGTTTCTTTTTCATATTATCAAAGTAAAATCAAATTATGCCCCTGTTCTTTAAGTATACCCATAGTAGAAATATAGTTCTCAAGAGTTCTTTCCTTTTTACCTTTTTATGCTTCTCTTGAGTTCTTTGGAGGTCAAATTTTTTTGTTCACATCTGGTCTTTTCATTAGAAATAGGTGAATTTCACCTATATCATTAAATATCCATTGTCTTCCCTGGATAGCTTATTCTTGGCTGTAATCTAAGTTCCTTTGTCTTTTGGAATATCTGATTCCAGGACCTTTGATCCTTTAATGTGGAAGCTGACAGATCTTGAGTGATTCTAATTACAATTCCTCAGTATTTAAATTGTTTCTTTCTAACTGCTTGCAATATCTTTACCTTGGTGCAATAGTCCTGAAATTTAGCCATGATATTCCTTGGGGATTTAATTTTGGTGCCTCTTTCAGGAGGTATTCAGTGAATTCTTTCAATGAGTATTTTACATTCTGATTCTGTCACATCCTTTGATGATGTCCTGAAATAGGATGTTTAGGTTCTTTTTTTACATCATGGCTTTTAGGAAGTCCAATAATTCTTAGATTGTCTCTCCTAGATCTATTTTCCAGATCAGTTGTTTTTCCTAGAAGATATTTCACATTCTCTTCTATTTTTAAAATTTTTTTGTTTTTGTTTGACTGATTCTTGACATCTTTATTGAGTCATTAACTTCCATTTGTTCAGTTCTAATTTTTAATGTATTATTTTCTTATGTTACTTTTTTTTAGCTCCTTTTGTAACTGTCAAATTAAATTTTTTTGTTCATTGCAATCTTTTTTCCATTTCACCAATTTTGTTTTTCAGTGAATTGGTGTCTTTTTCCATTTCACCAGTTTCCTTTTTCAGTGAATTGGTGTCTTTTTCCATTTCACCAGTTTCCTTTTTCAGTGAATTGGTGTCTTTTTCATATCTATTTTGTAGGGCATTATATATTTTTTCATTCCTTCTTGAAATGATCTTGTTTCAATTGCCCATTTTTCTTCCAACTCTCTTTTGAGATTCTTTATGCAGTCTTCCAGGAAAAAGTTGTGAAATGGGGACCAGGTCATGTCTCCCTTTGTGGCTTCCTCAGGAGTTGCTTTACCTTTATGAACCTCAGGATCTGAGGTCTGTTCCTCTTCTCTGCATAGAAGCTGTCTATGGTGAGAGTTCTTTTCTGTTTATTAATTTTTTTTTTTTTTTTGTAAAGCTTGAGGTTTCTTTAAAGCAGAGGAGCGACAGCTGCTTTAATTTGCCCTGAGGCAGTTCGGCTGATTGACTTCTGTTGTTGGGCTATCTGGGATAGGTCCTGTGTTCTCAGTGGTTTTCAATCTACCTTTTACAAAAGGTAGATCTACCAAAGCTCCTGCCCGCAAGCAGGACAGAGTGGCCCAAGAGTCTCTCAGGGACTTTCCAGGTGTTCATAATCTGCCACTGAGTCCTGGCCCTGGCTTCCTGCTCTCTCCTGGAGCTGCTGTCTGAGCTCTGCAAACTGACTGACCACCCCCCCCCCCCCCCCGTCTGAAACAGATCTGCTCGGAAGCTCTTCCAAGGTTACTTCTGCTGGGAATATGTTGTAGTCCAAATATTTGGGGATGCTTTGACTCCAGAACCAGTTAATCTGCTGTTGGTTTGAGATAAAGTCAGAGGAGGTCACAGAGTCGTGTCTTCACTCTGCCATCTTGGTTCTGCCTCCCCCAGAGTATGATACTTTTATTTTTTATTATTATTATTATTAATTTTTTTTTTTTTTTTTGCTTTTTGCTGAGGCTATTGGGGTTAAGTGACTTGCCCAGAGTCACACAGCTAGAAGTGTTAAGTGTCTGAGGCCAGATTTGAACTCGGGTCCTCCTAACTTCAGGGCTGGTGCTCTATCTACTACACTACCTACCTGTCCCAAGTATGGTACTTTTAAAGGACAACTTCTAAAGCATGAGAAATCTGAGAAAAGAGCAGATATAAAAGATCTGCATTTAAACATCAAAAAATATTGCTTCTGGAAGTCATCTGGCTCATCTTATTCGCTTTCTGTTATGTATTATAACACAGCATTTAGAATAATAGTATTTCTAACTTTGAATATATTTGCATTTTTTGGTTTTTAAATACAATGGAAAATTGTTTATTTGTAAAATCATATGGATATGATTAAACTGATCATTTTCATGTATTTGACTTGTATAATTTTTTGAAAGATGAATTTCAGAAAATATGAAGATTTGAAATCACCATATATGAAGCTGCCAAATAAAATATAAAAAACAACTGTTCCAATATAATACATTTACCACTGAAATATTTATTAAAATTATATTGTACTTGACTCAGATTAATCGAGGAAGTATTCACTAAGCATTTCTTTTATTCCATACAATATCTTATAGTCATTTAAAAAATAGCCTGTGTTTTCAGTAGAATTTCTTGTCAATATTTACAGCTGTTTTGTGAAAAATAATTAAAAGTAAACACCTAATTCAGAATAAACTAAGGAAGGAGTTTAAGTATAAATAATTTTACTTGTAGGATTCAGAAAAAGATGAAAAAACAGTCAAAATTCATTAGAAATAACACTTCTATTTTTGGTGTATCGGGTGTAAATCTTGGAAAATTTCTTTATTTACCAAATGAAGAAAAGCAAGGTTTACAGATTTGTTCATGTTCTCAAAACTGGTGTTTCATATTCTAACTAATCTTTTTTTTTTTTCCCCTGAGGCAATTGGTGTTAAGTGAATTGCCCAGAGTCAGACAGCTAGGGGTTAAGTGTCTGAGGCCAGGTTTGAACTAAGGCCCTCCTGACTAAAGGGCTGGTGCTTTATCCACTGCACCACCTAGCTATACCCCAATTAATCTTTAAACGTTGATTTCCATGAAGAGAAACTAGAAGTAGAAAGAGCTCATGCCTCTGTGGTGGGAACATATTTTATTAAACCATGTTATCAGTGTATTAGTGGTGATTGAAGTAGATACTGTATATTTACAAAAGTAGTAGAGTAATTTAATTACTGATGGAAATATAGCTTAGAGAGAAGAGTCAGAAGTAATTGGGAAACTACAAGTTATATAATTCATTGGTAAACACAACTAAACAGAGCCTAGAAGCAGATTAAAGAAGACATATATATTCTGTGTATAGGCAAAAAGCATAAAGATTGATTGTATTATTTTTTAAAAAAATTTCATTTTGTGAAAATGTGAAGCCTTCAATTTTGTGTGTGGAGGGAGGGGTTGTTTGTTTTGCTTTTAATAATACACTTATTTTTGGAACAGTGAGAAGTTTATAGACCATCCCTCAGAAAACAAAACAATCATTGTAGGTTGCAACTATAGTTATACTTCTTTTCTAGAGAAAAGGAAGCTGTGGTTCAGGTGAATTCACAACCATATTCAAGTAATAGAAATAGGAATTGGAAGTACCTGACTCCAATTTCAGAGTATTTTTGAAGGGTTCTAAATATGGAGTTGGAATAAACCTCAGGGACCTTATGGCCCTGTTGCATATGTAAGGAAACAGTGGGCAAAGGATGTCAAGTGATTTGTCAAAGTTCACAAAGGCAGAAAATATCAGAAGTGAAATCCAAAGCCTTGTCATCAGTGCTCAGAGGTTAAAGTACATTCGACCTTTGGATTTTGTGGCCTCAGTAACTAAATAGTTATTTAACCCTGGATGGGTCCATTAACCTTTGTCTGAATCAAAATTTTCATATGTGAAATGAAAATACTAGAACCTAACTTCTGTAGTTATTGTGAGGAAAATGAGATAAAATGTTTTCTAAGACTTAAAGTGCTATATGAATGCTAATGATAGCAGTTATTAGTCATTAATATTTGAGGATTCTGTATGGTCTCATGTAATATTTATTGAATTTTTTCTTTTTTATTGTATTTTATTGTATACTTTATTGTATATTTGATCTCTATTGTTTAACTCTGAAATATTTTTATCATGAACTTACTATCAACAAACATGAATGTTTCAATAGCAAAAACTGTAAAGGGATGATATATTAAGTTGTTACTATCTGTTATATAAAATGTAAAAAATACATATTAAATATAATATTAAACAATGCTGACCTATTTGCTTGTAGGTAAGTGAGATACAGGTGAAGCTTTCTTAAGAAGTCTATGAGACTAGGCTTAAGTCACATGATCCTTATTCTCAGAGGTCTGCAGAACTGGAAGAGCAGGTCTTGGACCCAGGTTGTCAGAAGTCATTTGATCCCTAGGCCCAAAGATCTGTAAAGGCCAAGACCCTAGGTCATTGACAGGAAGTGACATGACCCACAGGAAATAGACAACACTGGTGACCATTGGTCAATGATGGTCACTTCCTTTTAGTCTATCCATTTAAAAGTCTTGGGTTTTTTGCTTTACTTCTTCCGGCTTGTCAGGTCAAGCACTTGTTGGGAGTTGAGATATCTCCCTGGTGTGCTTGGGCCTCTCTCTGCAGGGACTAAATAAATGCTTTCTCTTTATAACTCAAGATGTCTCTGATTAGTTAATTTGGGGAAAGATTCTAGCGCTTGCTTTCTGTTTTTTTCTTTGTATTTTTAATGTTTCAGTTATACTTCTTTTTGTGTCTCTATCCACCCACTGTTCCCACTTGACAACATTCTTCACAAGCAAAAAAGCCCTCTTGATGATATCTGAAAATGCATGTTTCATTTTGCATCTATATATACTCTTATTACCTCGCTGCCAAGAGATGGGAATCGTGCTTCATCATTGGTATTCTATAAGTTTATTTCTATAGCTATTGTATATAAGTTGTTCTCTTGGCTTTTTCTCGCCTTACTCTGCATCATTTCATGGGAATCTAAATATGAAACTTCCCTTTTCATTGTATCTTATGGTTACATTCATATATCATAATTTTGTGCAATTTTGTTCAAAGTTTGTAGATCCCTAATTGATAGTTATCTTGCACTCTACCCTGTTATTTCCAGTTTTTGTTGGAAAAAAAAAACATACTTGTATAAATATTTTGTGTGTATTATCTTTTCCCTTTTTCTCTTTGACTTCTTTGAGGGCACAATTATTCTTTGAAAGGATATGAACAGTTTAGTAACTTCAGGCAGAGTTTCAAATTGATTTCCTGAATAGTTGGATCAATTCCCAGGTCTACCAGGTGTGTATTTATGTTGCTGTCTTCCTACAACCTTTCCAATAGTTGTCATTTTCCTTTTTGGTCATTTTTGTCAATCAGATAGGTGTTAGGTAGAACTGTAAGAGTTTTCTTAGTTTACATTTTCTTATTGTTAATGTGATTTAGAATATTCTTCTCCCTCTCTTTGCCAATAGCTCTTGATAGTAGTTTGGATTTCTTATTTTGAAAACTGCCTATTCATATCTTTTGAGCATTTATTTTTTGGGGGAATAAAAACTATTTTCCATCAAATTTTCCATCTGTTATATTCTCACTTCTGCATTGAAATTGTGAGAAATGGATTTATTTGGTTTCCACAGTAGAAAAAATAAATTGGAGAAATGAAATAAATTAGAAATTTGAAACCCACAGAGCAGTCAGGGGTGGTTATCTTGCCCCAAAGAATATAAGAATGTAAGATCCACCGGGGCAGGAACTGGGTTTTGTAATCAGGGATGATGCCTTGAGATTTGAAAAGAATCTTTTGTTCTTTGCCCTACAGCTTTCCACTGTTATCCTTTTCTCCTAGATAGGAAGCTCCTTGGAGGCCGGAAATAGATTAAGTGGAAACACCCTACTTGGTTAAGCATTTGATAGCCTCAGGCTTTCTTACCTCTTTTTAAGAAACAGTTTTAGAAACCCCAGCCAATAGGAAAGGATCCAGAGGATTGAGGAAGAGAGTTCCAGTGGGGAATAAAAAAGGAAATGAATGCCCTTTACCTGGGTGTCTCTCTAAAACCATGCTTTGTGTGTCAGAGATTGCATACCCTTTCTCATGAAAAAGAAATAAACTTTTTCCCACACTTATACTGGGACTTCTGATTGTGTTAGTTGTTGCTTGCTGCCCCACACAAAATCATCAAATATTAAAAAATATGATGATTTGATTTGGAAGGTTTATCAAGTTCTAGAGAATTTCTGGACTTCCTAATGACCTACAGTAGATACTAGCGGAAAAGCTAATTTTTTGCTGTCTTTTTGACATGAACATCACAACTCAAGGTGATGAAATATTCCATAAAATGAAATGTCTTGTTGTCTTTGAGTGCATAATAAAAATAACTCATGCCCTCAGTTTACTTCTGCAAAGACAACTTATTCATTTTTCTTCTGTTCAGATTTCTGGGGCTCTCTTAATTTATAGTGATAATTGTATAATGGACAACTATCTAACATTTTAGAATTTTAATATTTAAGTTAATGTTTACAGGTGACTTCAAAACTGATTTTTTTGCATGACTGTTCCCCCATATGTCTCACTCCCCTATTCCTTGGAATTTGAAAGAGATTATGATGAGGTATGAGAAAAGGGGTGAGGGGACCCCCTTTGGCCAGTCTCAAGCTTTGTGCGTGAACCCCAAGGAATGAGGCAAGAGGTTTATGGCAAAATGGGTTAATTATAGCAGAGAAGCAACTTTCTTAGCAGGACAGTTCTGAAAGGGGGGAAGTAAAGGTGGATTATTAGCAAAGATTAGTTAACACTGAGCATGGCTTAGTAGTCAGTTTAGTAGGCTTTTCCTGATAGGAATTAGCCAAGATAGGTTTACACTGAGCAGCAGCTCAGTGGGCTTTTCCTGGTCTAGGAATAAGCAAAGATTGGGGTTAAGGGTCCTCCTTTTATTTTGCCTTCTAAGGGTTCAGGCTGGGGAGATTAAGAGCTAGTTTCTGTAAAGGGTGTTGATTATGTCATGGGCCAAGATTTCTGATTGAATTGCAAGTGAAGTTTGCCTATGAATAGAGGGTGGGGCCTCTCCTCTCTTGACAGCTTTTAGGAGGGTTTTTGAGATTTGGGGTCTGTCCAGTCCTCCCCCCATGATCAAAGGACACAATTTATATCAATTATACTAGATTTTTTTATTTTTCTTTATTACATGGGTTGCTATCGCCAAAGAATTCATCTTCTGGCCATCTTGCTGAGTTTATGAGCATCACTGCAATTAGTTAGGCTGGTTCTTAAAAAAAAAAAGTTTGTCACAAGTTTGTCACTAAGAATCTACTCAAATGTTTCTAACATAGATCAATCTGCTAATTTGTGCATTATCCAGAGACACCTCAGTGCCACAATAAAATACTGGAAAAGGATTTTTGTTATCTAATAATCTTTATTAGGTAACACTGACTGACATTGTAATATAGGGAAAACTTGTACCCGATTTATATGTTCATTCTTTTGGCAGAATTGTGTGTGGAGTAGTATGGTCCACAAAAACAATCAGTAAGAAGTACTTAGAGTAAAAAAAAAAAGCAAAAAGGGGTTTATTACAGTCTTGTCAGAAAAAGCATCTTCTCTCTGTCAAGGAGTTTATCCACAAAGAAGTTATAAAGCATAAACTTCAAAACATAAGATTAAATAGGTCCCTGAAGGCAGAAGCTCCCTTTTCCCCCCCAAGCTGCTCCCCCTTTTCTCCCATTGTTTGGGGGAGTCCAGACTTATCTAACCCAGATACAAAAGAATACAAGTAATAAGAGAATTACTTAAGAGAATTCAAAGCCGTTATCACCTTTCAAAGTAGTATTTAAATGCTAATTAAGGGATAATAAGAAAATAGGAAAGGACAGACACTTGCAACTTTTAGCTGTAACTCTTTTGTTACTATAAAGTCTCAAGTTACAATCATAGTTTAAGGCTATATTCCAATGAGTGTCTTCACTCATCTAATTTTGCACAGTCCCTCTGCTTTTATTAATCCTGTGAAGACCTCTCACATCATTCTTGATACATTTCCTTAACCAGTTTGTTCTCAGTCTCTAATCCATCTGGAACTAGCTTGTCCTTTTTCTCTACTGGGGTTCATCCTTGTCTAACTGAACCTCCTTTTCCATGTTGCTCAATCTTTATAGATTGAGGTTCTGTATCCCCCAACTCCTGTCTGGGGCTTTCTATCACTCCAACCATTTGTGTCCCCAGTAATTAGAGTAAAAATGTCTATCATTAAAGTCTGCAACAACAGAAATGGTAAAAGAAATAGATCACAAACACATATTCTCAAGGTTCATGTATCCACCCAATGGGAGATCACTGGGATGGTTTGAATCTACAATCCACTCTGTGAGAACCGTAACTGATCCTTTACTCCAGCCTTTCTCTGTGGTAAGTCCAGCCTTTCCCCTCGGTCCTCACAGTGGTGTCTGATGTCAGCAAAACTTGGAAAGATCCCTTCCAGGAGAGAGGGATTTTTTCCTCTGCATGTTTGGATCAGCACCCAGTCCTCAGGCTGAAATCAGCTCTTTATTCTGCAACAGAATCAAATGTTTTGCCAGAGAACACACATAATTCCTAACGAATTTGCCTCTACTGTCAAATTTGGGGTTCCAGTTTCCCTCTCCCCTTTCCAGATAAGGATGTCCAAAAAGGAATTCATAAGGAGATAATATGATATCTCCAGGGTTTGGTCCTAATTCTGAGGAGGGCCAAAGATATAGAATCTAATGCTAATTTAGTAAGTTGCCTCTTGATCTCCTGGTTCATTCTTTCCATCTTACCTGAGGAAGGAAGGTGCCAAAGAATATGAAACTCTCAGGTAATATCCAAGGCCTTTGCCAGGAACTAGAGAACCCCTGGTTGGAGTTCATCCTCTCTACCATTCCATATCTGGGAATAATTTGTTTCAATAAGATCTGACTAACAGCCCAAGCAGTAGTTGGGGTCACTGGGAAGGCCTCTTTACCCATGAAACCAAATGGTCTATTATAACAAGCAGGTATCTGAGGTGACCAGACAACTCACCACCTGTGTACACTGAAAAAGTTTAACTCACCCAGGGGCCTTCCTCCTTCGGGTGCCTGGTCCCTTGACAAATGAGGGTAAACTTCAACTAGGTGGCATGCAAGGGTTTTATAGGCCTAGGCCAGGACATACAAACTGGGTCAAGATTGCATGGCACAGGTTTTGGATGTCCCAATGGCTGCCCTGCTGTAAAATCTGCCTCATATTTGCCATATTTAGCACTTCTTGGCCATCAGGGAGGTGCCATTTATCATTAGAGTCCTACTGGGCCCCCAACTCTTGGGATTGTCATTTCTCCTCTACTGACAAGGTGGAGTGCCTAGACTTGGAAAAGAGGGGATCAAGACCAACAGGAGGTCAGCCTGTTCAGATTCCTCATTCTCTGTCTTTCTTGCTTCCTCATGTGCCACATGGTTTCCTCTAGTTTCAAAGGACTGACCAGGCTGATGCCCATTCACATGTACAATGGTAACGATCTCAGGCAGTTTAGAGGGTTTTTCAAGACTTGTAACAATATAGTGTGGGCTAATTCCTTACCCTTACACTTGACCAAACCCCTTTCTTCCCCAATTCTTTCCAAACACATGCATTATCCCCCAAGCATAATTAGAATCAGTATAAATATTCTCTTCCTTCTTTTCCAATAACTTAAAGATTTGATTCAACACATGAAGTTTACTCCCCTCACTAATTAGATACCCTTTCCACAAATTGTAACTTTCCTTGAGCCCCTCCCTCCCTAGGTAGTTTAGCAGTTCAATGGAAGCCTCACTGACCTTTTTTTCATCAACAGATTGTAACATCTGGGTACCCTTGGAAGCTCTAAATTTCCCCAAAATAGTTTCTAGTACTTGCCCAAACAGATTAAGTGATTCTGTATATGGCTACCTTAAAATGCACTACCTAAACTGCTCTTCTCTTCTAGTATCAAGATCTTCCCATTCAAAGGCAAAGATATCCCTGCTTTTAGGACATAGGGGACAAGTCTAGAAGTCATCTTGTAAATTTACAACCATTCTGGGACTAGTAGGATTTCCCTAATGTAAGTACCCCAGCATATTTTAATTCTAAAACCTCAGTACGAGGAATAATAAAATTCCCCCCTTTTACAGTCCAAATTAATAAAGTTTCTTTGGACAATCTGGATCCCTGGAGCACTTGAATTCCAGAGGATCTAGTAGCCCTGTATCTATCAAGAAAATCAATTCCTCTTTGGTCCCACCCTTAAATTTGTGAGGTGCTCTGAGTGGATTCTTTCAATGAGCCCCTGACAGCCCTTCTCTTTTTCTGTAATGGAGTAGATCTTTTGATTTCTCTTCCCCTTCTGGACAGTCTTTCCCCATGTGTTCTTCTAGTCCACAATTGAAACAAATTAGTAGATTCTGTACTGGGCAGCCCATTCTCCTTCCTTTTTCTGAATCTCCTGTTGGCTGTGATTCAGGGCAAAAAGCCTGCTTCCCCTGTCTCTACCAGGTGGTCCTTGATTTTTCATTGCTTAGCAACTGTTTGTACCATCTGAAACATAACTTTGGTCTGCTTTTCCTGTTGTTTGAAAGACTGTATCATAATTTCTCTTTCTTCTCAGTCCCTCTGGCTACATATGTAACCTTTTGGGTCATTTCTAATAATTCATCTCACTTGGTTTGCCACCCCTCTTCTGGAGCTTTTTGTTTATATCTGGCCATGAATTAGTGACAAACTCTGCCCAAAGCAGACTTTTTTCCATGGTATCATTTTCTCTTAACCCAGAATACATCTTCATATGTTTCTTGAGCTTATTTAAAAAGCCTGGGTGTGCTTCTTCCTTTTCTTGCTTAATTTCTGTTACTTTATTCAAGATTTGACTTTTGAGGAACCGCGTTTCCAAAACCATGAACCGTGTTTCCAAAACCATTTACAATCATCTGTCTTAGGTCCCTCATAGTTTCTTTCTTTTTTTCCCCCCTAATATGTTAAATCCAACATATGTATGTTTATTTATTTATACAATCTCTTGCTGTACAAGAAAAATCAGATCAAAAAGAAAAAAAATGAGAAAGAAACCAAAATGCAAGCAAACAACAAAAAAAGTGCAAATGCTATGTTGTGATTCCCACTCAGTTCCCAGTTCTTTCTCTGGTTGTATATGGATCTCTTCACAAGATCATTGGAACTGGCCTTAATCATCTCATTGTCCATCAAAATTGATCATCATATAATCTTGTTGTTGCCGTGTATAAAGACCTCCTGGTTCTGCTCATTTCACTTAGTATCAGTTCATATAATCTCTCCAGGCCTTTCTGAAATCATCCTGCTGATCGTTTCTTATAGAATAACTTTCCATCATATTCATATACCATAACTTATTCAGCCATTTTCCAACTGATGGGCATCTACTCGGTTTCCAGTTTCTTGCAACTACAAAAAGCACTGCCACAAACATTTTTGCACATGTGGATCTCTTTCTCTCCTTTAAGATCTCTTTGGGATATAAGTCCAGTAGAAACACTGGGGGATCAAAGGGTATGCACAGTTTGATAACTTTTTGAGCATAGTTCCACATTGCTCTCTAGAATGGTTGGATCCGTTCACAGTTCCACTAACAATGTATCAGTGTCCCAGTTTTCCCACATCTCCAACATTCATCATTATCTTTTCCTGTCATCTTAGCCAATCGAGATGTGTAGTGGTATCTCAGAGTTGTCTTAATTTACACTTCTTTGATCAATAGTGATTTAGAGCATCTTTTCATATGATTAGAAATGGTTTTAATTTCTTCATCTGAAAATTGTCTGTTCATATCCTTTGACTATTTATCAATTTGAGAACTTCATACTTTCTTTATGAGCTGTATTTTTATGATCCCAATTGGGATCCTGAGAGAGGAATTTTTGTTCTCCCTGGAGCCTCCTTGTGTAACTGGATGGGCATTATCTCAGATCCTCATTTCAGTTCT
This sequence comes from Myrmecobius fasciatus, assembly GCA_023553655.1. Lineage (NCBI taxonomy): Eukaryota > Metazoa > Chordata > Mammalia > Dasyuromorphia > Myrmecobiidae > Myrmecobius > Myrmecobius fasciatus. The sequence continues at coordinate 13,161 of JAJPUD010003292.1, read as the reverse complement.
CCTAATCTGCACCTGTCCTTCTCCAGTGAAGAGACTCTCTAAGATTGACATCAGTTTTGGCCAGCTATAGATGTTAGGACTAGGAATTGGTCAAACTGTTCTTCTACCTGGATGGATCTTCTAAAAGGGATCTCTCTGTCTCTCTCTGTCTCTGTCTCTCTCTCTGTCTCTTTCTCTGTCTCTCTTTGTCTCTCTCTCTCTCTCTCTCTCTCTCTGTCTCTCTCTTTTTGCTTTTTGCTGAGGCAGTTGAAGTTAAGTGACTTGCCCAGGGTCACACAGCTAGGGAATGTTAAGTGTCTGAGATCAGATTTGAATTCAGGTCCTCCTGACTTCAGGGCTGATGCTCTATCCACTGTATCACCTAGCTGCCCCCCGAAAGATAAGTTTTTTATCTGAGGAACAGCAAAGAGGATAGTAACACTGGATACATGAGACAGGGGAGTATGAGATATGAGAAGACTGGCAGGATGAGAAAGGTAGGTAGAATAGGGCTTAACAGTTAGAAGATTTTGAATCCCAGACGTGATAGGGAGACAAAAGAGTTATTCAATAAAGGCATTGCATGGTTAAACCTGTGGGTTAGGAAGATCTCTTTGACTGCTTAGTTAGAGAATGGACTGGAATGCAGAGACTTGGATTTAGGGAAATAAACCAGCTGACTATTCTAATAGTCCAGGGCATTGTGGCAGTGTCAAAAGGAGAGAAGGGGCCCTAAAGCAGAGTTATTACTAGGGTAAGATCAACAAAAATTGGTGACAAATTGGATATGAGGAATGATGAGTGTAAAAAGTCCAGAATGATAACTAGGTTGTTATGATCCTGGGTGATTGGGAGGATAGTAGTGCACCTCAACAAATTGTTGTTAGGAAGATGGAAATGTTTTAGAAGAATGATAGTGAATTTTGTTTTAGACACATTGAGTTTAAAATGTATTTGGAATATCTAATTTTAAATGTCCATTGGATAGTTGGACATGTGAGACTTGAATATATATGCTAAGATGTTAAGGGCTGGATAAGTAGATCTGAGAATCTTCAGCATAGGGATAGTAAATGAATCCATAAGACCTGATCTCTAAGTAAAATAGCATAGAGGGAAAAGGACAGTTTTGTTGGATATCTACAATTAGCAATCATGACTGCATGAAGATCCAGCACGGAGTGGTCATATAGGTGGGCAGAGAACCGGGAAAGAATCATGCCATAAAAACCTAGAGAGAAGAGAGTTTCAAGGAAAATTGAGTGTTTGAACAGTGTTACAGGCTACAGAGAGATTAAGAAGAGTAAGAATTGAGAAAAAGCCATTACATTTGTCAGTTAAGAAATTATTAACAATTCTGGAGAGTATAGTTTCAAGTTGACTGATGAATTCGGAAGTAGCATTGTAGAGAATTGAGGAAGGAAATGGAGTCATAGATTATAGAAAGCCTACTCAAGTAGTTTAGCTACAAAAGGGATGAGATAAATGGGTCAATGTGGGGGTAGATGGATCAAGTAAGGGTTTTTAGATGATGGGAGAGATATGTGTGTGTTTGTAGGCAGTAGAGGAGCTGTTAGCAGAGATTAAAGATAAATGAGAGAATGGAGTTGATGGCAACAGTTGGTTTGCAGAATAGTTGGAATAAGATCACTTGTTTAGGTAGAGGGTTTTGCTTGGTCAAGAAGGAAGGATACTCATGTGAGACAGTGATAAAGGCAGAGTAGTGCTAAAAGGCCTCTAGGAGATATAAGTTGAAGTGAAGGGGAGAAAAGAAAGCTCTTAGTATATGATCTCATTTAAAAAATGAAATAAAACAATAAGATTCCATAAGAGGAGAATTTTGTTAAAGAATTATCTAGATAAGTAAGCTTTCCCTTTGGGTTATCCATGAGCATTTGCATTCTAGAGACATTTTAACCTGAAAATAATATTGATAATAAAACCACTATGTTAATAGTGTATTCTTTTTTTTTTTTTAATTTGGTAGAAATTTTGATTAGTGTTAGGGCAAAAGACATTATTTGCAAGTATTCTTTTTAAAGTTATAATTAAGATGTAAGATTCTACATAAATGAGATTTATTTAATACAGAATTTTTTGATTAAGAATGTTCCCTTTTTCCACTGATACAAGTAGAAATAACTTTAACATTTTGCTGCTCTATTATTCAGCTCAGGATATGTGAAGTTCAAGGTGATAGGTTAAGTAAGCTTCTGGGGATACACACACACAAAAAAAGAAACCATCCTTGTCATCAGAAGCTTATGTTCTTTAGAAATATATCTGTGCATATTAGTTTTTTATACAATGTTTACTTTCTACTTTCATTTAAAGAGTAACTCAGATTTTTAACTATTATTACTTTAGCATTTAATATATATCTTTATATATCACCAATGTATTTATAAAATGTAAAGTAAAATATATTTCAAATAAGGTATACCTTTTGTACATGATATACATGTTTATGCAATTTGACGGGAATTTGTTGCTATTAAGGGGCCCCCTATTTTTTGATTAATGATATTCAGTGTAATGCTTATTAACTCAACTATCATTTATCACAATCCATTATATATATCATAATCTCTCTCTATGTCCATCTCTCTGTTTCTGTCTCTCTAGATTATATAAGAAATGGTTTCTTTGCACATTTAACTTTTTCTTCAGAAATGAGTTATCTATAATATAATCTATTTTTAAGTTACAAATTTAGCCCTTAATTGACCATAGAACTTTAGAAGATCTTAGAAATAATTTATACTAATCTTTGTTGTATAGAGTTTATAGCTAAGGAAACTGAGACCCAGGAAATTGAAAATCTTCACCATGAACAAGAAGGGATCTTAGATACCATCTGATCCAATTCTCTTATCTTACAGATGAGGAAATGAGGCCTGAAGAGATTAATAAGAAAGTTGCTCACCATCTCTTGGTAATTCACAAAGATGTCACAGAATCACAGAACTAAATTTAAAACTTCAAATATAATTTTTTTTTTTATTTTTCCTTTGAGCTGTTGCTAAGAAGTTGATAAAAGAGTTTCTGTTTTCTGATTCTGGGGAGAGCAATCCTGTACCTTAAATCTAAAATCTCAGCATTCTGTATGATTCCGCCTTTATACCAAGTTCCTTAATTTTTCATTTCCTTTCCATTCACACTGTGACACTATCTTAGTTCGTTTATATCATCCTATTGCTATTTGCCTCTTCATTCTTCCCTTCTTCAATCCATTTTGTATATTACTCTTCCTACAATAACATTACTCCTTTTGTTCCTAAAAGTGTTGTTTTAATTAACAAGCATTATATAAATGCAAAATGTTGCAATTTTCACTCATTAGAATGTAGTTTGTAACTGAAGAACCTACATCAATGCTTCACACATGGTAGTTGCTTAATAAATATTTGATTGATTGATTTATAATTGACACTGCTTCCCAACATCTACAGGACACAGTTGAAGCTCCTGAGCTATGGTATTTAACTTTATTTTTTCAAGCTTTAAAAAATTATCCTGGAATCAACCAAGCAATTATTTATTAAATGCTCACTCTTTTTCAGTAATATGCTAGTCTCTGGTGAGTAGAAATATACATGCATACATAAATACACACAGAGTATATGGGGATAGAAATAAAACTCATTTATATTTTATATCTTTTCTCAAATGACCTCCTTTATTCTGCCTACTCAAAACTTATGTCTTGTCTTTCAAAGTTCATCTCTTCACTGAAGCCTCCTTTGACTAGATCAGTCTTTGTTCCCTTTATTTTCCATGTCTACATCATTCTTTTGACTTTTATTCACTTTTAATATTTTAATATATGACTTGAGCGATTTTGTGATTGTATCCCCTATTTAACTGTAAATTTCTGTGTGGATAGATTAGTATAGTGGAAAGAACACTAGCTTTGATGTTATAAGGGTAACAAATTTCTTCTCTACTTGTTCATTTTGTCTCTGTGGGCTTCCATTTCCTCATGTATGAAATGAGAGGGAAGGAATAGAAAGCCTCTGTAGATCATTGCAGCTGTGTATCAATGATCCTATAATCCTGAGAATTTATCTTTTATAGTTTTTATAATTTTGTAGTTCCTACAGCACCTGCCTAATTACCCTACCTAACAATCCCCAAAAGCTATTGATAATATAATTATTGAATAAGCATTTATTCAACTTGTTCTAGGTGCCATGTACAGTGCTAGGTGCTAGGTGCTGCAAGATTAAAAGTGTTTTATTGTGAGACAATAGTACAAACAAATGCTTATACATAATTAAAAACAAGCAGAGACATGGAGAGTAGTGGAAAGAAAGCTGATCACAAAACAAAAAAAAAGATCTTTTGGATCTGTTTTGGAAGTATATTGCAATGTTTCCAGGAATGGGCTCATTTGAACTGAGCATGGATGGATATTAGGGATTCTAGGAGATATTGATGAATAGAGTAATTTACAGATGTGAAGAATAACCTATGCAGAGTTACAAAGTTAGTAGTGGGATATTAAGTAGGGATAATAATAAGTAGAACATTTTGACTGGGTCAATGCTGTCAATGGGAAGCAGTTTAAAATGAGGCTAGGGACTTGGGTTGAAGTTAGATTGTGAAGAGCTATAGATGTTAAATAAGATCTAGTATTTGCCTGTCATAAGGAATATGATAATTCTGATGAAGTGGTTTATCAAGTAGGGGAGTGACATGGTCTGACGATGGTTTTAGTAATACTACTTTGACAACTGTTTGGAAGATTTATTGCTGAAAGGAGAAACTTAAGACTGTGGGATAGGAGCATATGAGGCTGAAGATCTTTACTGTGAAGTCTCCCACACTAGTGAATAGTACTGGTTCCTTTTTGGGGAAACTTTGAATCTTGCTATATTTTCCTTGTCTTACTCATGAACCATTTCTTCCATTTTTATCTTTTTAGTTTTCCATAATTAAGTCTTGTCCTTTTTGATGCTTTTTTCCATCTTATCTAAGACTCACATAAAAGCAGAATTCATTTTAAATATCTTTTAATTAACAAAGGTTTTTTTTTTTTTTAATGTGAAATACAGGTACATGGTCTTTTGTATTTTGATTAACTGAATTAGGGAATTATTTACAAATCACATGAATTTCCCTGTTCTATACTTTTTAACTTTAAAAAAAAATTTCCTTTTTTTTTTAAAGTGAATGTTTGAAAGATTATATTCCAATATGGAGGAAAAAACATGAGTTTCTTCTTCCTTACTGCTATTTTACCCCAGTCATGTTTTAAGGAATATGTAAATATTAAAACAAGACATCTTTTCAATATATATTTTAAAGTTTTAGGAATTAAGTGCTAATCATTAGGTAATAAAAAACAAAAATAAACTGTCATTTTCCTAAAAGAACTTATAACCCAGGAAGTTTATACTCAAAGATATCTAGATTGTGGAGAGAGATTATAAATCTGGTAGCTACCTAGTTTTATAAGTAGATTTTGCTGTCATTTTTTTGAAGTCTTCATTTAAAGTATTTTCTTTTTGTATAAAGAAAATTAACTGCCTCTATAAGAAAATGGAATTGACAGTTTTAGAGTCACAGGTCTTCAGTTGGGCTATTTTATTCTTTTGGAATCATTGTTAAAAAAAAATTCTGAACAGTAAGTGTGTATGTATTCTGTTTAAAAAAAATATAAACATTGTATTATACCACTTTTGCTAAGACCTAAGAGTAGAATGAGAGAGAGAGAGAGAGGAGAGAGAGAGAGAGAGAGAGAGAGAGAGAGAGAGAGAGAGAGAGAGAGAGAGGAAGAGAGAGAGAGAATATCTTGTTTCCATGTTTATGGTGGTAATAATTCAGAGGCTATCTATTGCAGATGGATATAATATCTGTTAATGTGTAGTGGTAAAATAATTACAACAAAGGGACATTTGATACATGGAAACTGAAAATACTTTACAAAGCAATTTTTTTTATACATTAGAAAGATTAACAAGAAGTGTTAGTTGACAATTATTCTTATAATATTTATTATTAACCAGGTTCTTTACCTCTTTCAGCAACTTCTTATCAGGAGGGAAAAAATGAAATATTGTTTGTATTCTGAACAACCTTTAAAACTTTTAAAATAAAAAAATTGATCATATTTTTGTGTTAGAAACACACTTGACAGGGGCAGCTAGGTGGCACAGTGAATAGAGCACCAACCCTGAAGTCAAGAGGACCTGAGTTCAACTCTGGTCTCTGACACTTAACATTTCCCTAGCTGTGTGACTCTGGGCAAGTCACTTAATTCCAATTGCCTCAGCAAAAACAAAACAAAACACACCAAGGAAATTTTATTAATGAAAAATCTTAAGGAATCATCTTAAAGTTTTTGTTCAGAAGCAAGCTCCGCTCTACTCCTTTTTGGGAAGAGGGAGCTCTGAGCACAGAAAGGAGAGAAGCTTTATACTTGTTAGCTTGGGACAGTCCCCTCCCTTCAGAGAATGGATTGGTTAGTTCCCTTTCGGGTTATAATCTTTCTGATATGCCCAATGTATGTTTACTTGAAATATGTATTAATATGTCTACCCTCCCTTTTCATACATTCCCTGTCCAAAAATGGTGGAAAACTCTAAACAGGCACATTAGTATTGTGATCAAGATGGTCATTGACTCCAACCAGTTTGAGGTGGATTGCATATTATCCTGAGCTTGTGTTTTAAAACCACAAGATTCTTTCTGATTGGCGGAGTCCCAGTTCCTTGTTTGTTCAAGTCTTTGGAGAGACTGAAATTAATTGTTCTGAGGAAACTTAACCTTCCTTAATTTCTAACGTTCTGAAAACCCATTGGTAAATGGTACTTACTCTTAATTACCTTGAAGCTTGGAACATTCTCTGGAAACCTAACTTTTCAGTATTTCTCACATATGTAAGAGAATTTATCATCTTGTTTTTAAGGTCAGGGGTTTGTTTCTCCCTATTTTCTCTTGACCTTTAGAATCATTGCTTGTTTTGTGTCTTATCTTTCTCATTTCAGGCCTCCTTTGGGAAATTTGGTCAAAGCCATTTGAAAACAATTAAGTCAATATGAGAATCAGCTAATATTGTAATGATAATAAATATTCCTTCTGTTTAAGAGCAGTCACCAAATATTTCACCAACAAATTCTGTTGCTTTGTTTTGTGTCCTTGGAATGTAGAGAAGTTGCGTCTATATTTTACTAAGAAGGGGAAAATGAATTACATAATTATAAAATTTCCTGAATTTACAGTATAGCATAATTGTGGCTTTTTTCCCCCCTGGTAATTCATGGTTTCATTTTGTAAAACTTAATGTTTTCTTCTGAGTCACATTTTTGCTTCTGAATGTTACATAGTACTTTTGCATGTAAACATCCATCAGCATTTTTTTTGTAACCCTACAAAGTTCTAGGCATATAACAAGTTATTGTAATTTAACCAAATGGCATTCAGAATATCAATTTCAAGTCTTTATTTTTGGGATGTTTACCTTTCAATATTTATTCTGATTTAATTTAATGTTTAATTTGATTTAATTTGATGTTAATATGTATTTATTTTGTGTCAGGACTAGTGATTTTATAGGTGTGGAAAACTTGTTTTCCAAGTACAAAAACTCTTTTTTGCTAACTCAGAAACTCCTTGATAATTTAGTCTTAAGAGAATGTAGCTCAGAGACATTGAATGATCTATTATAACAAAACCAGTATATGTCAGTGTCAGAGTTTGAACCCAGGGTTTTTTTTATTTTTTATTTTTTGTTTTTAATTTCAAGTCCAAAAGTCATTTTACCATATTACTCCCACATACATTTAATGCTTTCTCAAATAATTTTCCTTAAACCACGTATCTAAAAACTTTTGAATGGACAAAATTAATATAACTTGGACAAGAATGGAAAAAATGTTTATATCAATTAGCTTTGATAAGGTTCTGCTGTTCAATATATAGAAAAATAATAGAAACCTATAAGATCAAAAGCTGTTCCCTAAAAACTTAGTGATCATAGGATATGACCAAACAGTTCTCAAGAGAAAATTTGAATACAGTTACTTGTTTCAAACTTTCTAGAAAGAAGTCCAGAATTAATCATAGTGACTAAAATAAATATGTATTTACTCTGACACAGAAATTCCACTGCTAGACATATTACAAAGAGGCTAATAACAAAGAAAAAGGTCCTGTATATGTCAAAATATTTGTAATGATACTTTCTGTAGTGACAAAAGAAAGGGAAACAAGTAAATGACCTCAATCAGGAAATGGCTGAATAAATTGTAGAACATTAACATAGTGGAACATTATACTGTGAGAAATAATTATGCCGTGTGTGTGTGTGTGTGTGTGTGTGTGTGTGTGTGTGTGTGTGTAATTGAGTGAAGACATTCTCATGGGAAGGTAGCCTTAAACTATATCTTAATTGTGACTTGAGACTTTATAATAACAAATAGAGCTATAGCTAAAAGTTTCTGTCCCCTTCTGTTTCCCACCACCTCTTATTAATTAGCATTTAAGTACCTCTTTTAAAAGCAATTATTTTGTTTCTGGGTTAGATTTCCATGATTAGAATGTAAACCCCAAGTCCCCCAAACAATGGGAGAAAAGAGCAAGGTGGGGGGGGAGTGGAGGTTTCTGCATTCTGGTTACTTAATCTTGTGTTTTACAGTTTAACTTTGCACTTCTTTACTGACAAACAGATGGAAGATGCCCTTTTGAGATTGTAAATCACCTCCATTTTGCTTTTTCTTACTTTCGAGAATCTGATAGTTTTTGTGGTCGATAGTGTCCCACACACTGTGTAATTAGAACATTGGAAGATTTATATGAACCAATGAAAGATGAAATCAACAAAATAGTAAACAACAATATAAATGTAAAATATAACAAGAATATTGAAACTGTATTTTGAAAAATTATAATTACCAAGATTTGTTGGTAAGGAAGTAATATATGGAGGCCTGACTCCCAACGCCCTTTCCACCTCCACTTCTTTGCCATTGTCAGGGTTCTATGTTTATGGAATGCTGCATATAATGCCAGACTTTTTTGCTATATTGTTAGTTAGTTTTGCTATCTTCATTTCCTTTTCCCCTTTTTGGGGGAATTCAATGGAAAATATAGATGTGTTTCTTGTAAACAACATATTGTAGGATTCTGGCCTTTAATCCAGTTTGCTACCTGCTTCAGCTTTATGGGAGAGTTCACCTCATTCACATTTATGGTTAAAACTACTAATTCTGTATTTTTTGCCATCTTATTAACCCTAAATTATACTTTTCTTTTTCTTTTTCCTCTTTCTCTCCTCCCCAGTAATTTAATTATGAGCACCACTTGCCTCAAGCAACCCTCCCCCTTTAGAGTCCCTCTTCTTTTCTTTTATCTTTCCCCTACTATTTGTTTTCTCTTCTATTTAGCCTACCCCTTCCCTTTTTTCCTTTCCCCTCCCACTTTTCTATAAAGTGAGAGAAGTTTCTCTGTGAAACCAAATATGTCTAATATTTTCTCTTTGAGCCAAATCTGATGAGAATAAAATTCACACAATGTTCATCCTCTTTCCTTCTTTTCCTCAATTATAGTAGATTTTCTTTGCCTCTTTGTGAGATGTAATTTCCTTCATTTTACCTCTACTTTCCCCTTTTTCTGGTACAATCCCTTTTCCACCTCTAGTTTCTTTTTTATATTATAACAGTAAAATCAATTTATATATGCATTCTCTATGTATATCTATAACAAATATAGTTCAAGAGTTTTCTTTTTACCTTCTAATGCTTTTCTTGAGTTCTATATTTAGAGGTCAAATATTCTGTTTGGTTCTGGTCTTTTCATCAGAAATGAATGGAATTCATCTGTTCCATTGAATGTCCATCTTCTTCCCTAAAAGAATAAGTGCATATTTCTTAGCAATTTCTTCTTAAACACCCACCACAGTTATATCAGTATTATTTTGCTAGGCAAGCCATATGCTTAATATTTCAGTTATGCCAATGTTGAAACTTTTTATGAGATGCAATAATACTTATAATGTGCTGAAAACCAGAGGAATGAAACATCTAAAATAGTAACAGACTCATTGCTTTCAACCACCCATCTAGATTTAAATGTGAAATATATAAAAGATATTAGGAATGCCACCATATTTTGTAATATTATGCACTTCAAAGCCTGATGCTTAATCTCCTAGTACATCTTTGGGGAAGCTACATCAGTCCTGATATTGATAGTTATTTGGCTCATTTAATATTCACTCAGATGGCTTTGAGGGTCACATAACTGATTTAGATCCAAGATTAGTATCTTCTATACTTTCTGTTATTATGAAATTCATTTCTACTCTTTAGCAATTAATGCTTATTTTATATAATTTTTAAAAAAATGAGTGAAAATTAATTTTGATTATTTTGTTGTAAAACATTTTTCTTATTAATGTGCTCTTGAGCGGTTGCTTCTTTATCTTTGTCTCTGACTCCATCTCACTATCCTATTTCCTACTTTAATTTCCCATTTTTACTTTTTACTTCCTTTTCTGGAGTCACATTTTTATTTTCTGCATGAAGTATTCTTAAATGTTTCTGCAAACTTGTACAGTTATCTTTGCAAGTTCTACTTGTAAATCTTTATCTTATATCAGAAATTAAAAAATAGAATAAATTTTTTTCTTATGATTTTATCACATCTTGTATTTTATAGATGTTTTTGAGCTCATGTTCATTTGTTTCTTTTCATAGTATGTCTTGCTTTTTTGCTTTCACATAAGATGATATTTTGAACCTAAATACAAGAGATACTCTTATAGTGCTTAACTTTTTAAGAAAACTTTTAAAAATTTAGATATGCAATTTCCAAACCCACAGTAAAAAATGATAGAGGCAAACACTAACTACTGCAGAAGTTACAATTTACAGCAAAGAAGGAAACTCTTGAGAAGCAGACAGAACTCAAAAGACAATTTAATATAGGAGAAAAGAACTTTATATATTAAATCATGAGGGCATCACTATGTGAACAAAGAATTGTATTGATATTCCAATGATAACCCTGCAGTCATAGAATAGACTAAATTATGTTCTCTGTTCTTTAACAATGTAAGGAAATGTATGGTGCATTTTTTAAAAGAAGAGAAGTTGGTTTTTGAAATAACTTGACTTTCTAGAATGATTACTTTTAGTAAGATTTTAGGTATCCAGGAGTTTTACTATATTGTCTTTCACTTTTAGCAAGGAAAAAATAGTGTTTAAAAGAAGCAGTTTAGGGCAATTAAAATATCAATTAGATAATTTTAAAAAATCTTCTTTTCTTCTAAGCTAGAGGACAATGCCCGATGGCCAAGCAATTTTTACATCCTAACTTCAATTTGGAATCCTTTCATTAAAGTTTTGGGGACATTTAAAGATTCTGGGTCCTGCCTTTTACTATGTTTTCCCTTATGTCTTTGAGAAGTAGAATATTTTAATGAAACATATTTGTAGTCATGAAACTTTGGATTTAACTGCTTGTATGACTTTGTCATTTTTTTTTTTTTTTCTGGGCTTCAATTTCTGTACTTGTAGCATGTGAGGAGATTGGATTAGGTGACCTCAGCATTCTTTATCAACTTTGAAGCTATGATCTTAGTGCATGGAATTATTTGTGTTCTTATATTATATTTTGGGGGTATTTGCGTGTTAATGTAATATAAATGATATGTAATTTGCATACATTTTATATAATAATGGTTGCTTAGAAACTTCTGTCACCTGCAGGAATGAGTATTCTTTTCCTCTGAACTTTCCTTTTAGTTGCCTTTTAAAATTTCCCTTTTTCTTCCTCTGCTGGGTTTTGTGCTATTTTCTTACTCCAGCTCTAATTCTTGCTTTATCTAAAATAGCTATGCAATGATAAAACTAAAGGGTAGTGAAGGTTAAATTAAGACTGAATACCTAAGACAAGTCCTTCTTTACCTTCTATTATGCCTACAACTTCTCTTAAATACCATTATTATTCATATTTTGCAGCAGCTATTGGAACATAGATTCTGATATGTAAAGAATTAAAAAATCTTTAGCCCCCACCTATATATAGTGTACTTTGTAAACCTTGCCCTATATTGTGATAGACTGAATTTATTTATATGTCCTTTGAAATGTAGATAAACTTTTGTCATGTGTTCAGCAGAACATCAGTGAAGATTAAAAATATATAACAATAAATTACCAGTTCAAGAAAGGATACATAATAGTAGAAATTCTATTGACTTCTGTCCCTCTTTGCTTCCTTATAGGTTGTTCTTTTGTTCTCTGCTGTGCACTTTTTACTTTATTCTATTTTTACCCTTTCATCCCCTCCACCTCCAAGTAGACTATAGTTAATCACAGATATATTTATATATACATATATAGATATATACATGTACACATACCTACTCCTACTCCCCTATAGATATACACATACATACATGCATACTCATTTCCTATTCCTGTTAACTTTTCTAAACTTATCTTGCTATTATTTGACCTCTCCCCATCCTCCCTTGTCTTCTTCTCCTACCCTTTGCTTCCCCCTCTGCCCATTCTTTCCCTTTTATTTCTTTATAGATTTTGGAGGGTGCTATGCCCTGCATGGTATATATATAGTGTTGCCAATTGAACCCATTCTTGGTGTGCATAGGTTTTCAGAATCTCCCTCCTCTAATGCCTTTGTGTCTTTTCTGTTGCACCTTGTTTGTATAACAATTATTTCTAGCTTTACCTAGGTGATTTTTGTCAGGTCATAGTTAATTCTGTCCTAATCTTTCTTTGGCGCTACCCAATTGCTGATATTAATCTTAAACATATGCTATATATTTCCTTGTAAAAAAAAGACAATTTGTCCATGCTAAATTCCTTGACATTGATCTTAGATATTGGCTCTTGTAAATTAATTCTTCTATAGAGTTTGGTTGAAAGAAAGTCCTGAAAATCTGTAACTTTGTTGAATGTCCATTCTTTTGATTGTCATTATATATGATCCAAGACCTGCTGCTAAGTCCTGTACAATTCTAATGTAGCCCCAGCAATATTTGAATTGTGCTTTTCTGGTTTCTTGAAAAATTTTCTCTTTGATTTGGGGATTTTGAAATTTGGCAATAATATTCCTATGTAATTTTCACAAAGGATCTTATTGAGTTGATATTTCTACTTTCCTTCATGTTCTGTCAGTCCAAGACAATTTTTTTTGTATTTTTTCTTTCAT